>JAPMOR010049960.1:288229-332311 GCA_026543865.1 Argiope aurantia | reverse complement strand
GATCAAGATATACCGATCTAGTTATTTGTTATTTTGAAGCAAAAAAAAAAAAAAAATCCTGGTTGATAAATTTTTGATTAAGATATACCGATCTAGTTATTTGTTATTTTGAAGCAAAAAAATCTTGGTTGATAAATTTTTTTGATCAAAATTTTTCATAAATTAATATGAACCTAATAATTAGAAATGATATACAAGCAGAAGGGATCTTAAATTGAACTTTGGCGAAAATTCACCAAGCCTCTTCTCAAACTATTCTACTTCCGAGGGCAATTTTGTTTCGAAGTTTACAGAATTAAACAGAAGAGTAAAGAACTAAGCAACACACACATAGCAATATACAAGCGAAAGAGAAAATCCAAGTAAAAATACATAATCAAAAAATAAAAGTGAAAGAGTGAAGTGAAATGAAGTGAAGTGAAGTAAAAAAGAAGTGTTTAAATCTAAAAGCATAAATAGAAAAAAAGAGAAAAATTAAAGCACGAGTGATAGCAAAGCGCAAAATGTTGCATTTGAAAAAACACTGTAGAAATAAATTGTAAATCAATATAGATCTTTCAATATAGATCGATATAGATTATAAATCAATATAGAAAAGGCAATGCAATGTATCCATAAACAAATCTTTTTAAAATTTTCATATCAGTGCAAAGATTATAATACATTACCTGTAACATTTCCTTGATACTATAATCCCATCCCCTTTGTCTAAAATGTTATTAGCAATTTTTCTTGGAAAGATTTTGGAATTAACTCTTCTTTATCTTGTTCATTACTCACTGTTTTAAGTGCATTACTTCCTGTAATATTTTATAATATATCATAACCATGGGATATTCTCTAATCCCAATGTTTTCAAGATGATTTGACAACTCTATACTTTCTGTAACAGAGTATAGGTGGCGCGTAAAGTGAGAGCAATCGATTTAATAATTTTATTGGAACTTTAATAAGAAGCTGAGAAAAATTAACCACACACCGATAATCTATAGTAAATAAATATTTAAAAATTCGTTAAATAGAATAAATCATCATAATATTGAGAATAAACAGCATGTACATGTTGTTCAAAGTTAAGATATAACAGTTTATTATGTTAAACAGAAAACTTATATAAACTTTTATAATAAGAGGGAAAAAAAAAAGGATAATGGAAACATGATTTTAAGCAGAAAATTTAAGCCTTAACCTTAAGCTCCAAAAACAATTTTTAAACCTTAAATCTACTCGAAAATTTGATATTTATTCAAGAAAATATTATCTGCCCTATGGAATGGATATAATGTATAAACTGAACTATATGTTGTAGCTATTCTTTCAAATCTTTGAAAGCAAAGTCCATGCCTTTCCTTTGCACAGCGATGTAAAAAAAAAAAAAAAAATCTGATTCAAAGAAATCGCTTACTGAAGCATCAAAGCAGTCTACGATTACAGAAAGTCTATTGTTGAGATAGGTATCTGGATCGGGCTGGGAGGGGACGTCCCATAATGGCCAGGGTCCTTTGATAATCCGAAGTGACAGAGTGAACGAAGTGCGCTTCTGTTCAACCCAAAGGATTCGTAGGTTGATAAGTCGGGGTCCGATTAACTTGTCACTTATTATGTATGCTGAGCGCGTGGTATTCCGTTCATGAGGGCCCGACCCAAGTAAGTATTGAAGTCAGAATTGTCACGATTTGATCACATGTTTCTTGACTGGTAAATGAAGTAAAAAGTCTTACATCTATTGTAAAAAATATATTGTTCCTATTGGTAAAAAATATATGATCTTTTGAACAATAATTCTATCGAAAATGCGGTGGAGGTAAGATTGGTTTTCAGGTGCACTATCCATCCAGGAACCTTGAGCCAAAAAAAATCAAATCAAATTAATGTCAAGCATTGATGTTTTATCATGTAGACAAACCACATATGTCAAACTTTCTTGGTAGAACACAGCCAAGACATATTCAAATACCAGAAAGTAATATTTGAAATATGACAAAGATAAATTCTCAGATTGTGGGATGCATCTTCTTAATTAAATTTGAAACAATTAAAAAACGAGAAAAAACTAAAAAAAAATCTGGAATAAAGTCAAAAATTAAAAAAAAAATGATTTTAAAACAATAACTTGTAGAAAATAATTGGTGTCTAGGACATAATAAGATTCCTCCAGATGCTATTAGAGGTTTGACATAGCCACCAAGGACAAAGGAATTTTTTTATATTCACTAATCACATTAGATTTTAATAAGGGAACATAAACGCACAGACATTTTATTTCAATGGCATCTCTTAAGTCTGGTGCTAGGGATAAAAATATGAGAAATTGCATTTCATCAACATAATGGTAATACGCCATCCTTCAAAAAATTGCTTAAAAAACAGTGAAGTCAACAAAAATTATTTAGATTTTCATTTAAAATCCCAAAGATGAATGGAAGGACTGGGATAATAAAGAATCTATAGAAATTTTTGTTTTAATTACTAATAGTTTAAGATCATTTTTACTTATTTGATAAAAATATAAAACTTCGCGTTTTGCTTTTTCTCGTTACTTTACTTTTCAAATTAATTAAACTTCAAATTGTTTTTAAGAAAAATAATTAATTCAAAATTTTGTCTGTTTCAGATTTCAAATAATGGTAGGAAAAGGACTGATTTTAGAAATAATAAGAAAGGAAGGATAATTTAGATTTAACTTTTGGAACAGAAAGCACCATAAACGATTCTTATTTGAAACTTTCAGCTCAATTAAATATTATGGCTGTGATGAAGCCACCCTTATTCATTTCTAGATTTGCGTCCATTTCTGCTGAAATTTTGATTTCTTCAATGCTTTTCCTTTTATATCCTTCTTCAATGTTCTTCTCTTTATGGCTATTTTTATCTCACTGTTTGTTCTCATCGGATTGATCTTGTGATTTTGTTTGACTTTTGGGCTTTGATATATCCTTTCTATGATTATGCCATTGCCTTTTTCTTTTCCCTCCCTGATGCTGTTTGTAATTTAATCTTTACCTTTTCTACTTTTTCTTGTTCTGTTCATCGTATTTTTTTCTTTCTCAATTGCTTTATTTGCCTTCTTTTTCAGATAATTTTCATACTCATTTGAAGCGACTTCACTTGACAAAATTTCTCTGTTACATTTCTTGACGGATTTTCCGATGCCATTTATCTTAAAAGGGCTTGGTAACAAGGTGCTGGCTTCTTCGGATGATAGGAGTTAAATGTGTACTACCATGGCTTCACAGTTGTTCATTACTGGGCGGCTCCGAACCTGAAGTGCTGGGTGCTATGAGGGCTGCCAATAATTCAGTAATTGACATGTTTCAATCAAGTATTGACACATGAATGATCCTACTATTGACAGCCCTATCAACAATTGGATCCTTCTGTTATTTTTAAAAAAGTAAAAGCATCAATCTATTAAAAATGTAAAAATTAACTGCAGTAAGCATATAAATTTTAATGGAATACCCATTTATTGATACTTTGTGACAATAATTGGGGAAATTCATTATTTTGAAGATTACATTATTATCAGTCTTAATAAACATTAGTTCTGGCGGGAACAGGTGACTGATAAACTGAGAGTTAAAAATGATGCTATGTTTGAAATTGTAGGTGACCTCAACCACTTATTTATCAAATTCCATTTGCAAGTGTCAATAATGCCTTGTTAATAATATATATCTTAACTCCAAGTAATCAACCATAAAAAACATATTAGGAATTTAATATGTGAAAATAGTCAATCTAAAAACATTAAAAAAATGTACTAAGAATTTTAAAGTTTTGAATTCTGAACTTTAAAAGGATTAAGAAACGATTTATAAGCTGGATATATCTAATCTTAAAAACATTAAAACAACCAATATTCACTACATATACAATTTTAACAATAGAAATTTTTTCTTAACAGTATATTTGCAACCGGATTTTCTTTCTTGGGTTTTTCTTTTCTTGATTCTTTTTCAGAAAAAAAAATGTACTAAAAATTTTAAAGTTTTGAATACTGAACTTTAAAAGGATTAAGAAACGATTTATAAGCCGGATATATGTAATCTTAAAAACATTAAAACAACAGCGGTGACTTTGCCCTTGTTGCTTGGTAGAGATCCACATGGGAACCTTTTTGTCTTTTTAAAATCTATAGGTTTTTATTCCTTAATTTGAACTTACCATTTTGGCTTCGTTTTGCCTTTTTGTAATTTATGATCGTTTTACCAATGTTTTTATATCACTTTTATAGAAACTATTTTAATTAAACTTTGAATTAGAAATAAACTTGTTTGGCGCAGTATAACCTTCATATTGGTTCATGTGCCATAAAACATCAAACCAAATCAAATCAAAACAACCAATATTCACTACTCATACAATTTTTACAATAGAAAATTTTTCTTAACAGTATATTTGCAACCGGATTTTCTTTCTTGAGTTTTTCTTTTCTTGATTCTTTTTCAGAAGAATTCTTGTTTTTGAATGTAATACTCTTTGCATATCATGAATTTATTTTATTTGATAGTTAATGTTGTTGTGTGCGTAAAAGGTTGAAAGTAGTAAGGTTAGTTTTTAATTTTGACAATGTCTTATTTTGAAACACCAAATTGACATATTTTGGGATGAACTTCGAAATTTTGGACAGTAATCATGGAAAGAGAACGTTGATTTGAACTGGTATTATTCTCCCTATATGTTAGTGCCATGCCATCGGAAAGACGTTTGATCTTGATATTCGATTTAATGTGCAGCACGCTGAGACATACGATAAATTTTTTTGGAGAAATCGGCCTCCTAAAAAATTGGAAGCCAATTTCTCCAATTTGGGAAAAAAAGTTTGGACGCCGACTTGATTGATATTCTTGTTAATCAATTAAATGTACGTCGTGCCACCCCAAACATATGACAATCTTTTAACCCAAATCCGATTTGAAATTTAGAACTTCTCTGCGAACCATTGGAAAGACGATTGATCTTGATCTTCGATTTAATGTGCAGCAAGCTTAAACTTATGAACGATTCTTTGGAAAAATCGGCCTCTATTCTTCATCAACGGGTAGATGCATGATCATTTGATTGATGTATTTGATAATCAATTCAATGTAACTCGTGCCCACCCAGACACATAAGAATCTTCTAATCCAAAACCGGATTGGAATTTGGAACCTTCTAATGAGCCATCCATCACCAGACCACGGCATAGACAGATGCCTTAAATGCCAGCCTTGACGAAATCTAGGAAGACAAAATAAAGATACTTGCTTATTTTACGTTTTTAGGCTAATTAGAATACAGGGGAACTGAAATCATAGTGTGCTCGGTCGAGACTTTCTTGCAGTACGTCATTGCTTGACAGACGGTAATCAATAAGAGAATATCAAGCAATGACATAAACTGTTCTTACAAAATGAAAAGTCAATCTTATCATCACAAGTCATAATCGGATAGGCGATTACGTTTGTCATTTGGTAACTTTCTTTATTTTACTCGATGTTTAGCTTCTGCACCTCTCCCAGAATATTTTCCTGAGCAATCATCCCGTGCAAGCAGGCAAATCTGCGCCATTCTTCTAGCCCAACCCTCGGACAGACTCTGCAAGTCCATTTGTACCAAAAGTACCCCTGCAGAATAAAAACCGAACAACAAAAGCGGAGAAGGAAAGAGAATCAAAAGGTAAAATCCGATCTCTCTTTTGAGTGCCCCTACCTTTATGACTTACCGTTCCCTCATATATCGTTCAGTCTTTGAGGGGACTAGAGGAAAAAAAAAAAAAAAAAAGAACTAACTGGAATGGAACTCCATCAAATTCCCTTTAAAAGTTTGTCTCGGAGAATGAGAACACGGGCCACACAATGGACGCGCTAAATGACGGGGTGGTGACATCGTAGGGTTGCCAGAACAGCCTTTTGTTGGCTGGATTTGACAAACTGTCGTTTTGCGTGAAAAATAGTTCTAAAAGAGTTTTTATCTGATGTCGCAGGCTTCGAAGCATGAATTCTCTAATTTATATATATAAGACCAACTTGCAGTTTACTTTTAAATCATAAGGAGTACAATTTTCCTCAACTTTTCACATATTTTTATAATATAGTGTGCATTTTGAATTGAGCTTTGCATAATGAGGAAACTAACCAGTTATAATTCATACTAAACAAACCTCTCCCATAGGGGAATATTTCAAAAATAGGGATGATAATCTTCTGGCATGGTGGCTGATTCTAGCTTCCTTGGCGGATAAAATAAGATATGGAGACGAGTCGAATCCACTCCAATGACGGCACTTGTAGGGAAAGGGCTGTATCTTGGCCAGTGTTAGCTATTAGGGCTCAGCCATAGTTACCGCTTCCGTTCTGTTCTGACAACTGTCATTAAATTGCTCCAAATGCTACGGCAGGGCGGGTGTTTCTCGTTTTGCGGTAACAGGATTTCAAAATCAATTGTTATAAATAAGTAACACGATTAATATAAACTATAAAAGTAAATATTCATACTAACTGTATTTATTAATTTAATAGGAACATAATATACGGGCATTCGTATTTTTCGTGTCATATTCGTATTTTTACTCCAAACTTAAGGTTCTATTATGTTTAGAATAGATAAAAATATTCCTGGTTATAGCATTATTCACATCACACCATACATACTGTAAAATAAATAGAAAATGTTTGCTACAAATTATCGTGAAGGTTTTAACATTAAGCAAAACATATAAATAAATCAGATGTCATTTTCGTATATTAATGATAACGATGCAAAATTTGATAAAACGAACATTTTTAAAAAATAAAAAATTTTAAGCTCTTTTTTCTGATATACATATCAAAATATATTCTAAATATCGTAAAAATTAAAGATGTTCAATTATTTTATGCATTTTTGTGGATATCAATATAAGATTTTAAGCATAAATCTAGAAAGGAAATATAATAGAATTTTCAGTAAGATAATTGTGAATACTTTGTATATTTCGAATAGCTCATTTAATTTAATTCTATTTTATAGATAATTATAATTCCTTTATTTATGATCCACGAGATTCCATTATTAACTTGATAATATTTACAAGCTGACATGGCAAGCGACAAGCTTCATCACAAAGGCGCTCGAAATATTCTACAATGTGGTGTGTTACCATTACAAAATTTGGTACTATTTATTTCTTGGTCATAGGCATCTTATGAAGAAACATTTTAATAATTTTAATTAGATTTGTAGTCAAAATTTTTTAACCCTTTACACTCGGAAAAGTAATCCGATGCATAATTATTCACCTAATACAGCGCTTGTTTATTGTTAAGAAAAATAAATATATATAATTGCTTTAAGTTGAATTTCTCTTAAAAATTAGTCTACATCTTTTGACCATTCTGAATGCGTTTTTAACAATTAAAATTGAAAAATAAATAAAACGTCAAGAGTGTGCACCTTCTTGGATGGTTAGTGAGTGGCACCATCCGAGTGCAAAGGGTTTATAATCAAATTATAAACATTTTTTTTTCCCTTATAAACTTAGGAGATTGTTATTGCACGAAAAACATTCTTACATCACTAAAATTCGAAAGTTTCCTAGATAAGAACTTTCTAATGTTTCCATAGAATTTGACTGACTTCTGAATTATTTATAGAACGTTTGGCATCATTTTTTTTTAATGTTACGATCTGGCAGCCCTATTGATGAGGGTCGGAGAGTATTTTGTTCCGGTTCGGATCATGCGCGGTGAGGCATAAAATGGAGAGGGCTTTTCACGGAGCCGCCTTTTCCTATTCACTGTTTTGTAGTTACTCGTGGAAGTGGTGACAGACTGGAGTGTATATACTATTCGGTTTTTAGGGGGAGTGTGGCATTGTATTGAGTTGACAGTTAACGTCGCAGTTAAGGAGGGGAGTGTGATGGGTGTCCTGGGAATTGGAGAGGAAATGTTGGTTAACAGCTCATGCCTTGATTGGACTTCTTGAAATCGATACTGTAAATTGAAAGCAAAAGCACATTTACATTTTCATAAATAGACATTTCATCAAAGATTTTATTATTAGAAAAGAGAAAATGGGTGTTGAAAGGGGAGGGGGGGGTCCTCTTGTCAAACTGGGTGGATTCCTTATAATCTAAGCTACTATTTTTTTAATTTCTTTCAATCTTTTGCCAAAAACGATGAAATATTGTATATTGAAGTTATCATAGATAATGATTATATTGATAAAGTATGATTTAATATTTATCGTAAAATAATTGTTAAACATAATCTGTATTGAAACATTTAGATAAATAAATAATTATAACAGTTACATTTCAATACAACTAAAGCACACGCATCTTCTGAAAATTTTAGGACGTTTTTATGGAATGCTGTGAATAAATATTTTTGCACCTTTATTCTTATTTAATTAATTCTCTTCAAGATATTAAACTTTAGTCCACCTGCTTTTAAAAAATTTCAAAAGAAATAAATAAAAGAAGAACTTTTTCATTTATTTATTTAATTGTGGAAATACAGATATTTTAAAAATATTCTATTTTTCAACTCCTAGTTTTTAAGCAATGGCAGCTATTGAAAAACTTTTAGTATAAAACTTGTTCGTCTTAATGAGACATTAACTCACCTAATTTTTTCATTATATTTTTTAAATCGTAAAAAAGCTGTGGGGAAAAATTATTTTTGATGAAAAGAGAGATAAACAAACTCGGGTCAAGCTAAAAGCCAAACAGGAGTATAGTTCAGCAACGGATTGCAAAACCTTCCGTTTTTGCGCATGCGTTAGGATAGGTTTAATTCGTCAAAATAAGGGTGAAAGGAAAGACGAAAGGAGGAGATGTTTACATTTACTAGTATCTAATAGGGGAAATCCAAGGTCAAAGAGAATACTGGAAATGCACTCATCGTTCCGCGTCTCACCCCTTAATGAGATGCGGTCGTCGAAATGTGGTCGTCTCAGAATCCGTTGACGAACTATACTAGATGGCATAGACATACACAACAAGGCACATACCGAAAATCGGAAACCGACACAAATTCCAAAGCCGTCTAGGAGAATGCGCCTCTAGGAGTAGAGCAACAATCACCAAGCCACATGAACGTGATCAACATAAAAACCGCTTTCCTGTAAATAGTTAGATATAACAGCAATAGTAACAATGTCCTATACTATACAACAATAAAAGTATTCAAATAATAATTACTATATAATAATAGCTATACAACACACAAAAAAGTTATACAAAAATAAAATAAGGCAATAATTACTGAACTTCATTTGATAAAAGTTGAGCAATAATACAGAAACATGATTTATTTTACAAGATGCTGAATAAGATTTTTCAACTTTTATTGTTGTCAGTGAAAAGGCCACTCATTCACTTCTCAAACTATTCATTTAGAACAGTCTTTAATTATATGGTCTAAAGTTTCTTTTGAATTTACACACTAACATGACAATTCATTTTCAAAGAACCTTTGTTGGTAAGTTCTAAAATTTTTATCATGGTCACTATAAATTTCAATTAAAAAGAAGTTACCTTCTATGCGATTTAATTTAACTTTAGAAACGAGTTCCTTTGTTCTGATACCTTTATTCGAATTTTCCCTACGAATTTGCCATGCATCGACAATCCTTTTATACTTCTGTTCTCAGCATTATTTTAAATTTATTATTTTAAATTTATTATATAACTGTCTATACCTTTTTTCATTAATGCTTTTTTTGTCCAGGTAATCGGCTCTTTTATTTGCATAATAACAGTGGCATGCTTTTATCCAAACCAAGTTAATATCTAGGTGAAAAATCTATAATTTTATCTGTTATATCCAATAGAATTTCTCTTACTTCTCACCGTCAATTATGTAACTAATGATTCTACTGACATTAGCGTCAACCTAGAATCAATAATAATACACTTTTACCAGTATGTTTGTAATAGCTAAGTTCTCTGCTCTAGAGATTACCTCAACTTCGGCCATAAAGGCAGTTATGACATGGTCTTGTTCAATATAAAGTTAAGTTAAAGACATAAAGATAATTTAAAGACATAGGTTAACATAGTCTTGTCCAATACCATTGAAATCCCAAGTCCATGTTCCTCCTACCTTATCCATTTGCATAAATACGGTGTTCTGTTCCCATAGCAATATCAATTTATTTCCATCGAATTACATCAACTTTCCAAGGAATACTCTTTTTCATAATTGAAGTTCATCATATTATTTGAAATTCTTTTTCTTGTAGAAACCTTGATGTCTTCTGCCATTTAATTAAATTTCTTTACGATGAAATCGATAGGGGGGAGGGGCAGCTACTTAAAATTTGAATTGCCTCCATTGAAACTGTTCTGTAAGCTTTAATAACAACTAGAAAAGGAAGTCATTGGTCTAGAAAAAAATGTGTTTCTGTTTTACTTTCCAGTAAACCAAACTTCGGAGCCTTACCTAACAATTTTTTTTAAATATTTCTTTATAAATTTCTTTCATTGACCACGGAGTAAAATCCCTAAATCACTGCGAAATGAAAATTCTATATCCCCACTATTTTTTCCCCTTTTAGCTAGAGGACACATCTATTAACCTAGACTAAATTTTTACATTCTTTACAGAATATCTTAAAGAGGTTAAAGTTCAATCAAAATTACTATAGTTATTGCATTACGCGATAAAAAAGGCAAAACATTATCGTCTTAAATTATCCTGCAAAATCAAGACAGCCCACTATTGACATTATGGATCTATCTGACAATCCTAAACAAGATTAGACAGAAATTCTTTCAATAAAAGAGTAGGTTAAAAGAGTAGGCACGGAAATTTACGAGAAGGTATATAATCGTTGGATAAAGTAATGGAAAGTAATATTAAAGTTCAATTGCATCGCCGAGAAATTTTCAAAAACAATTCAGCCTTTTTTTAGAGATCGAAATAGCTGAATGATATCATGGAAGTTGCAAAAATTCATTGGGAATCCAGAGTATTTTAACATGATGATGTATAAAGATTAGGATGCTCTCTATTAATCGCAGGATGCATGATTTAAAAAAAATCATTGAATATGCTCTACAGGGTAAGTCGATTAGCTAACCGGTTTGCCCTTTAGAGCTTACAACTAACAAAAATGATCAACAAACTAACAAAGGGTTTTGCTATTTCAGTTTGTCTAAATTTACTACTTAAAAAGTTCTTGTATAGAAATAAAATTAAATTCAATATAAAAAAATTAATTTTGAAAGTTTTGACAGGAAAAGAGGCTTTTGCTGTATTTGTTGCTTGTTCTTTTGAGAAAAGAAGCATTCAAGTTTAACCCTCCAGCTGCGTATCCCGTGCCTTCCGCGGGTTGGCAATCAATCCATTTTCTATTGCATCCCGCATATTTCGCAGTTTAGAGTGTTTATTTTAACGATTGCAGATTTTTATTATATTATATTATTATCGTGTGGTATATAGTATCAGTTCACTTTCTATGAAAAATATTAGAACTTATTTGCAAAAATTGCATTTAAGTTGAGATTTTAAAGAATTACGCAGCCAGAGGGTTAACATTTATAAATTGAGCCTCGTCGGGAACTTCAATAGAAATAGTAATCCTGCATTTAAAAAAATCTTATTAATTATAAAGCGGTCTATAGAGGTTAGAATAGGTATTCTTTGGTTTAAACCGAATAAATTTTTTATCCTGAAAAACAACTGCGAACTGATTGTTCAATATGTGAGCAGCTCCCCGTCTACTTTAATGCTTCTGTATTTAAGATGATTTTGTAATAAAAGAATTCAAATCTTTTCGATTTAGGAAATAAATAAAATATAACGATTCTTTTTCTTAAAAATAGTGTTCTTAAAAATTTTAAGAACTCTGTATCTGTAATTTGAACTAAAGAAAACCATGAATTACCTCAATACTATGATCCATCATTGAAAATACAATTTTCTGTCAAACAGGTATTTTAATTTTGTGTCAAATTTAATAATATAATAGAAGATAATGTTTCTGTCAAGCAGATATATTCAGTCGCCCACTCAGAGGGGCCTTGTGAAGAGGAAAGAGTTAGGGCAGTTTAATAAAAGTTGGCTACCCGAATGGAAACATTGCCTTCGCTTGATGCAATTTTCCGTAAGTTAATAATTCTGCCCGGATGTTAAGAAACATTTTGGTAAATTATGGTCATTACTTATATGATCTTCTCACATATTTCTATAGTAAAAATTCAATCTTGCTACCTCGATACCTATACCAAGAGGTTTATCACTAATTTAGTAAATGGATTAAGCAATTAATTAATTATTTTTACAAATATGGTTGTCCATTTTATTATACTATCCGCCTTTGACAACCAGCTAATACGCTTGCCTAAATGACCGCTAAATATTTCAATTAAATATTCTGTGTGGCTTGATATTCCACACTAAATTTTTAAACTTCGAATTTTGTTAGGTATTTAACTCGTACTATTTTGAAAGATTTACACCATGCTGTTAATTATGATATGCATTTCTAGTATTCTGTTTATATCTTTATACATCCAGTTATTCACAAAAAAGATCTAGTTTTTGATCATTGCGTGATTCTGGAGCTAAAATCTTAATTGGAAAAGCAACAAAATATCAAAATTTTTATGAAATACCTTATACTGAAATTTACTCTATATATACAGTGCGCGAAAAAAGTATAAGGACAACATGTAATTGCATGAAAATATGGTTTATTTCCATTTCACCTAACTGAACTTTTTATATTTCTTACTTCTGCTGCATAATTTTGTGATAACACTTATACCACATAAAAAACATAATTTAGCTTCAAAATATTGATTTTACAAAATTTAACATTAAAGGAAATACGGAAAAAATTATAAGGACATGTTGTAAAATACTTAAAAAATGTTTCAATAATCAAGAAAACTACCTTTTTTTTCAATCACTTGAATGAGCCGAGAGGTCATAGATCCTGAAAGATCTTTTAAAATGTCCACAGATATTTTTTCCCAAGCGTCTTTGATAGCGACGACAAGATCTTGTGTACATTGATACTGTGTGCCGATTTTATAAACTTCTCGGGCTAGAAGTCCCCATAAGTTTTCGATTGGATTAAGATCGAGACTTCTCGCAGGCCAATCAAGTAAATTTACAGAATTAGCTTCAAACCAGAGTTTTGTACTCGTAGAAACGTGTATCGAAGCATTATCCTGCTGAAAAATATAGTCCCCTGAAGTAATTAGTGGTGCTTCAGGTAACAAACTTTCTCCTAACATATCAGCATACCTGTCCGAATTCATTTTACGGTTGATAAATACAATTGGAGTGGTTCCATTTGCCGCAAAAGCGCCCCATACCATAACCGAGCCACCACCATATTGGCGCCTGGAAAACACTTCCTTGGACTTTCGCAGATCATACCAAAAATAACGAAAACCATCAGGTCCATCAAGATTGAACTTTTTTTCGTCCGAAAAAATTACATCAGCCCACTTTTGACCAAGAGAAATATATTTTTTGGCAAAGTAAACTCTTCTTTTCTTATGATGATTTGTAAGAGGGGGGCGTGACACTAATTTCCCATAAGAAACTTGAAGATGTTTACTCAAAACATTTTGAACAGTCCTTGTTGAGCATGGTAAACTCAAATTTTGTCTAATTTCATTTGCGGTTTCTCTTTTCTCGCAAGCTCTCCTTAGTATCATTCTTTTTTGTCGACGAGTGAGAATTTCTGGTCTCCCAGTTCACTTTTTCATACCATACATCCCAGGATTTTTTAGAAAATTATAAACCACCGTTTTAGATCTCTTGATTCTTTTTGAAATTTCCCATCCACTCAATCCACATTCTCGAAAAGCAACAATTTTTCCTTTTTCAGAGTCAGAAAGTTGAGTTCTTTTGGGCATCGTTTAAAAATTAACGCTGAAAGTCGCCGAGTGGGAAATTCTTTTCGCAAATGAATCTTTTAACTCAGAATTGTCATTTTATGTTTTCAAATATGCAAATTTTTAAATAATTACTGGAGAAAGAGCAATGTCCTTATACTTTTTTCCGTTTTCATTTAGGTTTAAAAATCAAAATTTAAATTTTAGCAGATTTAAAATTGAAAATTTTAATTACTTTACGCATAAAATATTTAAGTTTTACTTCTATTTTTTCTACAAAAATTTGCATTCGATTCTGTAAACAAGGCTTCTAGATTTGGCGATTTTTCGCGTGTCCTTATAATTTTTTCGGGCACTGTATAAAAAAAAATAGTATCTTCATATCTTGATCATCAATAATGGAAAAAAAAAAGTCAGAAGGACTCATGAGTACCAAGAATGAAAACGATTTGAGTTTGATATCAACAATGACAATAATTCAGTTAGTATTGCAATCATATATTTATATATTCTTATTATAATCAATATTTTATATATTGTTGTAAAATATATCTAAAATATATATTTTTTAATTACGTTAAAGGAAACAAAAATATATGGCTGAAAACTGGTATAAAAGTTATATTGGTGCTGTGATATTATCAGAAGTTATGGTGAAATTTTTCTTTCTTAATTCTCTTGTTTTTGAACTAAGCAAAACCTTATTTAAAATTTTTAAAAAATGGCTCCTAGCTGCACATTCTCGCCTTCTTAAGTATATTTGTGCCGAATTTTGCAGCTTTAAATCAAATAATATGACCTGTAGAATGCCAATGCGCACGCACACACACACACACACCTTCATTAGTAGCAGAGAGAGATAGGATAGCAATCATTACGGAAATTCTCTAAAATTTGACATTTTAGGCCTTTCTGAATAAATAAAAAAAATTTTGTCTATCTGTAAACGCATTCATTTATACTAGCCGTCTTTGTTCCCAGTTTGTTCGTCCAGACAATTAACTAAAGGGGCTGTTAAATTATTAATATAGGATGCATTTCTTAAAAAAAAAAAACATTTCACCTAGCTATTTAATACAACTAACACACACAAATTCAATTAAAACAGTTAATTGTAATTAATTTACAAAGCGTATATATTACGAAATAAAAGCTGAAATGAAAATTTTACTTCAGATTGTATGATTGGCAAAAGTAGGTATTTGAATGTTTTGATGGATAGTTTAATCCCATAAAAACATGGTTTCCGAGAATGTATCAAATTGAATTAAAAATATTAATAAAGTCAAATGAAAAAATGTACGAAAATGAAATTTATATCATGAAAAGGGCAATTTCTTTTAGTCTTAAGATTAAACAAAAAGCATCCTTTATAAGACAATTGTTTCGGAAGTAGGAGCATCAATTTTCGTAAGCGACTGCGACTAGACTTAAAATTAATATACGGGCACCAAAATTGAAAACTTTTTGAACGATTTCTCACCATATAAAATGTTTGATTGCAACTTTAAAAGCAGTTACTTAACATTTCTGGTATAAATACCACAAGATTGCAGATTTTTATAGAGTTTTTGAACGATTGGCACGATTTTGTTATGATTGGCGAGGAACCGTATATTAATCTTAAGCCTTAGCAAGATTACTTATCTGATAAAATTTAAAGCTGTTTCAGCGCTTGATTTCTTTTATATCTTCTTACCTCTAACCAAATGTCGTCTTTGATGATATGGCAAGCTATCTTCAGAACACTTCTAACAATATTTTGCAGCTCCATTAGTTAGCTGAGCGAAGCGTTTGATTCAGTATCGCTGTAAAAATGTTGAATGAATAAAGTAATTTGAAGTTCGTGTGATGTCTTGTTTATATTTAACTGTTGCCATTTGAGAATTAGTAAAAAGTTTGATTTCTGTGCCATGTACATTAGCATTATATATATATATATATATATATATATATATATATATATATATATATATATATATATATATATATATATATATATATATATAATTTCAATTTAATTAATTTTCAAGATTTTATCTTAATTTAGCCCATAGTAACTTTATTCTAAAATATTCTCTTATTTCGTGATCCAATTCCATTGTCTCTACTTAATTAATTCAAGAGAAGCTTTGTTAAATTGCAGAATAAGCTAAAAGTCTAACTTTCCCACACTCCGCGTGAAGAGGCAAAATACCGCTGATGAGGCAAATTCTTTTTTAAAATCTCTCTGTGTTTCCCCTGCCTTCTCCGCGTGTGTAACGAAAATCCCTATCGAAATCTCGTAATATATTAGCACTATGAAGAAATGTTTTACCTATCAAAATCATAGGTTATATAGGTTATATAAGGGATAAAATGTCCAAGAACCTTTTCCTCATTCCTTTTCTGTGTCGTTCTGTGTGCTCATCGCTTGTACATATGCCTGCTTCTTAAAAATGAAATAAAACGACGTCACGAAATAGCAAGTCTCTTCACTGTCTTCAAACTGCATTCTGCTTCACATAAAATAATGCTTACATATATATAAGTAACCAATTTAAGTAAGAAATAGTTTGAAAACGAAACTAAAATGAAAACGAAAACAAAACAGTTTCGAAATCGCAACTAAAAATTATTTCCTATTCAAACTAAAACCAAAAATGGAACAGGAAAAAACTTCATAGTATTTAGAGAGCGCAAATGCAGCTACTTCTAAAACACAGATGAACTGATACAAAAGTATAAAAATCAAGTTAATAGGAAAAACAAATAAACCAAATAAAAATTAAACCAAATAAAAAAAATATAACAAAATATAAAAAAGAATCCGGCCTGAAGACTTTTTCAAGGGTCACCCTCAGGCAGGGATTCAAAAAAAAGGATTTTTTCTGTTAAGGAAATGCAGACAATGAAGTCTAATAATGATTCCTCATGATCCGAAAATCCCCTGAAATTAGGCCCAAGAGATATACCATTTTAACAGAAAGGAAAATACAAAACAACAAATTAGAAGAAAAACTACTATTAAGTAAAAATACAATAACAAAAATAACAATAAAAACCAAAATACCATAAAATAACACTAAAGAAAAACCAAAAGGCAAGAACACACCATCAGCAGTCAAGGAAATTTTAAGCTATCGATTGTGATTCCCGCTTATTAAAAACACAAAGCTAACAGTAATTTAGGTAAAAATTGAAGGCTCCCAGTGCCATCTATTGAGTGATATAATATGCAAGGAAAGTTCTATTTTTTATTTAAGCCAAAGGATTAATCCCAAACCATACCTTGTTTAATTAAAAAATTGATATTACATTAATTTTTAGGAAATTCATTTTTAATTAAATTTTTAATGAGGTTGTTTGATGCTTCAATATAGGAATTTTTATTATTGCAAACCCTTTTGATCCTGTTAACTTGTGAGAAAATTAGATTTTTGAAAATTTTAGAGTTTAGATTGGAATGGTAGTTACATAGTTTTGTTATTTTAAAGTTGAATTCATCCCTTTTATCGTATATACCGGATTCTTTTTTATATGTTGTTATATTTTTTATTTGGTTTATTTGTTTTTCCTATTAACTTGATTTTTATACTTTTTCCTATTAACTTGATTTTTTACTTTATATATATATATATATAATTCAAAAATAAATGAAATAGACTTATGAAATTTGATAAGACGATTTTACATCATAATTTTATATTTAAATTTTGGACAAAATCCATCAGTAGAAAGTTTGTTAGTCTAACTGTGAGTTTTTGACCATAATAGCACTTTGAATCCATGGAAACTAGAGAAATGTTGGTTTGTAATCTTTGCATTAAATTGAAACTTTGCATCTAATTTTGAACTAAAACCTTGAGCATTATCTATCAAAATATTGTCCTTGAAACCTTGTATATTGTCTATCTGTTCGTTTATCCGTGTACAAAGTAACACGATAACTCAAAAATACGGTGAGACAGCTGAACGATATTTGGGATGCGATTTTGAGATCAAAATTGCAGATATGAGACAATTTAAATATAATAAGCTAAAAAGTAAAGGTTCAAAATACATAATCTTTTCTCTTTACTTTAAGACAATTTTAAACACAAAATGTGCTGGGTTGTATCAATATACGACAGAGCTGAGGCGAGAACATTCCTGCTGGTTATGACGAGTAATTAAAATTATCGTCTGATACATACAATCCAAATCCAGAATTTGATGTTTAATTAATCAATTTATTTATTTTTTGCTTTTTTCAGCATTATAGAATTCTCTTAAATTAAATTCCATTTAACAAAGTTTCCTATTTAATGAAACTTCCTGAAGAAAATTGATTTTGAATAATAATATATGTTATTTGTTTTCAATTTTATGAAGGAAAAAAAATTCAGAACCAAAATTCTTCAGGCAAATTATTATTTTTTCTATCCAGCATTTTGCTGTTTCTCATATTCTAGAAGTTCCAACAAAATAAGTTAAATTAGTTGCTACGATAAATGGCAGTATCTGCACAACATCGAAACAGTTGAAGAAAGAAAGAATTGCCTAATTTTCTCCATGTTGATGAAGAAGCCATTGTGAGGCTGAATATCCTGATTAGCATAATAAATTGCAAAGTGTTATGAAATATTGTGAAGACACTACAGTGAGGGGAGAAACGTGATAATGTTGAGTCATTAAAGCAGTTTCGTAAGAAAAATGGGTCTCAACATTTCATACGTTTTGAAGGAACTCATAGTTTCAAGAAAGTGGTATAACTGATGTGCCTCAATCTTTACAAAAATATTAAAAAGTTTATATAAAAGAATTCATTTCTATATTAAATCTGCTCAAAGTAGGGTTGCAGACTATTTTACAGCTTCCGATATATGTCAAATTCAGGTAGGTTTCAGTTTATCTTTTCCCCTTTTTATAACTTTGTTTACAAATTTTTATTTATGAAATCAACTTTGTTGTGAAATTTTGAAATGGAATGGCGAGACTTCGTTAAATAGAGATTTAACTGTGTTTTTGTTAACAAATGTATTTACATTTCTCTCATATTTTGCGACAATGTATTATTTTTTCCTTCATGATCAGAGTAGCTCTTACTGCTGGAGAAAGTCATAAGAAAAAGTCCAACTTTTATTTCCTTATCCAAATCGTAGCGAAATCAATGTCCGCTTTATTATTCATCTTTTCCGAAGGGGGGAGACATCCACCCTCTTGTACGGAGGGAGGGGGTCAGCATTGAAAGGCAGGGGTGCTCTGGGTGCTGCATATGGTTTCTGATTTGCTGCTGGAAGCCCTATAGGGTCGGTGCGACTTTTCCAATGGAAGTCGGAGCAACACAATGATCGGAGTTGAACTCTCAAAAGCGACGTCACCCAAAAATCCCACAATGAGAGGCATTAGAAAAATAAACTTTTCCTCCTCTGTGTTATTTACTTTTCGTTTTCTTGCAGAATGATCAACAAGGGTTATCCACCTCATTGCATTTCCGGTAATGGCTGAAAAAATATCTGAAAGAAAATAAATAGAGTCGAATCTGGGTATACTTATGAAAATGACAAGTTGTTTTTGTGTTGGATATGACGTCGCAGATATTTTCTTCTAACTCATCCTTACGATATACGGAATAGTTGGAACTTTTTTCCAATGCTTTGCTGTTTATCAAATGTTAGGGAAGAAAAAACTTGCAGTTTCTCCTGACAGCCAATGTGCTATAAAGCAATAAATTAAATTGTCAAAAATAAATGCAAGGTAAATGAGGTGAAGAAAATTAGATAAACAGCAAGGCATGGGAAAAACATTTATTTGACTCAAATGTTTGAGTCAAAATTTGACATATCACATTAAACTAGTATAACTTGTTTTTAGGATGTCTAAGGGACTCGGAATGAAGGAAAAGTACAGCATTGGGCAAAGCGAGCTTGGATCATTTGAAGTAAATACCGGACTTAGATGAATACGTGGATGCTTTCTGGAGAGCTTTTAGGGAAAATCTATCGAGCATTTTTGCTTCGTTTTTGGAGAAAAAAAGACAACAAGCGAGACTTCAACCAACAAGCGATTCGCTATTAAAGGAAACATTGGTTCACCAATATTTGAATAACACTGGTTAATTCAACCGGAATAGTCTTCCCAAAGTTTTCTCATATACTTTTTCATAAATCTACTTACATATTATTAGTCACATATCAAGCGCAAACAATAGTTATGAAAAGCGTGCCTCTTGGAATGCGATTTTTGGCAATTAATCCCTGGTATTTTTCGCAAGTACCGAATATGCACTTTCAGCGGCTTTTTTCCAACCCATTGAAACCAAAGTTCGAGAAAGAGTCACTTGTTACTTGTAGTCACAAGATTACATACCAAATTTCCTTTGTTTAGATCACAGCGTTTTAGAATTACCGCGTTTGCATGTATGCAGAAGTGCAAACCGATAGCTCGAGCAACTCCTTGGTGAATTTGGTTCCGAATTTCATACAGATTTGCTCTTTTGATGATACATTTAAATTTTATCTATCTAGTTTATTTTTTTTTCGCTTTGTAATTAATGTGTTCATTTATTCGAACACGTAGGCATCGTCGGAATGGATTTCGTTCAGATTAGATAAAAATCTACAAATTGACGTGAGGCCCATATATCATATAGTCCATTCCTTCTCTCTAAAAAGGATTTTGAGTTATGCTGTTCAAAAAAGATATAATTCCAAAAATGTGTCTTCGGAGTCAAAAGAGTCTAAAATGTGGAAATTCATCAAAGTCTTGAGTTCGATATTTTTAATTTTATTTATTTATTTATTTATTGTCGATTACAATGTTCATTGCTCATTAATGATGAATGCTGTATATTTACTGATATAATTAACATTATAAAAGTCAAAACATTGCTCTAAGAATGAATGATATCTAATAACAAAAACTAAATCGTAAATTGTCAAGGTAAATTAAGGTATGTAACAATCTGAAGGATTTTTTTGAAAAACCCTTTAAAATTAGTAAAATTTTGAATTTTTGTATAAAAAAAATTGGAAAAACATTTATGAAATCGAAATATTCCAGTTAAGGGGTAAGAGTGTTTTGAAAATTTAAAAAATAGCTTTTTGCTTGGCTAAAAAAAAGAAATAAAAAAAATCTAGTTTAAAGATTTGCCATACGACATGCTGAAAATTTTGCAGACAGCTTTAGAAATATATTATCTAGTTCTTGAACAAAGAAAGAAGAAAGAATATTTGGGTTCAACTAATCAATAACATGAAATTTTCATTTTTTCCCACATTGCGTAGCATTAAAAAACTATAAAATATTTTTAAATGAATAGTTTATTTATTCTCTAGCTCTGGAACTGCAGAACATGTTCAGAAACTATAATATGAAATTCGAACAAAAATATTCATTAGATTTTAATTTATGAGGTTTTTCATAAGAAAATTATATCAAAGATTAGAATTTGAGAAAATATTATCTAAATATGTGAAATAGCATTAAAACATATGTAAATACGATTATTAAAATTAGTGTAGCTTCTCCAAAAATAGAAACCAAATTTTAACGGGTTTATCAAGAAACTCGTTCAAACATTATGAATATTAAATTTTAAAAAATATTATTACCTATCTTAGGAGTAAATGCTTTTTGTTTTAATATGAAATTATCCGTTAGAGAATTTTCCAACCAAGATTCCCAAAGGCGAATGAATAGTATTACATTGTTGGACAAATAAGTTTTTATAAAAGGAAGACAATGAAAGGAAATATTCAATCATGATTTTATTTAAACAAATGATTTACATAAAATCAATGAGTATGCTTTTATACAGAGTCATTGCATCATTAATTAACACTTTTTATTGATGATTATCAGTTTTGAAAGGCACGAGTATTTTAAAATTCATGTAGATTTTTTTTATACCAGTACTAATAACATTAATATTTTTTTTATATTTCTAGAGATAATTGGATGCTTTTTTTAGTGATAATTTCTGAAGTTGGATTTTTTTTGTTAGTTTTAGTTTAATTAATTTAAAGTTTCTAACAATAGACAGTTCGTCTATCTTGACATTCAGTTTGACCAATCCGAATGTAAGATACAATGGAACCTAGCTGAATTCTTGATCTGATTTCGACAGTAATTTAAATTTTTTTCTTCATTTTTTTGAATTTTCCATTAGTATAATACTAAAATATCGCTTTTAATTGAATTCATTTTGGTTGATTTGAAGCCAAAATAAATAATTGTAAAAAAATATTTGTTTTTGAATAATTTCTCATTTAAATCCATGCATATCATGCGTTCTCAGTATTCATAATTTTTTTTAAAATTAAGTTAATAGAGGACGTTACTGCTGTGCAATGTGTTTTTAATTAAACAAAAATGAAAAAGTCCGCATTTGAAAAATAAGTTTGAACATGTAAAATAAGAATTTACTATTTATTTTAAAGTTATCCTACACATTCAAAATATTGTTCATTAGAATTATTTAATGAAATTTATTAATATTTTTAAATATATAATTTTGTATTTATTGTTAAAGTTTCATTTTTTAAAAATTAGTTATTTCTTATTTACTATATTTTTTAAAAGCTTAATTATGAAAAATAAATTTTTGTTACCATTTATCTAAAAATCGTTAAGTTTTGTTATTTTTGGATTAATGAAAATTTTCCACTGTGAATTAACCAATTCTATTGCATATGATACGCTTTATGATGCAAAATTCAAATTTAACCACGTTGCGCTAACGCAACATTTTGAATGAAAGAATTACAAATATTATTTTAAATATTATATATTAAAAACAATTTTTAAAAATTATATCAATATAATTTATTTAATAAAATCAAAAACTCATCACAAGACAAAAAGTTTACTTTCTTGTATTGTTTAATAAATAAAAATTAAGACTGGAAATTAATAAGTAAGCCTCCTATTATAAGTACCAACATTAAAATTCTATATAAATCTTCGTAATTTAAAATCGGAAGTTAAAATTAACTAAAAACCGAAAATGTTTATTAAAAAAATAAAAGAAAATTGAAAAAAAAAATCTTTTTAAAAGCTAAATTTGGCATTGCCTAAAAGTTTAAAATACTACTGGCTTTATAATTCAAAAATTCAAGTGAAAGAAAATTGTTACTTCTCTTTGAATTTTTAAAACCATATGCATTTGTAATAAAGCTACACGTAAGTACGAAAAAAAAAACAATAAATTAAGAATAAATTACTGTACCAGTTTTTTTTCTAAACTAAAATCAAAATCCTACATTTTTTTTTTTTTTTTGTTGTTGTTGTTGTTAGCTTAAATATCTCTTGGTCCACTTTTTTCAGTGGGATGATAAAACAAACTCTTTTTTTAAAAAGGCTTATTAGATGCAATACATTATAAGCAAAAATTAATATTTAATAATGTTATTTTTTTTTAAAAAAATTCGTACTTATTAATCTTATGTTTTGAAAGTTTGACTTTCTTTTGTGCATATTCGTCCCTATAAAAATAATTCTTAGAAATTATTTTTAAAGGTAAAGTCTCAGCACGTAAAAATTATTATAATTGTGATTTCAAATTTTTTGATAACAATATCATTTTTTTAAAGTTAAACCATCCGTTTGTTTAATTGCAATATTCATTAGAGAATATTACTTAAACTTCTCATAAAATTACGAACTGTTTTCAACTTTCAGAAATATGTTAAATCTTCAGCAACCTGCACCATTTGATAATTTATTGCCATACTAATTTACCAAAAATCAGTTCCATTTCTTATAATTTTATGAATTATCTTAACTATTTTGGAAACACAAATGAAAGATCATTCTTTAAGAAAAAGTAATTACTTTTATATAGTAAAGTTTTCATATGAATACAATCATCACACATAATTTACAAGTTGTTCATTGTATTTACAATTTTTTAATATCACAGATTATACTATTGTAAATTTGCAGCAAAATAGAGTAAAACAATACAATCGTTTGTCATTTGTTCTCATTTACATATTAGAACTTTTCGAATCAACATAATGTTTTTAGCATCAAGTTCTAATGTATCTAAACTCAACCAATGAGTTCTATTCTTTTGTCTTGCACAGTATTTCAATAAAAATTTCAACAAAACATTGTCTATGATCTCTTCTAGTCTGGCGCATAATATATTTACAGAACTTATTTGTTCCAGACTGCTAACTGTCATACCTCTTGAAAATACACAAATGTCCAATATCAAGTCAGGTGAATTGTGCGCGCAAAAGGAAATCCATCCACTGAAAATCCGATTTGACATTGACTAGTTTCCAGATTTTCAGCATCAGTTTCCTATTCATTTCCCACATAAAACATCTTGAATACTAAACAGATAAAATTGCCAGTTGATGCATAAACGACATCTAAACTTGAAGTCACATAATCGCTTTGAAACTTTTTAGTGATGGCACATCTGCACAATAAGCCGTATCAGAATCATATCAATGATATTTTGGCAATGGTTCACTTATATTCATAGAATCAGAAGACATCATTTCCATAATGCCAAACTACATCAGAACCTTTGAAGCTCAAAAATGACCACTCGTCATGTTGGCATCGCAATCTTTGCATTTCCCTCACAATTAACAATTAATAACTTAGATGATTATAACGGCAATAATTTATAACATTATAAAATCCAAGCAGCTCGTATTTTACTCCATGAATACTTCATGAAGTGAAACAGAATTTGTTTTTTGAGATATGGCATAAAATAAAATGGAAAAAAGTTAAATGGTGATTATGGTGAGATTATTAACCGTCAGATAATGGCATAACTTCTATAATGTCAATCTGCATATTAAATGCAAAAAAAATTTTCATCCTGATTCCCTGAATCATTAAACATTATCTTTTATATTAGAGAAAAAATCCTTAGAGCGAAAAAAATGCGCCAAGTATTTGACGGATTAATAAAGATTCTGAATTATTGTGAAAAAACTGGGAATAGATCAGTAAAAAATTTAAATTATATACACATTATGAAGGAAGTATATTATCAACCAAATGGCTGATAATCCATCTTTATCATCTAGTTAAAATTAATAATTACTGCCTGTTACACTTCTACTAGCACTTTGAAAAACACTTTTGATAACACCTTATTTCTTTAGCTATATACTTAAATATGTCTGACCTAAACAGGAAAAATAATTTACAAATTTCTTTAAAATAAATTCCAGGATATTAGACTTGCCTTTTTCCAATCTCATACAGACAGACAGACAGACAGACCATTTAAGAAAGCACTGTAATTAATATTTTGTATAAGAGATTCAAAACAGTTCTTAAAGATTCGTCCATGAGCATGCTACTAACCTTGGGTCAACGTATTTATGATCTTTAAAGAGTTCAATAGTTTTCCCTCTTCTCTTAAAGCAATAGGGAGAGATATTGAGAGACACTTTTTCTTACCCGAAGACGATCTGCCAAATCAAACATTTCAAGAAATTTCCTCTTTAAATGTCTGCAGAATATCGTACAACTCTTGATTGAGTATACAAGAAAAATAAAATTCTGTTTTCAACTTCGCAGTTTTTCAAGCACGTCAGTGCGATGATCTAGTTGGCTTCCTTTTTCATAAAGACCATTTAAAATGGCAGTCATACTTCCCATCCCCCTGAAAAACAGTTCCGTAATGGTTTCTTCCACAACTGCTGAATTGACAATTACCCGCATGTTAAGCAGTCTTAGACCTCGCATAGCATCGAGGGGATGGAAACGTTGCGTATGGGCTTGCAACAACACGATAGCGTTCTGATGGTGGAGGGCAACCGCAGACGCATTTTGCAAATTCTGGATTCTTGATGGTACTCCAGGAGTGACTGCAGCAAAATAAAGAAAAATATTGTAAATGATTTTGCAAAATTCATATTAAGATTTAAAAAAAAAGTTCCTCATTTATTATAGAAAATCAGATTATGTTTGGCTACTGCAGCCATCAAATGCTGTTTTATTTATGTGCATGTTTTTCAAAAATATTTAAGAGACGAAGATGAAAAAGAAAGGACTCCCAAACGCTGTTGTATTTTTCTGACAATAATAAAACACGCAAAATTTTAACACGATAAGATTTTAATTTATTGCCGTAATTCATCTTCAGTAATTTGAACCTAGCTTTTGTATAGCAGTATAGATCATACTCAGTTTGAGTTGCTCCTGATTTGTCTATTTTCTAAAGGAAGAAGGAAGTTTAAATAACAGCGGAATATTTCGTGTTATTTAATATTGATTTGTCTATTTTTTTACTCGTATGCAAAGTGTAGAGAAAGTATTGTAATCATCAAAAAATTAGAACTCGAGATTTTGACAAATCTTCACTTTTCGGAACAAAAACAAATTTTTTAAATTATGTCCATCTATCTATGAAAAAAAATGAACTCAAAACACCTTGAGCTAGACGGGTGAAATTTGGTATAAGTCTTTACATCAAATTTGTACAATTCTTTCAAATTTTGAATGAACTCTAATTAGAGGAAATCTGTCTATTCGATTGTTCGAATATAAGCTAGCACAATAACTACAGTGGTGGATTGATAAAATTCGGTGCACAGGTTTAATATCTATAGTGGAGATATCTATAAAAGTTTCGGCTATATCCAACCAAGAGTTGATTATCTGTGGGTACGTACTTTCAGAAACATGTAAATGCGATAGCTTCAAAATGCAAGGATTTGAATATATTAATTTTTATCAATAAAATAATAAGTTTGTGACAAATTTTTGCTTTAATCGGTTGAGAAAAACGCTTCTAAAACACATATTCGAAAATCGAATACTATTAACGCATGCGAGGAATTAATCGCCAAGTAACTCGCCAAGGATAATATGATAGATTCATTAAAAATTCTAAATTAATGCCAAAGATTAATATTTCATAACAATTGTGCACCAATGCCATTCAAGGCATATTCTGGGATAAAACTTTTTATTAGAGAGTATGCGAGAAAGTTTAGGGGAGACCATTCCCGCTGGTATTTAAAGAAAGTTTTACAGATTATTATTTAATTCAATATTAACAAAAGTTAGCCTCCGGAATTTCAATACCTGTTCAGAAATTTGCACATTATGATAATATTAATTTCGAAGCATTTCCGAAACTTTGTTTATTTAAAAGAGAGAACATCGGAAACTGACATCGGAATCTGGTTGCAGTAACTAAATATAATCTCGAAATAGTTTCTTTTTTGCATACTTACTTATTTTGCAAACAGCAATGAGTTTGAGATAGAAGTACTCGATGGAATCCATCCTCTCTTGCTTTATTTGCTCTAGAATATTGTAGAGCGCCGTTGCATGCAGGCGGAGTTTTGCTTTTAGATCAGAATTTGGTACTATCTTGGGATCATCTGCAAATAAAATGTTTTGATTCAATTAGATGAATGCCGTATATTTATTAACAATGCAAATAGGGAATATACAATTAGGTTATTTATAATATAAATAAGATTTAATGCATATATATATAAAACATCAATATATCTGGCAAACTAGCTGGATGCCAAAGGTGATTAGAGTGTAGATAATAATTATACAAAATAAATGAATAAATAAAAAGGAAAATATAATGCCCTGTTGCTATTGGTATTCAAGTAATGATCTGAGTGTTTCTTTCCTCAATTTACCAGTACTGTTCATTTCAAAGCTTTTTAAAAAGACAAATATGCATACAATTGAATTTCAATTAAGAAACTCCAGACTTATTTCGTAATTAAAATAAATTGCCTAATGCGAAACGTGTTTGGCTTCTGTGAATTATATTTGATATTGAATCGGGTTTTCTTTTACATAAAAATAATTTTTTGAGTTAACTTTTCAATTTTACTTGAAGCATTTGTTGTAATCTTAAATGTTATGCTATGCTATTCTATTAGCTTGTATCATGACGTTCACCAAAACATCTCATGTGGGAAAGAAAAATTGGATACCTCTGTAACTTTAATTTATTGTCTCATCTTCACAAAACAACAAGTGTCGATGGAATTTTTTTCCCGCTCAGATGATATAAAATTTGATTGCAGGATATATTGGCTGTAGGAATTTATAATTCATTCTTTCTCTTTACTGGCATTATTAAAAAGCTGAGAGTTACTTAATATGCGGCCTGCGGTGCGCTGTCTCTTTTTGAGCGGAGTTTATAGAAAGCAAAATTAAATATATCTCAATAACTTACAAAAATTTTGGAAAGAAATTCGATGCACATACATAAAAAAGGCCTACTGAATCGAATTATTAAAAAATTCTCGATTACCGTAATGGAAAAATTTCGAGATGGTTGTTAATTATGTTAATTAACACTGTTAATCTCAACAAACTTGTCACTTTAACCCGTTTTCATCGACACCAATTTTGAGACAGTAAATAAAAAAGTTACAGGAGTCACTTTTTTTTGTTGTTGTTGTTGATCACAGTCCAACTGCCTTATTCTAATGCGCCTACATGCGACTAATGCTTTAATATATCGTCTACGTTACGAAATAGAATAAAAACTTACCTATATCGGCTAGCAGTAAACCCACACTGTGGATTAGATTGACCTCTGCAGCTTTCAAAAGGAACAGCTCTTTCCACCCTTCTTCAAGAAGTATAAGCTAAGGAAAGAAGAGAGAAAAAATGTTTTGTATATTAAGAAATATTTAACTAAAGTATGATGAATCAAATGCATATCACAGCGGTTTCGATAGGCTTGTGTAAAATACTGAAATGGTGGAAATGTTTATGGAGCTTTCTGTCGTATTCTTTGATATTGGTAGACAAAAATTGTTAAGAAAATTTTGTGTTTAAAAGCTTAATAAAACATGTTATGTATCAATTAAGGACTGAAATAATTGTTGTTCTATTTGAATTATGACCCGAAATGAACACAAAAAAAAATGTTGCTAAATTCTGGTGTTAACATTATAATATGTTTTTTTTAATGCTATTTTAACACATGACATTTTAACATGACATTCTTTTGACAGTTTCTGAGATGTAAACTTTATCATGCCCAAAATGCAGTAACTGTTAAAATCCCATCAAGACGAAAAATAAAAGACGAATCAAATTTACAAAATTATAAAACTGCGATGTTCTGTACTAAAAATTAGAAATATTTTTTAATTTTTTTTTCCTTTTTTATATATAGAAAGCTTAAATTTATCTACTCGTGAGTTTCTTTTCATACAGATAAAAATTTTCGGTCCAAATATTTTAAAAATACTTGAATTTGGAAAATTCGGAATGAAAATAATTGTTTAATGATAAATTGAAAGATTTGCTTTGAAAGTTATCGTTCGGAAATAAAATTAAAAAAAAATTAAGTCAGAAGACTTCTTTTCCTCTTTGTGTTCATAAGGATTAAAGAACCTGAAATTCATGGCGAAGATTTTTTGTTTCATAATTAAAAAAATTAATTTTGAACTTTTTTTTTCTTAAATCTACCTATATAAATTACTATTAAAGTCCAAAATTCCAATAATCGCAATAATTTAGCTTATCAAGGGAAAAAAAAAGCGAAGGATGAAAAGTGTGATTGTAAGGCTTCCAAGAATAAAAAAGAAAGTTTTAGTCTAAAAGCGAAAAGATACTTTCAATTGTGGGGGTGGGAGGAGTATAATAAAAAAAGAGCTCCGCCTACCTGATCAGCGATTGGCAACTTGGTAAGTTCAGGGATGGACTTCATAAAATCAACGATATGAAGGATAATTCTTGCAGCTAATTCCCGATAGTTTTCTGTAGGGATTCTTGGTGAAGTTACAACTGGAGTAGGATAATACTGAAATAAAAATAAAATTACCTAAACATTTATTTAAATAGATATATCTTATTTTAAAAAATAGCCTATCCGCATTAATATGGATAAGATTTCCCGGAAATACTCATCTAAGGGAATTTCTTAGTGACAATATTACACACAATTTCATGAAATCATCGAATCTATAGTTTTATTTTTAGTTCATAGATTTTTATTCGGGAAACTATCTGTATTGTAGTTTATAATAATCTTTATTTCTAGATTTGATATGGAATTCTAGGATTTTGTTTCAAAAAAATATTCTAAGGGTTGTTTTTTTTTCTGAACTTTTTTGTTTGTCTTGGAGAAAATTATCATAATTTTTATCCTTTTCGGAAAAAAAAAAAAAAAAAAAAAAAAAAAAAAAAACTCAAAGCCCTACTTTTTTAGAAATTGTCCAAAATTAAGCTTATATTTATGAAATGGCGTTTCATAAAATATGACAGACACTTTCATACTTTTTTTTTCTCCTTTTCTCTTAGAAAAAAAAATTTCTGAAAAATATAATTTATAATTAGAAGAAAGGAAATCAACCATATTTTTTCTACATTTTTTTTTTTTGTCTTTTATAATCAGCATCTGAAGTTTTGATTATCAAACTGACAGAACTTCTGAAATACTAATATCCTTCATTAATGTAGAAATATTTCTTTCTTTCTCTTTTTTTGATTACTATTTTTTTCCTTAATATTGTTACTTTATGTTGCGATTGATAAAATGCAATGATGTTACAAAAATGTAAAGGAAAACTTTTTTAAGAAAGAAGCTATTCACCTTGGAATTAAAACTATTTTGACAGTTGAAAGTGAGCAACTCAGATCACCGACATTTAAATCTGAATGAACTTTGAACACTAAAATTTATATTTTAGGATTTAAGAGATTTGAAAAATTTTTAACGAGCAGTTCCATGATATTTTTTTCTTTGTTTCCATTTAAAAGTAAAGAGCAATAATAATAATAATAATAAAGAGAACTTACCATTGGAGTAGGTTGAAATAACCTCATACTAGGAACAGGTGGCATGTATTCTTGAACAGCAGGCCCCAGGTATCTAGAATAGAAAGAGTGGCAGCTCATCATATCCATGGCTGGGACCAGTGGGGGTGGAGATAAATAAGGAGATGAAGGTGCATCTGTCAACAGACTTGCTGTCTGTCGCTGCTTGGTGGAATTGCGGGGCCCTCTTTCATGTTGCACAGCTGCGGGAGGGAAGATTAATTGGATGAGTTAAAATAAAGTGTGTAAACAAAAATCAGAACACATTATAGAAACAGAACTTTATCTCTTTTTATCTCAAAATAGCATTAATCCTACAGTGCAACATTTGGCCATACATTTTTATTTCCATTTATAAATTTCACATGATTGTTCCAAAAGGTAGCAATGAATGTTTGGAAATCCTTTTTTTTTTAAATGCGTTTTGATAAAAATTTGTTGGAAAAAAACCAATACATGGTAATAGCGGTACTAAAATTAGATTTAAACTGGAAACTTGAAAAAATACAAGGACAGATGTAGTATGAAAAGTTCCAGCTTTAAATATACAATCAAAATACTTTTTTTTTCTTGCTTCATAAAAATATATATTGCTGGAAAGGTAGTACTATGTTATAATGTGATTGTGTCACTAGAATATTGTTTAATTTATAATGTAACCATTTGGCATATATAATTCCACGAAAAAATACCTTTTTAAATTTATTTTTAATTTTTTAAGAATATTTTAAGTAAATTGCGGCTATTTAAAACACTTTTTTTATGTAAAATAATAAAAAGTCCCGCACTGTGAGGATAAATTGGAAAAGTTTGAAGTTGTGAGATAATTTATAAACTTCAAAATGCTTTTTGTCTAAAATATATTGTTTATTAATAAATATTATCACTATCGAATGATGCACTGAAAGGAAATGAGTTTTTATTAGTCATCCTTTCTTGTAAGATTGAACCGTCCAAAATGTGTATCCAATCAATGTGATGAAGTGAAAGGTTTTTAGGAATTATAAATGATAGAAGTGATGAATTTGAATAATAGTATTTCTTAAAATATTTTGAATTCTCAATTTTTAGCTGCTTAAAAATTTTAAAATATATAAGAGAATATCACTATTTAAGTCGAGAATTCGAATTTTTATTGGTTTTATAAAATCATGGAAGGAATGTTAAATTGTTTATCCAAAGCAAGTTGCAATAAACTGCGTCATTATATAACTATTGATTTAAATACCACTGATATGACTATCCGAATTGGAACTAAAGTCTTTTGAGAAAAATCTAAACATTGAAGTACATTTTACCTAGAATAATCCACACTTTCTTACGGTTTATAGAAATGCCTACAAGACAACTGTTTCTAGGAAAAATTGCATAATACAAAGTTCCATAATATCTATATTAATAATTAAGGAGAATATGTATTGGTGGTCCTCAAAGCAGGTCGGTGGTTACAAAAAATTGTTACAAATACACTTTGGATAATAGAAATATGCTCATGAGAATCATTAAAAAAATTGAGATTAAAGCAAAATTTAGATTTTCTGTTCGCGCTCATTTTTAAATATTTAAGACAGAGAAGATTTTTACGTAGAGAACTACTGCAAATTATTATCTCCATTATAATTTTTCTAATTTTAGTTTCTGCAAAGTAATTTTCCTACATTTCAGAGAAGGGGGAAAAAATTTAGAATGGCCGAGTCAGTTTCAAAAATAGAATGAAATATAAGAATAACCACAATCAAAACCGCAGCTTTCATTATCTCCAAAATAAAAAAAACCCGAATGTGAATTGTTGAAAATGAGGAATAAAAGCGTGTAATGTTGCAGAACAAATCAGCGTGATACCCTGTGCGTGTGCATACGCCTCTCTCTCGACTGTACATCGGGAATTCATCAAGGATACACTCACGCGAAATAACAACCACCATTGATGGAGGGGAAAAAAACGAAATCATTCGTCATTGATTGTATGGACCCATCAATTAATACAGGTGCTTGGATCCCATAGACACAGCATGGTATCTACTCTTCAACTGTTCAAACTCGGTTTTTCTGCTCCCGAGGATGCTTTTGTGCCGCCAGAGGGGGTTGTCATCGATCCCGCGACCCCCATTGAGAGGGGGTACACACCTGGAAGGACTCTATAGAGAGAAGGGGCCTATCATGCACGTCCCGGTCCTGTTGCTCCGTTGGTTTTAATAACTCGATAAAGAACATTTTTTATGCAATGCGGACAGACTTCTAGGAAGTGCACTTCTGTTCGAAAACGTGAATGATCCTCCTCCCCCCATTTTTTCTCCTCTCTCTATTCTGTTTTATAAAGTTAGACTCGCCCATAGGGGTTCCCATGACTTGCGTTGGCTTTTGATTCGGATTCATTCATGAAGATTTGAAGATGGTGTGATTCAAAAGAGACTGGAACTATAAGGGGAAAAAAAGGAAAAGAAAATGAAAGGAAAGTAATTGTGCTGCCCCTTCTATTGGACTGGCGTCAAAAGTCTGAAGAAGGCAGTTGTGACGACGACTTCTGGAATTTTTTTGCAGTTAAGAGGACTGTGGAAGCCTAGAATTTTAGGTAGAGCCTCCACGATGATTAAGTTGTTACAATGAGGTCACTGAGTATGGACAGATGGATAGTAGTATCAAATAGGCATTCGACTCATGGTCAATGACTTTTGAAATCGACACAATATATATTTTTTTCAGTATTTCTAAGATCTACTAGAATGCATTGCTCGAATCGATTTCGAGAAGCAGGAGTTATCACTAATATTCAACTTTTTCTTCAACTGAAAAAAATGACTTGAATGGAGAAAAAAATTATATACAGGTATTTAGGTAGCAATCTATTATTGATAGTATCGATTTAGTTTTATTCAAGACAAAAACGAAATAAATTTCACATCCTGATATTCTATTATCTACTTTAAAAACTTTTTAAAGATTTTCAAACCAAGGTACTTCTTTTACTCTTAAATACTTTAAAATGCTCTTACAAATTTATTCGAAATAGTAAAGGTTTCTAAATGTTCAGTTATCATTTTAAAACTGGATCTTTGAAAAAAGAAAATAATAAATAGCCTACTTAGGAAAAGAGCTTTTAAATATATAAAATTATTCATAGAACGACGCCAATATATTCATTTCCCAACTCCCAAAAAGATTGGTAATTGTCGATTTTCAATTTTTATATTTATTTATAATAAAGATGAATGTCTGTGCATGTGTATTGGCTCTCTACAGGCCAACCAATTTGACCTAGAATTACCAAATTTGGAGCACACATATTTTGAAAGATGGAAATGTGCACCTCAAGGCATTTTTAAAACTTTTTTAATTAAATTTTTTCATTAATTAAAAATTAAGTGAAATTTTGGTATCTTTATACTATGACTACCAAAAATAAAATAGAAATTCAATTAATTAAAATTTAATTTAAAATTGAAATTTCACTGGAGTTGACAGTTAATTCGAGAAACATACGCAGTGCAATGAATAGAACGGCTTAAGGCCTACATAACAGTACGAGTAAATTACCTGTTAAATTAATTTTTAGAAAAGAAACCGCAATATGCTTATACCTTAATTATTTTCTTATAATTATATTTCTATTTTCATCATTAATCGGTTTTTTTTAAAGAGCCTAAAATGTTATTTCGGCAGTAATGCCATTGGAAATCAACTTACCGTCTTTTTTCATGCCGGCTTCAATACATTTTTTAAGTCTACAAGCTCTGCAATGGTTTCTGTGCGCCTTGTCGACTATGCAGGAGTCCGTTTTGTTGCTCCTGGATTTGCACACGTATCGGCGAGCTTTTCTGATGGACCTCTGTAAATGACAAAAATGACAAACTATGTTAACATTTTGAATCATGAAATTTAAATGAAACCAAAACTTTACCAGCATTATAAAATTTTAGAAGCAAGCCGAATTTCACCAGTATCAAAGCTCGGATAATCTCGGATAAAGCTTTAATAATTTCGGATAAAGCTTGGATTTTAGAAAAAGTAGAAGAGCAAACACTTTCTATGTTGATTGTCTTTTAAATATGATCTAGGCACTCATGTTAGATTCTTTAAACAATTAGCTTTCACATTATAAAATAAGTATGTTAACCCTTTTTAGGGCCATGGCAAAAATGCTTCCCACCCATCTTTATTAATCTTTGTATGAAATTATGTGAATTAGTATACGTTTTGCCGAATTTTTCAATAGGACTAAACTTACATGTTTTAGTTCCTTACATCAAACAAAATGGTATGGTAACCAAATTAATTAAATTGATCTAATAAGCAAAATAAATAATTTTTCTTTAGCCAATCTCAATATTTTAATATGCCATGACTAGAAAAAAATGGAATTTTAAATGGTTAAAATACAGAAACAGGGAATAGAAAGAGATTAAGCTTAACATTGCTGAATCATAAAAATTCCTTTGCATTTCTTTTATATAATTTTCCCCCACTAACTTAATCTCAGCAATAAAAATTTTGTTAAATCTTTTATTAAAAGTGATTAATTAAATTAAAAGCAGCTAGGCCTGAACAGCAATAAAAAAAATCTTGTGGAAAAAGATTCTTCTCTAAATATACTTGACTTTTGAATCTTAATTCGGTTCCAACCAATAAATGTAAAATTAGTTTCAAGGTATCATTATAAATTCCAATCTCAAAATACAGTACACTCCAGAGTAAGCAGCCTAATGTGGCGGAAGGTCAGGTTGGATAACAAAAAAGGCAGATAGGCCGGAGTTCTATGAACTCATTTCTTTGCTCACCAATGTCAGAAGATAACGTTTTTATATCAAAACTCACTATTATAATAAGTATTTCTCACTTATTGAGTACTAAGCGCTTCCATATATCTCAAGACACGCAGAATGTGAAAACGGCCGCTCCCCGGTAAATTAATCATAGAAGCCATTGCCGGTAACATGTCGAGTTAAAATAGAAGGTTCTGTACTGATAGTTTATATATGCTTATATACTGCACTGCACTATTTCATGAATTTATTAGAGAAAACGTAAGTTAAAGGATATAAACTGTTCACATTTTAACAAATTCTGTAATGCCTAACTTCAATACAGAAATGCAAACTAAACGTAATAGTAAATCGCAGGGTTAATTCTTAAGAAAATTTACTCAAGCTGACTTTATTTTTCGTTAATAAATGATATACAGATATGAAAAGGTAGCCCTAAGATAAGAGTCAAAATTTACAGTTTTTAGTTTTTGAAAAATAGGCCGCATAGTACGGAAGCCGGATAGTCGCGAACCAGATACTCGGGAGTGTATTGTATAGAAATTTTGCCACTATTCATTACTGTCTGAATCTATTTGTTGAAAAAAGTGATGAGTGTATAAAGTTTGAGAGTTCAGGAAAATGAATCTGGTGAACAAGAAAATGAATCTCGAACAGAAAATATTGTGGAATCCACTTGATGATGATGCTTCTTTTGAAAGCATGAATCAACAGGAGAGTTAATTTAAAAGAATCCTTCATCCAAATCCATCAAAGCTATTTAGCGAATTGATGGATACAGATGGCGATAGGCTTTGACCAGTTGTCTAGTAAAAAGGGAGGATCACTTATCCCTTCAAAGTGTACAGCTTTTTTCTTCTAATACCGCAGAGTAATCATTCATTGTGCCGCTATCGGACAGGTGACTTCTGGTGATCAATAACACAGACAAAAGATTACAGAAAATTGAAAGGGGAATTTGAATGGAAGATTTTTCTTAATCTTCAAAGAAACCAAAGGAAAATTTTTTCGACGTACTTTCCCACGTACTGTGGGAGGTCTTGTGCAAACAACCCCACAAGCATTTACTCGCCTTTCAACGTGAACCAGCAATAAAGTGGCGGCCAATCGGAAAATTTCATGGCAAGAAAAGGGTTGATTAGGTAGTTAATTCTGATAAAAAAATTATAATGTAACAGGTGTAACCCTTATAGTTTTCTTATGCTTTAACTTTCCGATAAGTAAATGAATGCAGTTCTGTAATTAAATACAACAAATATTTCTAAGGAGGTGCTGTTCGGTATTTTGTTCTAATCCAATTTCATTTCCAATTTTATTTACATGTTTTATTTTAACTATCTGAAGCCTTAATGGAAAAAAGTAATTACAAACCTCATTTGTGTTGATTCAGCAAATCGGTGGCAATAATTCATTACCCTAATTCTGTAACTAACAGCTTTTCGCTATTTCACTATTGCCATTTTTTTAAAATTTAATATAAAGAATTATTTTTCATTCTTCATTATTAGACATGGGTGGATTTCCTTTTTTTTTTTTTTTTTAAGGAAATTGAAATACAGATAAATCCTAACTAAAAACTTACATGAAATGCTGAACTATTTATCTAAGAGCAGAGAATACTAAAATTATGTTTTAAATTATTTGCCAATTTTTAAATTTTTTTTTAATTCTTAAGTGCTGCTATCCTATTATTAACTTCACATTGCTTAACTTTTAGCTTTTCCATCGAAATCCAGCAAATCCTTATTTTAAAAAAATTAAGCAATAGTCAAAAAATTCAGATTTGAATTTAAAATTTTAATTAGATGAGTTTAAAATAATATGATATTTTATTTCAAATAGCTTTCTATTGAAAATTAAAACTAATCAGCAAATTATTTCCTTAATTAATAACTAATTTTTCTTCGTTAATTTAAAAAAAGTAAAAATGCAAAGATATATTTATATATTACTGATAGTGTTTTTTAGTTCAAACTTCCCGCTTATAAACACATAAATAATTTTAAAAATTGAGTGATTTTTTTAATATAAATCTGAAGTTAAATTTGAATAATTTCACATACTTCAATAATTTTGTACACATAACAAGAATATATGCCAAACGAATTCTTTTCTGGATTATGATATTAAAAATTACTAATTCATAACAAAAAGCACAAAAAGATATAGCAAATTCTATTTTCTTCCGATTTTTATAAATTGACTTTTAGTAACCCAAAATCAATATTTGGGGATAAAAGAAAAATTTTATTTAATACCATTGTAAAACTGAATTTGTTAACGAATTTACACGGCAAATCAAAATTACAAAGTTAGTTAAGAAAAAAGTAATGAATAATTTTAATTTTTAAAGATTTTTAATAACTTTTTTAAACAAACAATAAAGTGTACTTACTTTAAAAAAGCCTGCGCATCTGAAAGAAAAAAGAAAGAAAGATAAAGATTAGCACTAGAGTTGTAAATTATTTTTCTGTAAATTTATGTAATGCATACTTGAAGATGATCATTGACACAAAATTCAGAACCTTTTAGTGTAAATTAATAAACCTTAGGCTTCTTAATTTACAAGAAAATGTATTTGAAATACTATATTAACTATTTTGATTCAAGTTCCCTGCAACATATTCATAAAAAAATTGTTGAATAATACTTCTTAATTATCTCCCTCCCCATAATTTGTTACTTTGTACTTCAATATAGAGCTGAAAAAAAGTAGAAAACTAACGTTTCATTGAATTATTTTTAAAAAAAAAATTAATAATAGAATATGTGCATATGAATTTTGTTATAAAAAATCCAACTTTTTTGCGATGGAAAAATCTGCCTAACAAAAAACTGTTGTACCCTTTGACAGTTAGGATAGGAAGTACATGATTATGAAATTTTAACATATTTCAGATGGCAAATTGATGTTTAAAATTCGTTATTAGACATCTAATCATTCGGCAATAAAACTAGACGCAATGTGCGATTTCTAAAGTAGCCACCAGCCACCTACACAACGCCTAGCATTATTCCATGAATAAAAGCAAGCTGAATTTATTCGAAATATGCTCTGAGCAGGCATTGGCTGCTTTGGTTCATTCTCACGACCCTCTGGCAGCGTCTGCTTGACAGGGTCGCACGTGATATATCCACAGTGTGGTGGCAGACACTCATTGTTGCGCGTGACAAGCAGCTCCGACTGGCCGGACTGTCATTTTAATAGAAGCCTCCCCGATCCCCGATGGAAATGCGGGGAAATGATTTTTAATCTTCTGACTTGAGTGGCGGAGTGAAGTTTGTATATGTTAATGGATGGGGTATGGGTGTGTAACTACCTCCGGTAATTTTTTTTTCTTTGGCAGTGTTACAATGAATGGTGTAGTATTAAGTTATCAAAATTAAAATATCTTAATTAAGAGCTCAATAGAAGAAAAAACAATGGTCAAATATTTATGTGCATATGGAGGGGAAATATTTTTTAGATTTACCTTTAGAGTACAGATATTTCATAAAAATGCTTGTAATCGCTTTATATCTCAGCTCATATAAAGCGATTACACATTTTTAGTCGAAAATTCTTATCTGCATTTTATGTTAAGGAGAGGAAAAATTGCAGATATAGTTTTCCATTTACGCAGATAGAAATTTTATTAAATAGAAAATAAAATCTCTGATGGCAGATGATTACTCAGAAAAGACTGTATAAAATGCAACGATATTCAGATGCCAGATATCAGAGAAATTCATACAAATACTTTTCAACTTATTATCTCCAAGCAGCTGCAGTTTAATGTAATCACTTCCAGACTTATGAATTTTGATAATACGAATTTTAATAATAGCATTAATCAATTGATGACAATAACCAAATTGGATAATATCAGCTACTCTTTTTATAATATCAAAGGAAAATAAAAAGGGAGAAACCCCCTTATCTCAGGGTTATCTATGATTTATTTAAAAATATTAATTAAAATTTCTTTTATTGTTGCATTTAATCTTTTACAATTCACTTGTATATTATTCGCACTCTTATCGCTATTTTTAAAAAAAATGTTGGAAGAGGGTACACCGCCAAATTCGAAATTAACAAATGCTTGATTTATCTCGATGATCATTGGAGATTTTTTTTAACACATTTGTCCCCTTCAGAATTATCAGCATTTATTGCTTGAACTTGCTCATAAAAAGCTTTCGACTTCTTAAAATTTTACAAAGAAAAAAAAAACTGAAATTTTTGATAGTGCCAAAGCGTTGGTAAATTTTCGCATCTGCTCAGAATTTTTAACATTTTGCTTTCTACATTTAATTGCAGGCAAAGGTAATTTACGGCTGTTTTAAAGAACTCAACCAATCCAGATTGCTTTAGACCAGATAAAAGAGTGTGAACTCCATACCACGTTAAAAATGACTCTTAATCAATTCAGATCTTTTCTTACAAGTGGAGCAATAAATTCCGCTATTATTAATTCGTTAACGCTGGTTGAAAATGAAGCATCGATCCATTCTCTACTTGACATTTAGAATTATTAAACGATATAGTGAAGACGAAAAATAAATGCTTTTGTATATATTTTAATACGTTGGTTCGGATGATTTTAATAATATTAAGCGAATGGCAACATTAACGATAATCGCATTAAGTGGCGTCTACTGTATAACAGATAATTGAAATACAATGAAATTAAAATTTCTACAGAATTGGTAGAATCGTAATAAAAATTATGTGATCCCCCTGATTTAAAGTCCTTATTTTATGTGCGCTAATGGACAGAACTAGTTAGCCATCCCGGAAAAGTGCACGCCTTGTTTTTCTCTTAACAGAATAAAAGCAAAAACACATTTATCTTTTTATTTCCTGTCATTTGCATTGAATAGACCATAAATATCTCCTCCCCCCTGAAAAAAATATCCAGTAATGTGCATTCACTTCTGTTATGGGCGGTGTCAGACACAGAAGCGAGGGATGTGGGAGATTGGCGGCTTCCGATTTTTGATTTCCTTCTCTTGATGTTCGGAACTCCCCCTCCCCCTTTTGATGGAGAGGTGGTGTGGGACCGATAATAGCTGTTCTGTGCAAGCAGCAGGGGCGCAACCCTATGTCTCCAGCCCCCGTGGAGTGATATTTTTATCAACGACCCCTTCATAACGACGGATATTTGTTTTGTACCAAAGTCTGCTGAATTTCTCTGATGTTTAACATTAATCAAATAAGACAATTCAGTCTTGGATACAATCTCAAGATAAGAAATTATATGACAACATACTGTTAATTCGAACTTGGACTAATGATGGTCTATTGCGGAAGTATCCTCCCGTTTTAGATTTCACTCGTTGCCGATTTGGTGCCAGGACTCAACTTACGGCAACCCAGATCTAAGATTTCAAATGTAATCTTTCAAAAAAAGTTGTTCTTGAGTTAACTGGTTGGCGATAAATTTTGTAGTCTTCTTTGTCATGTTTATTGCTTGAAAGACTAATGATCAAGTAATGACGTTCCAAAAAACGAGGCATCCGCATGTCGGGGCTTCGTTTTACAGTGAGTTGGAAATTCTATTAGCGTTTGGGGAGAATTAGTTCCCAGAACTTAATTTTTTCAACCTCTACTCTGACTCAAATTATCAGAAGCAGCTTCATTTGAGAAGCGTGGCGAGAGAAATGGATTCACAGGTGGTCTCGGGGTAGTTATTTGAAGCTGTTGGTGAGTAGGCATGATTAATGATGTCTTTAGGAGAGTACAAAAAACGGATCAAGTTCACTTGTTGACATACCTATCATATAACTGACACAAAACATTTTCCTTTTCCTCTACTTTGACCAATAAATAAAGAAAAGGCTTTTCAAAAACGTCTCCTTGCAGCTTGTATTACCCTTTCAACACAGACATTTAGTTTGGAAAATGAACAAGCATGTAAAGTAATTTTTGCTCCCAAGTAGGTTGATAATTACTCTTTATTTTAATAATAAAAATAGTTGGTCTCAGTATTTAAATATTTTGATCGAACATTTATATTTCATTTCAGATACTAATGTGATGTTCAACAAGAATGCAGAAAATTTAACTTGTATCTTTCTATCCCCTATATACAAAATTCCTCATATTATATGCAACATTTTTTTACCGATTATATTAACATAAAATAAGTAATTCTTTTTGCATCTAGGTAATTCCCCTCGAAATAATGCTTATAAGTTGAAACACATCTAAAAGTACAAACGCTTACCCATCACAAGAATAGATACCATAGTGTTTCCCAGAAGATTGGTCTTTGCACACTTTACAGTGTACATCTGGCAGAAGGCGGTCTGTAAAGAGAAAATATTCAGATCATTATTACCAAAACTTAATCTACTATAGTTCGAGAATGGTTTATATGAAACAGAGACACAAACCTGCTTATTTCTGAGATTTTATAAATATGTGATAAGATTTTTATTGTCAGATCTGCATAATCTGCTGTCTGAGAAATGTAAGCTTTATCTCTCATTGAGACTTTTTATTTTGCTAAAAATTATAAATAAAGAAGAAAGTATTGCTATCATAAAAAAATAGCCATTCAAGATTGAGAATTCTTCTCATGCTAGATCTGCTAGACGTAAGGAATTTTGTCTGAGGCCTTTACACCAAGTACAGATTTTACTCAAATTTTGTACGAAATCTATGGGCGGAGGAGTCTCTTTTTATGTGCATATGCAAGTGAATACAGTATTTCGTAAGTACAATGACCATGATGGATATTATTTAATACTCATATACACACATATTTTAACTGTAGACGCATACCGAATTTTGGAGTAATAACATCAAAGAATCAATTGTATATCGTTCTGTTTATTTGCATACTTGCAAATTTGATGCTCAAAATCACAATGGCTGGGATAAATTAAATCTGATACATGATCTTAAGGCCAAAAAATTGTTAATATTTACCAAATTTTGGGGTTTTATTTGGATTGCTTTTTTTCACCAAATTTTGGATTTATACATATTCGAAATGTTTCCTCATTTTATCACGAATATTGTGCTAGTACACCTGAAAGTCAGATCCCGATTTACAAACAAAACTAACATTAAATTTTAAATGCACTGGAACGTCTATTTATATGTTTAAATATCTGATCTTAAGAATTGATTATTAAAGACAACGATATTAATTTTTTTTTATCGAAATCTATATCTTATAAGGAAAAGACAAAGTCAACGTATAGATACAGAAACGACCATACTACAAATAAGGGCCACATCGCCGAATAAAAAAAAACTACGGTTTTTGTTACAAACAAAACATGTACTGTCTCTTCACAGATATTTATTTTTCGAATGATCTTCAGTCACGGGGCAACAATAATAAACAACTCCGCAGGAACAGTTAACTGTTCGGCAGAGGAATTGTACAAATCAAACCCCCAAACCCCCACTTCAAGCAAATAAGTAAATAAAAACGGTAGCCAGCAGATGGCAGTGGTGTTAGAAAGGGGGAATGGAATTTCAGGAAGGGACGCATCTACAAAGCAAACGTAAATAAAAATCGAACCGATTACCAACTAGAAGAACTTTGTTTCGAATACTTCATTCTTGTATGCATCAGCAAGTTTCTCGACTTAGTAGGCAATAGATCTTTCATCTTTAAAGTTGCATTCATTCGACGCCAATTATTAGGAGCAATAGTCGTCTTTCTGCTGTTGTTCAAGTATTTTCCTAATAATATGAACAGCTGAAGCAACGTTATCAGGACAGCGGCAAATAATTGTATCGACTGGACAACTATTTACCACTATCCTTCCAGGGTAGCGTGATCTTTCTAGGGTAGGTGTGACAATCTATTACGTTGCAATCGTTGGTAAAGTGCGAACGCTGCTTAAAAAATTTAATTACCCATCGAGGACATTTCTCCCGCCGATATATTTATATAATATGGCGCATTTTATAGTTATAGTATTATGATGAAAATAGAGTATGAATTTATTCTTTTTGACCATTTGATTCGATACCTGTCTGTTAATCAAGATACCCACCTATAAATTTATATTAAAAAAGCAAATTGTTACAAAGACTGGTGCCTTACATGACTTTTTTCATTTTCTAATTAGACAGAATTTCTACTTTGAAAATGGACTGCCATATGCGTTCAATTAAGAGTTGCACGTATTTTAATTAAGAATTACTATGTTCATGGAATATGGATAATAATTTCATTGATTTATAGTTTCTGTGTATGACTATTGTAGATTATAAATTTCAAAATACAATAGTTTGACGTATGCTCTACAATCGGACACTACCTGTTAAGTATTAAATATTTTACTTATACAGGAATGTTATTGAAATAAATGCTGATTTGTTCGTATTAAAGCGTTTCTTGAAATTTCAAAGCTATTATTTTCACTTTTTTATTTAAAAAAATAAAATTATATTTTAATTGCCAAATTAAAACTTTATTCATTTACATTTTTTAAAAAAATAATTATATTTACTTTGTATTTTACTGACTGTTTTACTTACTTAAACCGGTGATTTTATTGACTTTCAAAAATATTTTCATGTAATTTTCATTCTTAATTACTTCCTTTTTTTAAGTACTAATTTTATTTTAATTTTTAACTACTTCCTTTTTTAAGTACTAATTTTATTTTAATTTTTAATTACTTAATTTTTAAGTACTAATTTTATTTTAATTTTTAATTACTTCCTTTTTAAGTACTAATTTTATTGTAATTTTTAATTACTTCCTTTTTAAGTACTAATTTTATTTTCATTTT
>JAPMOR010049960.1:269056-288219 GCA_026543865.1 Argiope aurantia | reverse complement strand
CTTTTTTAAGTACTAATTTTATTTTAATTTTTAATTACTTCTTTTTTAAGTACTAATTTTATTTTAATTTTTAATTACTTAATTTTTTAAATATTAAGGTTATTTACATTACCTTTCTTTCTTTCAAACTCTCCCTCATTTTTTATATTACATCTGTCTTCCTTTTTATAATCTTTCCTTAGAAATCTCTGTATTGAAAAATCACTTGTCTGCTGTCTGATAACTGAATTTTTCTTTTCATTTGAATCACAATTCTGAACTTCTTCCAAATCTGAAATAACAATTGCAACGTTTGAATTTCTGGATTTCCATATAATGTCTCAGGTTTCATACTTGCATGAAAATTTTTAAATGTTGCTAAAAAGGTTTTAAATGTCGTCTGTTAAGTTAAAAGCATACTTTATTCTTAACAGATTTATTCATTCTCCAAGGGATTCACTAGGTTACAAGAAAAAGAAATTATAAAAACTTTTGAAAAAAAGATTCTTGACTTTTATGGTCAATCTTAAGTTAAAAATGAAATGTTGTACCTAAATCAAATCTAAACATTTATAAAACCTAATTTTGGTTAATAAAAAATTTTTTATTAAAAAAACTTGAATTATTCTTAATTACAGAAAAATTCAAACAAGCATAAAATGCAGGTAGTAGTTTTTTCATTAGATAGTTTTAAGAAGCAATTCTAATAGTTCTGCATTTTAAAGAGCAAAGCGCCTATTTAGCAGAATGGTTAAAAGTTACAAATATCATTACGAAAACAATATAAACTAAGACTTAATTTTCAAACTTGCCACTAATGCCTTTTAGTTTGTTTTTATTTTCTTGTATACGTAGTATAAGTGAAAGTATAGTAATCGTCAAAAAATTCGAACTCTGTGCTTTTCACGCATCTCCACATTTTAGAACTCCTTCAGTTCGAAAAATACATTTTTGGAATATGTCCGTCCGTCTGTCTGTGACAAAGAATTCAAAAACGCTTTGATCCAGACGGATGAAATTTGGCATACAGTCTTTATACCTAAATTGTAGATTTTTTAAAATCTAATTTTGAGCAAAAATTCTGAGTTGTCAGCGGAAGTATGCCCATCCGTCTGTTTGCATATAATTTAGCACGATAACTAAAAAATGAAGAGAGCTAGATAGATGAAATTCGGCACACAGAATTAACATCTATAGTCTAGACACCTACCAGACCTTGAGCCAAATTCAATGAAATGTTAACCCTTTGTCGGTCTGTACTTTCAGAAACATGTATGCACGATAACTTAAATAAGTGAAATTTTGTATGGGGTTTTGCGACTGCAAGTGAAGTTTTGTGTCAATTTCAGTTTCAGTCGGTTGGGAAAAATTCGTCTAAAACACAAATTCGATTTTCAGATACTTTTCGCCGCATGCCAGAGATTAATCGCGAAATAGCTCGCCAAGGATGACACGATATATTTAGTAAACATTCTAAATTCATGGCAAAAGTTAATGTTACTCAACTATTGTACACCAATGCCATACAAGGCGTTCTTAGTGATTGTACCTTCATTAGAAAGTATGCGAGAAAGTTTTCAGGAAACTACTTCAAGGAAGATAAAAGATTTTATGAATTAAGGTATCCTTTGAAGAATCTTTTAGTATTAATAGAAGAAATATTTTATAAATTATTTTGAATAGAAAATTTTACTTTAATTTTGAATGTATATCATAGCGAATATAAAATTAGCATGTTACTGAAAATTATATCCCCTATTGCACGAATTTATATCAAAAATAACAGGTTTATACTAGACAAAAAAAAAAAAGAATCTTAACCGATTTCATAACAGATGATTATGGATTTGACTTGGGTGGGTTCTAAGTCCCCCTAACACTCTTCTAGGCTTCATGTGGGATTATAACCCACTCTGTTAGAGACCCTTCTCTATTTGATACAGAGATCCCTTCAATACGGCCTACAACTGACCTTGGGTTCTTTATTTTCTCATGACGTAAAACAGATGATAAAAAAAGGAAAGAAACAACTAAATGAGACGCCCCCGACGTGTGGCTAATCGTTTGGGAAGGTATCACGCAATTCAGTAGCTTCTCGTGCCACTTCCTGCTCCCCGGGAGAGGGGAAAGTGACGTCAGAGGGGAGCATCTGCTACTGCACGCTCCGTTTGCGACGCATCCACTCATCAGGTGGGTGTGGGTGCCGTGATTTATCCAGCATCAAAACAATACACGGACGTGATTTGGTTCTCGGGGCATTAAATGTAACGGACGGAAGCAATTATTGATGACGTTGTCAGGAAATCGAAAACGGCTTTTGGTTTTATTAACGGATCATCTTCAGTTCAGTGTTTCATTAGGTGATTAACTCGTTTGGAAGGAAAAGTATGGTTATTTTAGAAATGTGATTAAGTTTGGATATCGTTTTCATGGTTATTATAAAATGGTTCTTGAACAGTGGGGTTGTGTAGATGAAATGTAGAGGATGTTGAAATGAAATATTCTTTTGTCCGATTTTTCAAAACTTTTAAACTAGTAGGGAAAGACTGCCGAATTTAGACCGTCTGAGCATTTTTTAAAAAATGTACATAGAGAATTTAAAAAACAGAAAATTTGTATTTATTTATCTACAAAAAAAAAAAAAACCTATTAACTTTCTTGAAATGCACTTCGCAATAATTGTAAAAAATGTTTCATTGCTTTAATTAAGAAACTGATACCAATATTTGTCCAACGTTTTACTTCAGCTGGACAAAACCAAAGATGCTTTATTTACTCAAATTCAGAACAGCTCACAGTGTGTGAACCCAAGTATAATATTTTGAGCATTCTATCAGTTTTTCTTCCTTTGTTTCCGCTCATATCATACAATACTATAAGTACTAGTTTTGTTATATTTGAACCAACTAATTGACGCCTCTAATCTTTTACTTATCGGATTTTTTATAGTTCTGGCTTATGAAAACTGACAGTGATTTTATATACTTTTCAGTTTATTCTTCAAGATTGTAGTTCGACTACTTTAAAGCAACCCAATTTTATTGTTGCAACAGCAACAAACAATTTGTTGTTCAATAAGTAATTTTTTGGAGATGAAAAAAAAAATAATAAAATTGTGTGCGTAAATATATATTTTATAAAATTATTGTAATGAATTAGCCAAACAAATGTCCTATTCGAGAATATAATTACCTATTTTCAAAAGGCATAAAATCTAACAATTTTTTTGTTAGAATGTTTACTTGGTAATATCTAAAATAATGATAAATCTAATCATTCGTTCTATGATAATAATTATGCAGTTTTTCCCCCTATAAATTATTTCACATAATACATTAGCAGTATTTTAGGCTAATTTATATGTTTATCGGTCCAAATATTTAATTGATAGGAATTCACAATATAGCTCCGAATCGGTAACGTTTCAGAATCGGCACCCCCTTCCCTATTTTTCACACTGTATGTTTGTCTCCTTAGGGAGATCATAACGTAGTTGAAGGATATGAAGATGAAAATAAGAATAAATGATTTGACTCAGTAAATGACTTAAACCAAAAGGAGTCAGGGAAAAAAAATATTAATATTAAAATCAAATAGCCTTGAGAAGTTTGTTCTTGTTTGTAATAAGCTATTTCCAATCCCTTGATTATTTCACCTAATTACATGAATAAATCAGGGACATTTATTTTCATATCAGTCTATATAAGAACTTAAAAAGTACTGAGGTACTTCAGAATGCCCAAAGGATTTTCTTCCGTTTTAAATTAATTACCAGTTGGCCATTGATTTTTAATTTTGTTATTTGTCCTTTCCATGTCTGAAATTTTGATAATTTTGGAATATTATCAAAATTATGTTTGGGCAATTCTAAAATTCAACCAATAATTTATTCCGCACTTCCAATTTGATTACCAAGCTATCTTTTCCTCTGATATCAATAATGTTTTATAAATTAATTTTTAATTACGTTTACGATAAATCACAAATAAATAAAAGTGTATTTCATTGAATTGAATAACAAAGACCAATTAATGTAATAACTAAAATTATATGTGATGCTCTTTCTTAAAATTGTGGCAGCATATGCATTCTTATAAAGCCTTATTGATGTGAGTTTGTGAGCAGTTTCAATGCGCATGGAAGAAAGATGAATGTGTGTTTAAGAAAAAGCCTCACTTCAAAGCAAGAAAAATCTCCAAAATGCAGCATAGATTCATAAATTACGCGAAATGACAAAATACAAAATTTCACCTTAACTAAATCATTACTTTTTATTGATCTCGCATACTTTCAAACATCATTTCAGAAATGATTTTTGTATTCAGTAATGTTTAATTAATAAAAATCTCTATTTTAAAAATTGTGGAGGTAACGAACGTTTCAAATAAATTTAAAAAAATTTCAAACACAGTCTTTTTTAAATTTGATTTAAGATAATATTAAGATAATAAGATAGTCGATAAAAAATGCAGACCATTATATTTATTGATCAAGTATTGTTATAAATCGCTAAATCAATTGACATTTTTCTTTCTTTTATTTCTGTCCAATTCAAAGCTAATGCGATTACAAAAATATATTCAGATATGGTAGATTAGAAAAATTTTATGGCTATTCTCTGAGTTTGTGCATGCTTTCTAACTCGTATATTAAATTATTAAGTGTTTCATCAATAACCTTTCGATTAGAAATAAAATTAAGAATTAATGTTTTAAAAATATTTTTATATTAAGGCTGAAGAGAAATATGAATTTATGCTCTAAAAATTTATAATTCGAGTCAATACCTTAATTCTAATTTTTTTTTTAAATCAGTACATGAAATTTGATTAATCATTAGAAATATCACATACTTTTAGAATTAAAAGGCGTGCTTTAAATATTGTTAAGAATTGAAATCAGCGAAAATAATTTAAATATACAAATTCCGGAGTGCTGCAATAAGTGAAATAGTTAAAATTAAATAAAATTAGGAGTGATGAAAAATGAACACTGTAGATAATAAATCCAAGGGAAGTATATAAATATAATTCTAGCAATGGACCATCTTTAAATTTCACTCTTTAAAATTAATATCTGTAAATTAAATAATGAATTATAATACCAGTTAGGGTATCCATAAATTTATGGAATAGAAAAATCTATAAATAGCTTCAAATAGAATTGGAAAAGAAAGACTAATGTATATTTCGAGTACAATAGTTATCTTATATAGCGATGCGAAATTTTTTCCCCCATTTTGAATTAAACAGTCGATATTACCTCGAGCTTGATAGTATCTGAGTTTTCTAATGCTATTGATGGGTATCTAATGCTCACGATAAAAATTTTTAGCGAAAGAGAGAGAAACATTAATAAATAAAACAAAATTAAAAATTTCAATTTTTTTTTCTTGATATTTATTTTTAGCAATGCATTATCTAGAAGTTAATTTACACATTAAGAATAAAATGAGGATTAGTTTTTAAAAAATGCTTGATTCATCTTTTGACTGAATTCCTCTCCTTTCCCCCCCCTTAAAGAAAATGTTATTGGTTAAAAATAATAGCATATTAAGTAAAATTATTTTCATTTATAATATATATAATTTGCAAAGTCATTTATATATTTTTATAACTATATTATATTTTATATAAATGTTTAGCATACAATTTTAAATTTTAGTTCAAATAAGAGCATGAAGCATTAATTACTTAATAAAATGAAAATTCTTCTTCTTTTCTGAGCATTAATTATTTAAAACATTTTAAAAATAGAAATAAGGAAGCAGATTTTTATGGCATTGTTATTTTAATTAAAGAAACGATGCGAAAAGAAATTCTATAGAGACACAAGCATAAAAGATAGAAAGCATGCTAAACGACTGTTGCATTCAATAACAATCAAACTGGCATAACTGTGAAATTTTCAATCTATGATTTCGAAAGCCAAATAATCTAATAATTCAAACTTAAGTATTTATTGTTATTCCAGTTCCATTAAATATATACGTTTTAATCATAAATATTTCAATTGACGATTCTAAAATATAATGCCAGTTTTTTCTGTGTATTTTGCAGATACAAAATAATTGACAAAGCTATACGATCTCAAAATATCAACAAAACGCATAGTTTGATCGTCCGAGAATTCGTTAAAACAGCATTTTTATTGCTATTGATATGCTTTTCGAAATCATTAATTCACTATTGCCGATTCTTTCATCAGATTATATTCCACCTGTAAGCTGATTCTTTCAATTATTCCCCGCTAATTTCGAATGCGCTAACCATATCAGCGAATTAAAAAAAATAGATATGTTTGATTTTATTTATAAGTTGTCTTTAGCTGAATAATTTTTTTGTTATCAACGCCACATATTTTCATGCATCACATCTTGGCGCATGAAAAAAAGTTTTAATTTTAAGATTTAATTGAATGGCTACTTTTATATCCTGCAATCTTAAGATCAGTAAGCTATTTCTAGATAAAAATTTTCATTTTATCTTTGATTTCTTTGCAAGAATAACTTATAAGCAATAAAATTTAATATTTTAAATTTCACCATTGTATAACAGGCAATTAGATAATTTATATATCATAATTAAATAATTTATATAAGTCCAAATAAGATTTTAAAAACATTTTAGATGCATATACCTCCATCCAGGGATTATTTAAAATTAATCACAACTTCTCTATAATTTTCATTATCAAAAATGTTCGTTTGATACACGTTACACTTATCGTTACACACAAAGGGAATCATTGTTTTCTTGATGCTGATTAATTTATTAAGCACAAAACACTATTTCTTAATTCCGAGAAGAATTATGAAATTAGTTAATAATTACTGCTTTTGATTCATAGACAAAAGATCTGGAAAAATAATGTACAAAAGAAAAATCATCAACTTACTTGAGGAAGATTTTTTGGTGCCGGCACTCATAGCATCAGATGTTTCGCCGAATCTTAAAGAGGCAGCAAGTTCATGAGACAAATTATGGACGTCTCTGTTTTCTAACAAATGCACCATTGAGATATTTCAGTTAAGATTCTTAACAAGTGATTTTTCACTTCAGTCACTTCGATCACTAGATGTATCTTACAAAGACAGCTAGTACTTCAATCAACAGATTCATATAATCTGCTAAAGTTCCAATAATAAAATGAATCTTATTCCCAAACAATAAATATCGTAGTCAGTGAAATCTCCGATTATTTTCTAAGTAAAGTTTTCTCAGCAGCCAATCAATGACTGAAAGAAGCACAGTTTATGAGGCAGCGTCAACAGCTGAAACCTTCACTACACTGAAGTAGCACACAGCCCATATCTCGCGACCACACAGGGCTAACATGAAACGTGTACTGAGATCAACTACCGAAAGTGAACGAGTTTTGTTACAAGTGCTTTGGCTCCAGTCAACCGAACGACGCGACTTCTACGGGTGCGTCATCAGTCAAGTTTGAGGCGTTTCTCTACAAAAGTGGGAGGTTGCTTCTGCATCCATAAAGTCGATACGTCAATGGATTTGGGTAGGCGTTAACGACGGCTTCTGATTGGTCAACGACTAACAGCAGGGAAAAGGAGAAGTGTGTATTCTGATCTTTGACGGGGAATGATGCTTTGCTTTTGCTCGTCTCACTAAACGGGTGACTGTTTGTATAAGATGAATGGTTTAGGGATTTCGGTTACATATTTCCAGGCGTTGGATTACTAAGGATGTCACAGATTCATTACCTCGTTGTGATGAGATATGTTAGGCTTTTTTGTAACATGTTCTCTTTTCTTCTTCTCATGTTCTTTACATTCTCTTTCAAGTTTTCAACGCCAGATACAGCTTTGAAAAGTCAACAATCACGTGGGGTTATGACCCTACACATATGTCAATGTTCCTGCTGTATTGGGTTTTAGTTTGTAGTTATATTGAAAAAATAGTTTTATTTTATCCGATTTTCTAATGGGCGGAAGCTGACATTAATTTATGAATAATTTTTCGGGTAAAGAAGCTGTATGTCGGATTCAGGTTCCGTTTTCAACAAAAAGGAATTTTTTTTTATTTATTTCCATTTTCCAGAAGTTTTTTTCCTTTATTTTTTAACCTTTCATAGTCGTCCTTGTCATCTGACCTCGGTTCAAAATTACGAGGTCCGTCCCAAAATAGCCCAAGTGTTGCTTTAAACGGGACGTTAATGTAACTAAACTAAACCCACCCCATCTATAAGATTTTTTTTATATTACATAGTAGTAGTTACTTCTACTGCTTTACACATCTTTTGTGCGTAAAAATATTTATGTTATTAAAAAAATTAATATCTTGTACCTTTGTTATATGAACAACTTTAACATTGGTACCCTTAAGGAGAGAATTTAATCTCGTATTTCAGTTTTTTTTAAAAAAAATGAAATCTATCGCAAATTTCAAGTTATTATGTGAGAACATTATTATTTTTTAAGTTATTATTTGTCTTAATTAATTTAAGCCCTTAACCAGTTAAAACCGGCTTCAAACAATCACGAGACTTCTCTATCGGTCTCTATCCTTCCCCCCTCTCTCTATAATGATAATTTCTATAAACTTTCATTTTCAATTTTTCTAGCTGGCAAACAAAGTTTTGGAGCTCGATCGATTTTGGGAATGAAAAAAGACCCATCCTTTTTCTAAATATCGACGCATGCATAATCTGGTAGTCTCGTGATTGTTTCAAATCGGTTTAAACTGGTTAATGACTTAAATTAATTAAGACAATTCGTAAGAATTCAGAGAATGTATAATTTTGAAATCAAGTTGTAACTTTAGTTAGCGATAAATCGCCAAATGTGACAACCTTCTACATTATTTTCTAATAACCTAATTTTAATTAGTTGAAATTATCCATGAACCAACAATTTGTATAGATTAAACAAACATTATTTAACTTGTTTGGTTTATTTTTAAAAAACGTTGCGCTAGTTAAGTAATAACACTGTGATTTCCAAGGGAAATACAACAGCAGACGATAGATAATCCCAAAGCTATACAATGAAAGCCGACACCAAAAAACTACATTAGCAGACGATAGATAATGGAAAAATTATACTCTGAAAGCCGACTCCAAAATAAAACTACATTGGCAGACGATAGATAATGGAAAAATTATACTCTGAAAGCCGACTTCAAAATAAAAAAAAGAGATAAACCGCCAATTAATTGCCTACGCATTTTGAGGCTTCCACAATTTGTTGCCTTAAAAGCGCTTTAAAAAGCTCAAGCCAAAACAGCATCATGTTCTCACATGATAAAAAACTGACCCGTTTTCGCCATATTTTCTGCTCTAACCCCTTCTTTTTAAAACAGATCTAAAGGTTCAAAAATTAATGTCAAATTCTGAGAAATTACAATTATTATTTTTTTTTAATAAAAAGAGAAAAAAATCCTGATTTTCTTGGGGGAAGGGATCTTTGTTTTAACCCTTGTTTCGAACTAGAAATATGTTCGACTGATTCTGATCAAATTCAATAGCATAGTTAATACCTGGAATATATTATTAGGAATATCGATAAATATTTGAAGACTTCTGCAGAAGAAGGTATGATTTTATATATATATTGATATATATGTAATGATATTTTAAAATCTAATTTAAATCCTAATTAGTTCCATAATTTTTATCTTAATTTAGCCCCTATTAGCCTTTATTCTAATATGTTCTCTTATTTTCTGATCCAATTTCACCTTTTTTGTTTAATTTTACACGTGCTCCATGACACTGCAAACTTCAGCATTTTCTCAAGCTTTGGGTGAAGGGATAAAAATCCTTAATGTTTACCACATTCTTTTAAAGATACCTACATTTCCCTATCCTAAGTTTATACGTGTCAAAGAAATCCCTACAGGAATCTTATTATAAAATCACAGAGAAAAATTTCGGTCTCTTTTGTTCTTTTTTACTCCTGAGTTGCGATGAAGATGGATGCGTCTTTTGACCATCGTTTCTGCCTTGTACATAATATGCCTCCTGTGATGGAATATATCCAAGTTAAAAATTCAAAAGTGTCTTCTCTTAGGCCACGCATCTGCTAAAAATATGTTTACATATTATATAATATTATGTTCAATGCAATTGGACGGTTACTGTAAATTTAGCCAACTTTGCCAGTTTTTGAAAAAGAAAGCAAGTGATGTTTTGTTTACCACTAAGTTCTATAATCAAGCAATAAAGGTGGCAATAGTTTCAAAGCATGGTAAAGACATTTGGTGATGAACTGTTTACACGGTTTTGTCCGTAAAAATTTTTGCACGTTTCAGTCGATTCTTTTGTTTTAACCTTATTGAACAAATGTTTTTTTTTTGGAGTGAAATTATGTTATTCGAACAGCCCATTCTTTCAACTGTAAATGAAAATTACTTCTTTTGCTTAAATAAACATATAATTCCACTCCATAATTACTTTTTTAAAATCTAAATTCATGCCCCATTTAGGCTTAATAATATAGCAATAGTATAACAGATAGCTTAGTAAAAATGGAGCAACTTTGTCAATTTAGAATTTTGACTTTTTCTCAAATTCTTGTAAACTTTTTTTCAGATCTTGTGTTTTTTCGCGATCGTTTTAACTCTTTCAGGGGTCGAGAGAAGTATGCTTCCCATTAAATTTTTCAGTTTTTGAAGGAAATTATGTAGACCGACTCAAATTCTGACAAATTTTACATTTAGACAAAAACTTAGATGTTTCATTTCCTTATCTCACATACAATGGTGTATATTGATTTGTTAATTAATAATTAGCCATATTAATTAATTAATCAAGTCAATCTTAATCTTAAAACTATTTTAACATACCATGACTAGAAAAAAATACCATGTAGCAGAACTAAGTTGAGTACCCCCAGATTATCATGATATTTGCTGTTTCTACTATGATTCATGAGGAAATTACAAAGGGAAAAGCATTTGAAAGTTATAATGTCTCTCAAAGAATTTTTGTGAATTACAGAAGAAACAAAGACGCCAGACTTAACTGAACTGAACAGTGATGAGGAAGATTAGAACATCGAACAAGTCCTTGCTTCTTGCAAATTAGGAAATATTTCTTGGTGCTCTTGATTCACGGATGTTCCATGCTGATCCACGGATCAAGAGCACAAATAGGTATTTTCCAGTCTGCTCAAATAAGATCTTGTTCGATGCTCTAATTTTCCACATGACTGTTCAATTATTTCTAAAATGTCTTTGGGAAGAAAGATTCTGCAATTTTACAGTTGTTTGGAAAAGATCAGTTACTTCCAAGCACTTCAATAGCAAATCGAATTAGGGTATGGGAGGGGGGGGGGGTCTGATAAAAGGAAGAACAATAAGAAGAATGACCGAAATGATTGTGGTTGGTTGCACATTTTCTTTACATGACATATATGACGAAAATAATGAAATATTGATGGTCAACTTGATCCAGGGAATAAATGGCACTGTTCTTCAAAATTAAAGATTGAAATGTATGTTGTGATAAAGTTCTTTAGGAGAAAAGAATGTTAAGTATTTTGTTGATAAATTCGCTCAATTGTATGGAAGTGGAATATTTCAGATATCATATCTTGGTATAAATGATAAAAAGGAAAACCTACTCCATCCCAAACTTCAAAATCAAGACATCGAATGCATAAAATGTCGTTTACGTATTTCATTCTCTTTATAATGAAGATCATATGGATTTTTTTTGATAAAATAAAATTTTATTTCATACCTAAATATTTGTGAATTTAAGCATTTTAATTTGTATGTTTTAAATATTCTTACATGTCTTTCTTTACAATAAAGAATTAGTACTAATGCGTAAAATGTTTTCTGTGTTCAAAAGTCTCCCCCCCCATGCGTTTTTGGAGGACTTCGATAGGCTTTACATAACTTCGCTAAGTTGCCTGTTTTTGCAGGAAAACACTGCACTGAAGGGTTTCTTTTTCTTTCTTTTTATTAAAATTTTCAACATATAAACGTTTGTTTTAATAGTAATGTTTTTATAATATGTAAAACTAACAAGTGAAACTAATAATTTGTGCGGGGTTTGATATAATTTTATACATTTCTTTCAATTGCTTTGTAAGTTAACAAAGAAAAATGCGGCAAAGTTATCCCAGTTGTCGATATTATTAATAGTACCCACATTTAGTATTATTAATAACGAAATAATCACCGTGACCGTAAAATATATATCTAATATTATCTAGTTATCTACGTTGTAAAAATAATTTCTTAATCACTCGAACTTCGGTTTCATTTTAGGTTGTACGGGCTATAATTTTCCCACAATGCGTTGGTAATTTCCTCTTTGAAATGCTCTTTTTCTCTGCTTTTTGCCTTTCTAATTGGTTCTTTGCGTTGCGTATCCTGGTTTCAACAAAGAATTTTTATAAAATATAAAAATTGGACCGTTTTCTTAAAATTACGAAAAATAAAAAAAAAATCATTAAAGAGCTCTAAGCCAGTTTCTTCAAAGAAGTTATATATAACATTTATTGAAGCAACAGTCATGGGAGTTCTTCCTGATTTAACAAAATAGTCCAGTTTTTATATATTGCCAAGATTCTTTGTCTAGTGATGGCGAGTTCGGTGAAACATATCAAATTAGAAGGCAAAAAGCAATAAAAAGAGACTGAGAAAATATTTTGTGTTTATATATGCTTGAAAGAAATTTGTCGCCACAGCGTTTAGTTTGTTGGAAAAAATATAACCTGCTCAACTCAGAAGTTAAGGGAAGTCGAAGTTTAAATGATTCGGAAATTATTTTTAAAATATTTTTCTTAGCTTAGTTAAAAATTATTAATCTTATATGAATACCGCTTTTTAGGAAAGAACCTTGATGAAATTTTTTGATCGGCAGCTTTATTTTCCTTCATGAAGATTAAGCAAAAGCTTCGATTTTTAAATGCATTTAAAAGCTCTTTGTCAAATAAAATATATAACCAGTATGATACTAATGCACAAAGGAGGATGATAATTATGAAGAAAAATATGAAAATGCATCGAGAACTTATATAGCTTTTAATGAAGATTATCCGAATTTAGCTGAAGAAGCATTTTAGTTTAGATTCTTGATTTTTACTTAGAAGCTTAGACACTTGAAAGTAGTAGAAATTGAATTCTTAAAGTTGTGGGGAAGCAAAAATGGGCCCAATTTAAAAATTAAAATGAATTTTGAATTTACATGTTTAAAAAATATTTAGAATGAGGACAATTTGAATTTATTAAATCAATTCAACTATCCGGATTGTTAAAATAATTTCATAATCACTTGAATTAAAACGGGAACAAGACAGACGAAATCTAGAAAAAAACCAAAATTGCCAAGACTAAAAAAAAGAGCCGATATTAAATTTTTAAGGAGTTACTAAATATAAAAAGTAATAATAAATAGTGGAAATTACAGGAATTATTCAATCCCGTAGTAAAATTTTAGAATATTATATGAATAAAAGCTTATTCCCCTTCAAAATTTAAATAATTGTTATAAAATATACATATATTGATATAGAATTTAAGTATTTAAAAAAATAAGCATTAATCTTTTTTTTTAATTGAAAATTCGGAATGCTATTCCAAGTAAAAAAAATAATGCTTATTAGTCATTACCTGCTTAACAAGTTAAAAATTCCATTATATTTAATGATAATTTACTTTAACCGAAAAAGCTGTCACTTGATAAATGTAATGCCATCCGAGGCTGTTGAATTTTGCATTCTATTTCACACACCGCAAGTGTTTGTTGCTTGTATCTAAAGAACAATTCTTTTAGTGCTCGATATAACAGTTTTTTTTTTTTTTTTTTGCTTTTATTTTTCTAACATAAGGATTGGAATTTATTACTAACTTAATTATTCTATTATTAATTCTTTATTTTTCTCCAATTTATTTAATGTTATTCTCTGTTTACAGCAGAAACTATGTTTCTTATTCTTCGAGAAAATCTAATTTCATTGATTTTTTTTAAATTTATAATTCAAGAAAAGCATCGTTAGTTCATTTTTCATTTTTCAAATATTTTAAAAGTCCCAATTTAGAAATAATATTTTATTTATAAGACACAAAACTTCTATCGTGCGACGTTTTCGCTCTTAAACTGTGCAGATTAGCTTCCTACCGCAGTCTTTATTATTTCATTCCTATAAAGGTGGAAAAAGTATCAAATGGAGTGGCAATCAAGGTCAAAATGACAAAAAAATCAGGAAAGAATTCTTTATCCTTCCGTGTCTTACCCCTGAACGAGGTAGAATCTTTGAAAAGTGATAATTTTCGGGATACTGAAATTTTGACCCCATTATATTTATCTTCTAAATAAATGATATTCCCTGGAGCAGAAAAATATTAACCTTTACGCTGACGAAATTGTTATGATTCAGAGAAAATCACCTAATAATATATTTACCCCATTCGAATCCTTCATAGACAGTTTAGAAAGAGGGCTCCAAAGAAGAAAAATTAAATTGAGCGTTGAAAAAATGGAAGCGATTCTCTTCTGCAAGTAAAACAACTACAAGCCTAAAGTAAGAATACATAATACTGACATACACTGGAAAAATGAAGTTAAATACCTAGGAGTGAGGCTGGATAAACATCTCAACTTCAAGAGCCACACCTGTATATCAGATAGAAATACAATCAGGCTTTAAGGAAACAATATGCCTTCATCTGCAGAAACTCTAGTCTCGCTGTCACCAATAGGGTATTTGTCTTCCTTAATCTATCTTCGTCTAATACTTACTTACGCCCACACGGTTTGGGTCTGCACAGCCAAAAACAATCTAGTTTTTGAATTCAAGACTTTTAGAATTATCACAAATGCCAGACGGTACCACAGAAATGAAAATATTGATTGCCTTCTGAGAATCCCCCCCCCCTCCTCCTTTGTTCAATTTACACAAAGTCTAGCTACTAAATTCTACAATAATGTAGATAGGATATCAAAAATGCGATATCAAAAATCCCTCAATATTACCCCGATTTCCTAATAGCCGATCCCCGTAATTGAAAGAAACCCCAAAAGACGGTTTGTATAGTCTCCCCTATTCCTCTCTGTTTCGGTTTGTTTTGTATTGCTTATTGTCTTATCCTAATTTGGATATTTTGACAATTCATTCTCTCCCGTAGTAGCTCCTGGCTCTACGCAAGCTCCCATCCAGGACTCATAGTTCCAGTTGCCACTTCTCCTACTTCTTACCTCCTGTTTTTCGTCTGCATGTCATGGATTAACTAAAGAGTGAATGCTCACCATGCGAAGTCGGAAATCTGCTAGCTGTACCAGTGGTGAGTCCTGCTTCCCTAATAAATGGTACTGTCCATCAAAAAACTGCACTTTTCGGGATACTGAAATGAACAGTAATTGATATTCAAGATTTTTTTTTAAAAAAAAATCTTTTATAATAACCGTTTAACTTTGAAATTTAATCACTGTTCGCATTAATGGTAATATAGAGGGTGTTAACAAAATTTTAAAACAATTTCATTTAATTAATATCAAAATTGTAAACTTTGTTTTTAAATGTTAAATCTGATAGCTCTTTTTTTTTGTGGGCTATGAGTTTGCGCTGTGATTTCCATGATAGATGGAATTTTCGTAAAACTTCCAGGGCTTTGATTTCCATTTCTCTTCACTTATTTTCCAGAGTCCATCAACCTTGATAAGTTGGGCTTAGAAAGAGCTCTTTCAACAGAGCTAAGGCACACAGTTCGAGATATTTCGCTAGAATACGTTGAAAAGATATACTTGTGTTTATTTCAAGGCTGTGATACTTTTTGAAGTACGACTTGCAACTTTGGCTTAATGATATTACAATCAAAGCATAATTAATTTTTAAATTTATTATATCTTTTTAAAAATACTAAAATAAGTTTTTCATTGATACCAATTTTTTCCTATAAATTTTTAATTTTAATAAATTTTTAATTATATATTTGAGAATACTGCTTTTCATTCAGTTTCTTTTCATCAAGTGCATTGTGATGGAATTAACTGCATTTTCTTTTTCGTGGACAAATATGTATGCATACAAGACAAAAGGATGAATTAAGCCTAAAACATTATCACGTTACGTGGTTTCAGCCTAGATGTTCGAATCCTTAGTCTTTGATATTTTGCTCCGACGTGCATCGGAACTCTAGAATTAGCTATTTTTTTTATATAATTAAAGCACAGGAGTAAATCCCAGGGAAGAAAAAATATATCGCGTTTGGCGAAATGTATATAGAACAGCAAGAATTATTTTTGACAGTGATATCCAAACAGATTTCTTTCATCGGCGACAAATCGCCGGGATCGTTCATATTTCGAAGGTCAGAAATGCTTCATTAGCCTTCTGAGGGAAAAAAACATATTTGGGACAATATCATTACTTCAATGCACTGTTAATTTGACGAAGGAAACTGAAAAATTCTCTAAAGTACCGAAAAAATACTTTTGTAATTTATCACTGAACGAGTGTGAAGGTCGTTGCTAAGGTCATCTTATAGTCTTGCTTCCATATGGTGTTTGACTTTTTTTTTATTATCCGAGTCTTCAAGTGGGCCAGAATTTTTGTCTATTATTTGGTGAAGTAGATCGTTAGGTGAAGTAGATCGTTAGGTTCAGTGAAAAGTTGACATTAGCACTTAGATGTATAAAATGAATTCAAAACTAACGACAAAATGTAGGCAGCTTACTTAAATAATATTGATAATATTTGGGCATTTTCAAAGTGGGGGGGGGGGGGTGGAACTTATAGTCGATGGGGAAAGCTGTGCAAAATATCTATTTTCAATTAAATAGTCCTGAATCAGACTGTAATATATTAAAAAATAATTGCCATATTTGGATGGAATATAACTTTAAATATCATTAATTGATCGGTTTAATAAAATTTAAATAATAATACTTGTTTAATATCATGAATTTTTTTCTATAGTTCTAACGTGCTATAGAATAATAAACACACGTTATATCAGCTCATAATAATTTGGATGCAGTAGCTTATTATGTTTTTATTTTATTTATCATTAACTATAGTTCTTTTTTCTAATTGAAATAAATCAAATTTAACAATGCAATTTTATCAATATTTGAAACATTTTAATTATTGAAAAGGAAATTCCTTCTTGTTGATTTGGGAAAAAAAAATTTCAGAAGTTGAATAACCTCTGAATTTTTTTTATCTTGTCTTCTAATCTGTCTATCTGTGTATTTAATCTGTCGTGCAGAAATATATTTTATAAAATAACACCGCTAAAAGGTTATTCTTAGTGTAAAAATGAAAGCTTAATTTTAAAAACATGATCTGATTGCATATAATGAACAGTAAACGCGTAATTTTATTTAGATTTCCAAACAATCAAGAAACCAACGAGAGAAAAATTCGATATTTTTAACAAACAAAAATATTAATAGGTAACAAGAAAATAAAATGAAAAATATCTATTTTTGGTCTATAAGTTGTGTTGTCAGTTTAATATTCTTTTTGTATCTACTTAGCAAACACCTCTACAAACGTTTAAATTCATGATTGTTACAGAACACCCGTCTCATAATTTCCATGCCTGTAATTTTTTGGCTATGAATGGTTGAATGTTAAGGAAAATCGACCTTATTAAAGATTATACGTTCGAAAAAATAGCAATGATTTGGTTACTACTCTTTGGGAAATACAGAAAAAATATCTAAATGATGAGAAAATAAAATGAAACAAAAATATCAAAATTATGAAATTATAAAACGAGAAAAAACAAACACTAATAGCATAGAAAAACAGGTTCTATATAGCTTTTGCTATGAAAATTAAATACCAGTTTTAAAGGTAAAAAAGATAAATTAATTATATGCATTTATTTAAAAATTAAAAAAAGAAAAATATTTAGATCAAGAAAAAATATTATTCATAAATATATAAACAAGAACAAAAAATAGGCTCAGCTACATTTTAACCCGTTATTTATGAAGAAATTTCATTACGGAATTGCATTTCAAATTATTTCAATTTAATTCCTTAACAGCGTAGGTACTCGTGTCATTCGTGCATTGATTAATCCTATTTTTTTAACTAAAAAAAAGCAAACTAAAATTAATTTATTTGTAAACATTGTAATTCGATATATAAAATACGCTATAACGAAAACACATCTTCAAGTAAGATTCCAAGAAACTCCATTTATAACTATTTTTTTTTCTTTCCTTTAAGCTAATTTTTATTAATTTAAGTCCTTCTCTCTACCTTATAGACTGAAAATTGCTTTTCTAATGAGATTTTAATGGATAAAAGATAAAACATGAATGGGTAGTAAGCAAAAGCAGCAATTCCTTTTGAAGATAAATTTCATGGCATCTGAAAAGGGCCATAAATGCTTTTTTTCCCCCCTTATGAATACTATCTTTTCCTAAAAAGACTTAAACCCTTTAAGATCTGAGGTTTTTTATTACTGCATTCACATAGGTATGCACATATAGAGGAAGGCTGAAGTGAATTGCATACACCTGGTCTGTAACCTTCTTGAAGGTCATGGCCGGATGATTCCTTGATGGATGTGGCTGGAACTGATGGGCTGCTTTTCTTTCCTTAAGGCAATATATTTTCTCATGAAAATCCTCTAAACTAAAAAAATAGGATGCTAAAAGAATAATCATGAAATATTATCCGGAAAGATTGAAAACAATCATATGGATTCCGAAATTTTACTTAAATTTATTATTTAATTTCCTGAAAGTAATAATTAATTCAGTAAATTTTATAGACTACCGTTTCATTCTCTGACCATCTCAAGAGTCACTATACTCAGAAGAATTTAAACAAAAAAATCTTTAAAAAAAGCATATGACTATTGAATATAAAAAGGGGAAAAAAATCATTTGAGACAATAATTTGGAAATTTAACTTCTTTTATTTCAACATTTCTTGCATATCAAAAGTATGATAATTAAATTATGACTTTTGTGTTGTGACTTATGGCACTTTACAAGACCGCTGACAGTTAACTGCCAGCGATTTAAGCCGAATGAAAGTCTCTTGTTTTTTCAGTAGGCCAAGAGTACGACTTAGCTACTTACGTGTAGCAACCCTTTTTACGGGGCGGGTTTCATTCATGCCTTTCATTCACTTATCCACAGATTGTAATTTAGACCTGCATCAGAGAAAGATCACCACTGAATCAGTACATCAGTACCCCTCCCAGTGGTATTACTCTCGAGATGAAGGACTTTGTGACCACAACAGAT
>JAPMOR010049960.1:250229-269046 GCA_026543865.1 Argiope aurantia | reverse complement strand
TTAAGTTATTGTATTTACTCGAATGCCAAAGTACAAGCCGAAAGACAATTCTTTGACATATTTAGTTCAAAATTGGATAAGAATTGACATTTTACATACCAAATTTTTGCACGAAATTTTACTCATCAAGCTGTTTAAGCATTGTAGTTATGGCAATCATTTTTATTCCGATAACCTGGCAGATAGATTTTGTTTGGTGATTTCATTTAAAATTTGATAGAAATCAACAACTGTGGTTGATTAGTTAAATGCTTTTAGCTAGACGGATACCAAATTTCATCCGTCTAGCTCTAAGCATTTTTGAGTCATCCTGTTCACGGACAGACAATTCCAAAAATGCGTTTTTCTAACTTGAGATATTCTGAAAAGAGAAAATTCGTCAAAATCCAGAGTTTTATTTATTTTTTTTATTTTTATGATTACAGTTCTTCATACAAAACTGTATGAAGAACTATAATCATAACGTAAATACATTCATTACGTAAAAGTAAATAGGCCTTCAAATTATACGATGTGTTTCAATTGTAGTGTTTTATCTATGCTACACTTTACTATATTTCGATATTTGCAAAAATGAGTAGAAATGAATTTTATTCATATTATATTTTGCCCATAAAATACTATGAACAATGCTTCACAAGTGTTAAATACAAGGACACTTTGCTTGCAAGAATCACAACTATTAAAATTCGTTTGATTACTTCGGCATAAATGGGGAAAAGTTTATGAAGGGGAAGTGTAACAGAGCTAAGATAAAAGGGAAAAGAAAACCACTAATATGATACTACATCCCCCCCCCCGTCATATCTGCTGGGTTGTACCAATGTACGGCTTAGTAGTTATTGTTAAACGAGATTATTACAAAGCTCATAATCATAGAGAGTAAAGTAATCTAAACAAGACGGACAAGAGCTTCCAAATATGAAAGCTACATTCTTTAAAAATCAATACATCACTCCAATTTGACCTACGAGTTTCGGATTACATGGCAGCTTTCGATGGGACAATAGAAAGCTTGACTTATGTTAGAAATCCCTTTGTGTAATCATAGAGAGTAATAATCATAGAAAGTAAAGTAATCTAAACAAGACGGGCAAGAGCTTCCAAATATGAAAGCTACATTCTTTAAAAATCAATACTTCACTCTAAGTTGACCTACGAGTTTCGGATTACATGGCAGCTTTCTATGGGACAATAGAAAGCTTGACTTATGTTAGAAATCCCTTTGTGATTGATGACCGAGTGTTTTACATTAGGTTGAGTTTCTTCTGTGTGCAATGTATTTTGTATGAATCTTTACTTATCATTTTAGGCCAGGAAAATTTACTGACTTTTAGCTATTGATTATGTTGTTGTTGTTTCTTATGGCACTTGCCATGGACAAACCCGCTGTTACAATGTCAGCGATTTAAGCCGGTGGGGAGCATCTCTTGTTTTTATAGTAGCGCCAACTTTAGCTATTGATTATTCAGATAGTATTGGAGATATTGGCTTCAATGGTTTCCTCAGCGTTTTCTTTTACAAAAGATTTTTCGAGTACTGTTTGTGCTACACAAATTACGATAATCTCATATTATTAAAATAGGAATTATCTAAAATATGCTTTTTACTTTTTAGAATTATGTTTAAACCAATGATTGTCATTCTTTCCTTATTAATGAAAACGATTGAAACAAAGAAAATTTGGCGAATTAATTAATTATTAAATAGGAATAATACTCTAGAAATATAATATTCGAGCTAAAAATGTTCCTCTTCTCATTTCAATGCCAATATTTTAGTAATATATAACTTTTAATTGACACAATATTAAAATATGGAATGTGTAGTGATTGGATTTTGAAGCGTTAGGAAATAAACGTTCATAGATGGCGCTAGACAACTAGCGCGAGTGTAATTAAAAGAGTGATGTAATTCGAATGTTGGCTCTTGGAGGAGAAGGAGTTACTGAGCAGAGTAACTCGAACGAATCTGCAATAAATTTGTTGTTAAGTTTTCTATTTGCCTATTTATTCAAAGCACTCACGAATCAGCCACGACAGAATGTGTACATTTTAGATCAATTATACCTGAAGAAACGCTAATAGAATTCTTAAGGTTCTTAGCTAAAAAGTGTTGTCAATATTACAAACTTTAATAGACACAATATTAAAATGTGAAAAGGTTACTTTTTACATCCATTATACCTGAAGAAAAGCTAATAGAATATTTAAAGTTCCTAACAGAAAATAATTGTCAATACATTTTATTTTCTCCGTTGTCTCACTTTATTCAGAAATAATTCTGGAACATATACGATATTTATTCGAATAATAATCCGATAATCTATTAAGTTTATTTAAGAATTTAATAGCATTGTAAGAAAATATAAATGTATAAAAATGTAAACATTCAATAAATTTAATGAACAAATAAGGAAAATTTCCTCTAAAAAAAGTAAAATAATTGAAATCTCCACGCTATTAGGATGCAATGAAGGGTTGAAAAATAAACATTTTATTTATTTTCATTAACCCCTTCAATACGTTCATCAATTTTTAGAATATTAATGCACTCACAGAATCATTGAGACCCCAAATCATTAGAAAATTAACTACGATTTTATTGAGTAATTAACAGAAAAAGGGACATTTTTCCTAATGTTTGAATACTTTTTTGTGGCAACAAATTGATTTGAAATACAAATGCAATTTTCATCGTGTGTAAATCAATTTACTTCGTCTCGGCTTAATCTTTTTCTTCTAAACTTTCTTCGAGGATAGAGGAAGTAACAGCAGCTGCTTTGGGGAAATTTCAAGGATTTTTCTTTTTTTTTATTTTAAACAAACGATAATCTTTACACGGATGCTTATGTGATAAAAGAACTACTGAAACTATATAATTACAAAGTGAAATATGATTATCAGCTTTTGCACGACAAAATGTTTATCTAAATTTTTCTTTTAAACTGGAAAAAATCCGATAAGAAGTAGTACACTTCCGGGAAGGCAGAAATCGTTTTTCTGAAAAAATGCATGAAGTCTATAAACGATACAGTTCCGGATTAACATAATTGGGGACACCTAATTATAGCAACTTCTAATGGCTCTGTAATAGCATCTTATTAGAGACCTAATAAGGAATTTGAAAAGTTATGGCCAATGTCAATTAAAATAAACGAGGAAAAAAAATCGTCTGTTCCTAATTGACACTATATAATTTCAAAAAAATCGGCACTTTATCAAAACATGGCTTTGCAAAATGGCTTTTACCACTTCTTAACTGCAAGCAATGATTAATTCTATCATTTACATTATTAAAAAAGTTAGTTCTTCTGTTCTGTTCCCCATATTTATAAAATACAATAATACATTTAGTATTTAATTAATATACTAAAATACATATAAATGCTTTGTATATTTAATATTTTTAAAAAGTATCATTTAATTGATGCGAAAATAAATATTCATTTATAATATAAGAAAACTCTCATTCAAGGAAGGAAGGAATGGAGGTCTGTTTTCCGGCGTATGCCCCTGAACGAGTAGTGCCGGGTTGGCAAAATCAAAACACGAATATCACAAAAATTTAAATTCTGCCAGAATCAACAAGGAAAGCTAAAATAGCCTTCACTTTATCACAACCCTGAACGGAGAAATCACAAATCCAATCAAAACACAGTGGAACCCAACCCAACTTGGCACGGAGAGAATCTCTCGCTGTCTCACATTTACGGCAAGAAAGGACAAAATGTTCACATGTTTCTGGAAATTGGCAATGGACACAGTTTGGTGATTCAATGAGCCTACATTTATTAAGAACTGCATTGACTGGAAGAGTTCTAGATATTAATCGAAAAATTAAGACCTCATTACGTCTAGATAAATTGAGTTTTTTAAAACTGAAAGCATCAAGCCATTTGTATTTTTCATAGTATTTAGAATTTTCCCATTCTAAGTTTTGTTTATGTCGTACAATTTTAGCGTATACCGAACTGGTCGGTATATCGGGCGAGATCCAGTCGCAGATATTAAAAGAAGTTAAAGATTGCTTAGCTAAATCATCAGCCCGTTCATTTTCTGCAATTCCCGCCTGGGCAGGAAAGTATATCAGCTCTAATGAGGAACACATCTTTAAGGCATCAAATATAACTCGGGCCACAAAAAGAGCACTTCTGGAAGAATGGAAGTTTAGGCATCTCAGTTCTATCAAATTGGATAAACTGTCTGTCAATAAGATATAATCTTTATGTTCTTTGACAAAGTTCATTACAACCAGAGCTATAGCAAAGCCCTCCCCTGAAAACACAGAGTTAAGGCTGTGAACCGTTCCCTTAATGACAGCATTCAAGGAGCAGTTGATAGCCGCCACCGCAGTAGAATTCTCCTTCTTGGATGCATCTGTGGCCAGGATAATTTGATTTGGGGGGGGGGGGGGGGGGGGAACTGTGATTTGAACTTGGTAGTCGAATTGAACGTTTAATGGTAGTCGGATCCAAGCTTCTTTGCTGGAAGCTGAAGTCATGGGTCTTGATAGCGAAATGCTTAAATCATCCCAGCTAACCAGAACCATAATCGGGATTATTTGGTTCAGGGACAGGGGCTTTTGACGGCAATATTCTCCTAATGTGCCTCCGCAAGGGAGTCTTTGGAAAATGCGTTTAGAGATTACAGATTTCACCTCGGATATTGATCTCGATACTTCTGTGTATTCGCGGGCTGAGAACTGATTAACAAAGAATATCGCGTTTTTATTTTCGAACCTAAGTTTCATATTGATTTCATTTGATATTTTATATAAAATTGGGAGAGGTGTTCACCGTGGGAGACCAAAGTGAAATCGAAGGATGTTGTTCTGAATCTTTTGCAAAGCTGCAAAGCCAGCTTTATTAATCATACCAACCGTATGAGCTCCAAATTCAATGGATTGTGTGATAAACGCATTACAAATTTTTTATCAAATTAGATGCATTCGCACCCCAATTGAGAGCGGCCAAACCTTTGATCACATTTAACTTTTTAAAGACTTTAGTTTTGAGATGGTCAATATGTGAGCGAAAAGACAAGGTTGAAGCAAACTCGATGCCAAGATAGCGAACATTATTGGACCAAGGGATATTACAACCATGAAAAAGGACTATAAACCCAACTGGTGATTTTCGAAATGAGAGGTTTATAATATCACTTTTTTGAGAAGCAATATCCATATGCCATTCGTCACACCAGCTTTCCGGTTTATAAACACAGAACCGCATCTAATTTTTAATCACCTCGATATTCTTTTCCTCTACTAATAAAAATATGTCATCCGCATATATAAAGCAATAAACATCATTGGGTAAGATACTATAAATGCCATTCATAAAAATTGTGAAGCGCAAAGGGGAAAGGACACTTCCTTGCGGTACGCCCCTTTCGTGCTTAAAAAGTGGGGAAGACACTCCTCTCCATGATACAAATGCTTTCCTATCTTGCAAGAAATACGAGATCCACAGGGCAAAATTACCCTTAATCCCCGATTGTAATATTTTAAGCACTAAGCCGTCATGCCATACCTTATCATACGCAGCCTTTATATCAAAAGAAATACCATACACGAGCTTCTTATGAGCTCTGGCTGTTAAAATTTATTGAGTAGGGCTGCAGATAGGCTGTCACAGCCTTTGAAAGGGAGGAAACCAGTATGAAAAGGACACGATTGTCCAGAATAATCTGGTCAAAAGTCTTTCCCAATTCTGATGTTCACGCGATGGGTCTGTAGGATGTGATCACTGCTGCATTTTTCTTAGGTTTTAAAATAGGAATAATCTTCGCTCTTGTCCAGCTTTCTGGTACAATCGTGTTCTTCCATAAGTTATTGAATAAGTCTAGAATTTTTATATTTATTTTCATCGGAAAGACAAGACAACATTTTCTTGTTTATCTGGTCAATGCCAGGGGATTTGTTTCTCGTTCTTTTTAATGCATTTTGAAATTCCCTATAAGAAAACGGGGAACTCGTTTCATCATAATTTTCAGGACCATGTGCTGAAAAATCTAAAGGAATACGTCCATTTGGTGCTCTCTTAACTAAGCAAAGCTCTCGTTCATGTAAATAGAGTTGCTATATTTTGATAATATATATAAGTTAATAAGACAATAATTACATAAACATTTTGTTCTTATTTAATATTTTCAATTATTTATACGATTAACAAAAGTATGAATAGTTTTGGTGTGATGTAAATATTCTGATTTTGTAACATTCTATGCAAAAAATGTTTAAATTATTTAATTATTTGTCTTAATGACGACGAATTTTTTTTGGCACAAAATTAAAATAAAACAATGACAGAAAATTTTTTGATGTCCTTGGATTAATGTCTTCTTCCTTCCCACCCATTGAGCTGCAGCAAATAGCCTACTGGATAAAACGGTCCCGAACAGAAGAGAACTCTGTTGAAAAGTAGCATTTTCTGTTTTACAGTAGACACTTTGAACCAAGGGGAGAGGAAGTAGGGCTTAAGTCTGGGAGTCACAGAAATATAGTAAATAATTAGTTTTCTTTAAAAAATCGGCCTAAGTGAAGATTAGTGTGCACCAGCTGTTTGTCGCCAATATTGCAACCCATCGGATCCCTCTTATAGCAACCGTATTGCTGTTTTGTTTACTACTTTTTGCAATGGTTGAGTTGTACATAAACTACAATTACATTATGAAAAATTTTAAATTAAAAATATTTAAAAAATATCGATTAAAAATTTGAATTTTGTTCTTTATTATAATTAAAATTTATTAAATAAAGAAAGTTAAGCTTATAATTAAAAGTTATTTTCTTCTTTCTTTTTTTTAATGTGAATACGAACAGAAAATATTTATTCTTTTGCAATTTTTAATTGTCAGTATGCGATTTAAAAAAATCGTCTGCATTCTCACTCTAAAAGACAGCTGCAATGGAATTCTTCGCCGTTCTCGTAATTCTTTTGGTGTTATAAAGGTTGGTTCCCTTCATAATTTGTTATGTCGGGAGTATTTCGAACCTGTAGAATGGACGAAAGGCGAGTTAAATATGCATATATATATATATTACGAGTTGATGAAGTTAGGAAAGGATGCTTGTTTGAAATTTTGTATTGAGAATGGTTTGATATCGAACCGGCGGAATGGATGAAGGGTGAGTGGAATATATTTTTTTTACGAGTTGATGAAAGTGGGAAAAGTATGTTTGAAATTTTACATGGAGAATGTTCCGATTGCTTATTTCTCCGTTTATTTCTTTTCTCTTGGTTATGTACCGTTTCTGTTATCCATACAGTCTTTATGTTCAATGTGCTAGCGAAGCTACTAGGTTCCCGCTCCCGCTGCTAGCGAAGCCGTAGGATGTTTTTTTTTTAAGTTAAAAAATTCTGCCCGGTGCCTTCTACAGATGCCGAATGCATCTGTAGAAGGCACCGGGCAGTATGAAAAAAAAAAAATACTTATAAGTAAAAAGTCCTAATTAGATGGCGGGAAATGGTAAACGTAACTATTCTGCGGAAGTATTTGTTTATTTTGTCCGCCATCTTTATTGGCGACTTGGCATTGTTGGCGCAGCTGGGTGCACACTAAAATCCACTTTTACCAAAAAATCTCGCATTTCAGTGAGTACATGTAATGGAACTCCGCTTCAAGACGCGTGGACAATGAGGACAAAAGCAAGTAAGTGTACAGGGTAATTTACCACCCAAGACGTTGGTCACTTAACTGATGCCTTTGTACTTCAGAAACTTGTCCAATGGGTCCAGACTGTCCGTTGGCTTCTATGTGATCTTCCCAAAACTTTCCCGCATCTTTATTATGCAGATGTTTTCGTCTTCTAGGTATAAAATTGTAGATCATGGGCAAGATCTTTTTATGGCATTGGCAAATAATAGTTACGAAATATTGATCTTTGGCTTGAACCTAGCATTTTCATTGAATCTATCGTGCTTATATGTAATTTGGAACGTACTTTTTCTACTCGACTGAAATCAAAATTTGATATGGAACTACACTTGTATAAGATCGCATATCAAATTTTATTTGTTTAATTCGTCGCGTTTATGAGCTATTGATTTTACATGCATATGAGAGTAAGGATCGACAGCGCGATAACCTTATGGTTAATTTACAGTTCACAATCTGCATTCATTTTTGCTTTCTTCAAAACTTTTAATATAAGCTTTAATCAAACATTCTTCACAAATAATGAGTTTTCACTTCAAAAGCTACATTTACATGAATATTATGGATATTTTTATGAATTCGAAAGAAGTGCAATTTTATCTAACTGTAAAAATTAAAACATTGAAAAAAAACAAATTATAATTTGACATGCGATTGTTTCGATGTATTGTAAAGGCACTTATAAATCACTTACTTCAGTAAACTTTAGTGCAAGTACTCACGAAGAATGGCAAGACGTCAATCCAATTCTCGCCAAGAATTGTCCAACATTTCGGCTGTCGCAACAGAAGCAGCATCTGAGAGCCTAGTTTTAAGTATATCGACATCTTCAACTGGCGTTGCAAATTCTCTGCTTTTTATATAACCCGAAAATTAAAAATGAACAGTTATAACCAATTTGAATTTATGAAACCAAAAAACGCATCATTTAAATAACAATGGAATGCGAAACCATTTCCGCGTTAGTTGCACTATGTATTGAAACTTAAAAAAAAAAAAAAAAAAAAATTAAGAACACGATTATTCCATAATAAAGTTTTTACATTATATTCAGTGTTTCCTTTCATAATAATGTTTTATAGAGGGAAAGAGTTTGCGACCACCATGATTAATATTAAAATTCCAACGTATAAATTAATTAAAAATCCAGAATGCGATAAAAAGAGGATGTGGCAAAAAAAGAATATTTTAAATAACATAAAATTTAAACTTAAGAAAGTCTTTGTAGGTTAAAATCTTTCTCGATACATATACGTGTCAAGTATCTGCTTTGGTTACAGTTACAATACAAATTCACACAAATTTCATTTCGGGAATAAAATCAATTACTGCCGGCGTCCTGGCATAGGGGTAGCGCGTCTTCCCCGTGATCTGTGCGTCCCGGGTTTGAGTCCCGGTTCGGGCATGGTTGTTCTTCATCTGTTCTATGTGTGAATGTGGCCCCTTGTAAAAAGGGGTTGTGGAAGCGAATGTGAGGCGTGAGTAGTCGTACTCTTGACCATAGTTGGCGCTACTAAAAAACAGGAGACGCTCTCCCATCGGCTTAAATCGCTGTCTTCGTAACAGCGAACTTGTCTATGAGAAGTGCCATAAGAAACAATAATTACTACTAAATTACAATCAATTACTACTAAACGTAAAGAAGCCCGATGGCGTAGTGGCGCTACCAATGCACAGGTCCGAGGTTCGATCCTCGGGCTGGGCTAGGTCGACTCGGCCTTTCATCCCTTCAGTGTATCAATAAACTGAGGACCAAGCATGTTTGGGAATTAAACACTGGGGGTTCCGCGTTAGGCTGACCATGTAACTGGGACACATGTCTTGCATCCCAGGGCTCTCGGTCAAGAAAGCAGATATGGGCACTGTAGGCCTTGGCCCACATGGGCTGTCAGGCCACTGAGTTTAGTAGACTTAGTACTTAACGTGGAGGTTATATATATATATATATATATATATAATTAATTTCATTGCCTTCATTCATACTTACCAATTAGCTAATTGGTTGGTTTTAAAGACAGCCTAGAACACCGCTCCTTGCAGATTGATTACAATGAATAGGAAGGACAACGGCACCTACTAGAGTTCTTAGTTGCAAAGTACGAAGACGAAGGTTTAGTCATCTTAAAATATGAATAGTTGACTGTACATGCCCTTAGCAGGGCTGAGTAGGAAAGTCAACCACCAGAGCCCTTACGAAGATTGACCAACTGAAAGAGAAGACGTACCAGCAATGACTTCAAGTTTAGTTTAGTTTAGTTTAGTTTAGTTATATTAACGTCCCGTTTGAAGCAACACGAGGGCTATATTGGGACGGACCTCGTAATTTTGAACCGCGGTCAGATGACGAGGACGACACCTGAGCTGGCACCCCCCTCTCCACACCACACCACGCCAGCGGGAGGACGTTTGGTCAGGACGGATTAATGACTTCAAGGAAACAGAAGAGAACAGGAAACAGGTAGTTCTCTCGCTCTCCTTCCCCCCTTCCTTGGTAAAATCATTATTAAGTATGAATGTTAAGAAAAAAGAGGAATGAGTTATACCATGCCATTAAATAATAATTCCCTTACAGATAAAATGAAAACAAGGGCATCAGCAATATCCAGGCTTAAAGCAATATTTTTACCTAGGTCTAAATAAAAATAACTATCAGGTTTTGGAGATGTAGGACTATAGAGTCCAGGTACTCCGTCCAAAGATTCATCGCGTCTTCAGTTGGTCGATAAAGAAACGAAATCAAATGAGCAAGGAAAGTTCGAGAATGGAGACAATCAAGTGAGAAAGTGAACTAAAAAACAAATGAGATCTTGCAAGTACACAAGAAGTAAGTTAGTTTGTTTACTTTAACCCTAGAATGCTCGAATTTTTATTTTATTTTTACAAAATAATATTTGTGTTTTGAATAGCTGTATATAATTTAGGAAAATTATTAAAAATATGTTTGAATTGTTTTTTCGAGAAAATTAAAAAATGCCAAATGCTTGCATTACGAATTAAACAATATCCCCCTGACACAACTCACAATCCTGCAGTAAAAATAAAAGTTCTTTTTTTTTACTATTATATTTTTAACAATACAAAAAACAAATCGTATTTTTAATGGTAGAATTATTTACACAACTGTCATCTTGGTATTTTTCTAAATTTGTAATTGGAATTTAATTCTAATAGCGCTGTTGGCATATGTCGATCTTTTCAACAAATTTTTATCAAAAAACAGTTAAAGAATTTCCAAGTCCTCATTGTTGCCCTTTGGAACAGAGCCGTGGGAAGCTTATAAACCGAAATAAAGACTAGTAGCCAAATGGGTACAAAATACACTGTAGGGTTAAATAATAGATAAATTGTTTACGGTATGCTTAATTAATTTCTTCCACTGTATAATAAACTTCGGCTAATTTTGGTAAATAGAAAAAGCGATATTATTTCTATTCATTAGTGTATAAGGCATACGGGTTTATGCATTTGCATCCATTACTTAGATGACATCAACGCATTCTTGCTTATCTCATTCTGTTTAATATATTAATTCTAACAGCAAGTCATTGTTTTGAAATTTTCCTAAACATTTTCAGTTTAATTTTCTGACTTACTTGAGGAAAATATTTATGTTCACTTTTAAACATTTTTGAAATTACGATTTCATTGTTGTTGTCTCTAGTGACACTTGTCATAGACAAGCTCACTGACTTTAGAAGTCAGTGATTTTAAGCCAAGGGTGCGTCTCTTGTGTTTTCAGTAGCGCCTTGAGTATGTCTTAGTACGCACACGTCACGGGGCGGACTTTATTCACGCATTCACTCATTCATGCGCAGATCGAAATTTAGACCTGAATAAAAAAACGATCGCACCTGATCCAGTATCGCCCCTGACAGTGGTATTGCTCTCGACATGGATGACTTTATGACCACGACAGATTTATGCGTCCGCCAACCACCACACACACACACACATACGAGGTGTTTTCGACCGGCGGGGTTCGAACTCGCAACTCAAGGGACGCGAATCCACCGCCCTATCAACCAGGCTATCCCGGCCATAATGATTTCCATTCTTTATTTAAATATTATCCCGTTTCTAAGAATCTTCTGCAGTTATTTTTATGCAACTATATTATAATACGTATTTTCACCTTGAAGCATCTTTAAATGTTATAATTATTGTAAATGCTCTTGCATCATAAAATTCAAAAACAGAAAATGGCATTATACCTATGGTAGCCAGACTCAAAACTTTTAATTTCTTAACTTCGACTGATTGGTCAGATCACGAATATTAGTGAAATGAAAAATTCTGATTGCGAGTCAAGCACATGATATTCATGCTTAATTCCGTTCTTAGCTTACTTTGAAGTTCACATTTCAGGTTCAGTTCTTTGTTATTTGGCAAAGATTACAAAATAAATAAATAAAATTAATTATAATTAATTTAAAGTAACATAAAATCGATCATGCAAAGCACATTGTCAAGAACTTTCCTATAATTTTGTTTAGTAGTTTTTAAAAACGTCCATACAATTGTAGATTTGTAAACACAGCTACTATTTCAGATTTTAAAAAATATATATTAGCAGCTGCGGTGACTTTTTAAAAATAAAGAGCATATTATTAAAAAAATATCAGTTTCAAAGGTGGAATTCTTTAAATAAAACTTGTGACAGAGCTTTTTTTTCTATACCTATATAAATGTTGATCATATCATTATCTTTCGGGTACAAAATATTTAACCACAATTTTGATGTGATGTAATATCAAAATGATTAGAATCAAATCAAAAATTAAAATCTAATTTATAATGCAGCAATGTAAAAAAATGTAGTTCAATTAGCAATATCCTGAAATATTTTGCACTATCATTTTACTTAATACGGGTTCTTGCTTTTTTTTTTAAATTGAAATTTAGGATAAGTGTTAAAAAATGTATTCTTTTGTATTAGAACAAAATTTTATTGCATTTTTATTTTAAGAATTGAAATCTTTTATTACTTTTCGTTTGATATTGCCTCAAATTATTTTCTTTTATACTGATAATTTTGCGGATTTAAATATCCTTTTTTTAAAGTGTAGAGAGAAAAATCAAGTAGTCAATACCAGAAGATCTCAAGATATAAATCAGAATGTGGGACCGTGAAAATTTTCTTATCGTCTTTGTATAGATTTTTCTGCATTAAAAAGTAAAAATAATAAAGAAAATTGTACCAATTTTGTAATTTTCATAAAAATCAGACATGTCCTGGCTTTTAAAACTTACTAACTATAAAAGGCAGCGATTAACAAATTGCAACTAATGCATGGATACATTAGCGGGTTTTTTAGTGAGAGATGCTTAAGACATTCGTATCAGATACATTCATAGTTCATAGAATTCTTAGTTTCTTCTCCTCCCCCCCCCCCAACTCAGTATGAAGAAGTATCCTCCCTAAGGTTAGGCTGGAGCCATTAAGCCAGGTGAGTAGTTCCATTATGTGACGAATCGGTCATTAGCAGCAAAATGCAGACGTAAAAAATGACTTGAAGACATTTTTGTTCAATATTTTACTTAAGAGATCGGCAGCAAAATGGAACCTTACCTGTGGAATATTTCAAGCCACCTGGCAATGAATATACTTTAAACGCTTCTTTGGCATTTTGCCACTAATGTCTATCGCATCAACATACCTGGTCTTTGTGGCAGTGCCAGATCCCATCTGTTGGAAATCTATTATATCTACCTGTACGACTATAAAGAAGGCACGAAGGTAGGTATTTACTGATAAAGAATGAAAACTGAAATAGGGATAATTACTTTAAAAAATCTAGATTGAAAAATGAAATTTAGGATCAAAGAAGCTCCGCAGATAAACTAGCTATTCAAACTAACCAATTGATACATTTTGCCGTCTTGAAGTCTAGGTTGAAAGTGATTTAAAAAATCGAGCAAAACGTCATAGACAATTTGAGATAAAGCGGCTTTGTAATCAATCATCCAGCTAGCTGTTCCAGATTCTGGTTGTCACACGATACCTGGAAAAGAAGATTTGGAAAAAATTATTTGTTATCTCAGCAAAATATAGGTTGTTTTTCAGTCTCCTGCTAACACCTGATTGAAATGATGACATCAATATTTCAAACAATGGTAATGACCGTTAATGACATGTCTATCTATGGTTAAAAAATATAGGAAGTTGACTAATTTGAATGCTTTCAACTCGAATTCTTTAGTAATTTGAATTTCTCCTCTAATCTCTAAAAGTTTTTATTAACAAAGTGATAAAACTATCGCTTATTATACGAAGTAAAAGCTGAAAATTGCAAGTAATTATTTTTAATTTTGAACTTTTTTTTTCTTCTGAACTTTTGAATATTTTCGTACGATGCGTATTTAGTGATTGTTAAGGAAGAATTTTTTTTTCAGGCCATTAATTTAACTAAGGACCGTATTGTTGTCTAATGTATTCAATTAAAAATACAATAACAAATGTCTCATTTTTTAAACGAAACAAAAATATCCTTTTTAATAATAAATTGTGCTGCTTATTTAGGTTTTTTTTATTTTAAAATTTTTGCATTCAAAGTGCTATAAAATATTTATGTAAATTTTTCATTTATTAAAATTCCAAAAATGTCCAAAATTATTAACAAAGATTTGATTATATTTGTTATCACTTTATTTATTGTTCATTAATTTGTCAGCTACTAAAAGTGCTCTTTTATTGCCAATTTTGGGTTTAAAAATTATGTTTTTTTATATCCCTGTGACATTTTTCAGACTGAGTGCTTCCTTAATTTGAATATCTTCTAATAATAAAACTGATTATAAGTATCATAAAATGAAAAAAAAAATCTTTTTAATGATATCAATTTAATACAGATGCAAAACTTTCCTAAATTTTGGGATTTTTTTTTCTTAATTTCCAACAACAGTCATTATTCACATGAAAGTCAAACTCTTTAAAAAATGAATTGAATTGTTACTATTAATAACGATTAATATGTGTGTGTTGGCACTATAATGAATAATATGTGTGTGTAGGTCGGACCGTTTGGCCTACAACTACCAAATTAGCACAGCTTAGAGATTGGGAATGTGGACTTAAAATTGATCAAAATTAAAAAAAAATTAAATTGAATTTTGCCAGTTTCTTAGAATAATTTACAAAATATTATCGCACAAAAATGGCTTGCACATTGTTTCAAAGTCAAAATTTTTAATTTAAAAAGTTAATTTTTTGCTTAATTGTTTTATACAGATTTCATTGTTTCTAAATAAATAAATTACTCACAATTATAAGTTGTTAATAAATGAACTTTTTACTGTGCTATTCGAATTTGTAATTAAATTCTACTAAAAAGTGAATCTTGGCAAGATTTGATTTTTTTTTTAAATCTAGTAATAATCAATACGTGTCGTTGCTTTCGTTCACTATTTGTTCATAAATAAGAATTATCGCCTTTGTTTCATATATAGATGTGTCGTTTTATATGCATCAACTTTAACAAAGTATTATAAAAAAGCATATCCAAAGAGAACATAGTTTAGAAATACGTTCGTTTCATTTCAAAAGAACATGACAGATATATCTGGATCCCTTTATTAAACTTATATCCCAATGCTCGCAAATGAAGAGAAACACACACGAAGCAGCATCTCACCTTCCAAATTTCTATACATATAAGCCGAAGAATGGTTGAATCTTGACATCATATTTAACGATTTTCAAACCCACTTTTCAAGATGTAATCTTCAGTGGAATCGTGGTTTTAGACCCTAACCCTCCTTCCGCGAATCCCAGACCTTATCGCCAAACCACAAAGCTTAGAGAACCAAATACAGATGTTTTAAGATTTAGGTAACAAATGAAATTATAAGCATTGTTACTGATAAAACGTTGTCCAGCTTTGTTGTCACCAAATTTACAACAGGTAAGTGTTTACAATTTTGAAAGGAAAGGCCGTACTGAATACTTATTATGAGGAACAACCAGGTGAATAATAAAGTACCTTTTCGTCGGAAGAGAGTAAGAGCGTGGAGAAGCAAATGTTTGTCTTAAGGCAAGTGTCAAGGTGTGCCTCATTTTTGGTCTCGGATTTGGGACACAAAATTTTTAAGGAGTGCAATAAGTTTCTTTTTCAATTCGTTATAGTTTGCTTTATATAATTAGAATCCCCCCTTTAATGTTGCATAGGCTTTATTTTGTAGATGAGTTTCGTAATGTTTAGTCAGATTAGATAATGAAAACAATCTTTTTTTCCCAGTTCCCCTCTTCTATATTGATCTGGTGATGTTCAAGCTTCAAAGCAAGAAGAAATTTCTAGGTTAAAAACTCTATTTTATCAAAAGATCCACTGTGTATGTGTGTGTGTGTGTGTGTGAATGTACTATTCGTGAAATCTAAAAATCAAGGCTTAAATGTCCTCCCATTGTTGTAACGTTGAAATTTGGCGAGAAAAGTACCGACTGAGGCATCATGCTCATCCTCTTTCCACGGTTTAAAACAATGAAATCAGTCCTAAAATAGTATTGTTGGGGATATTAATATAGCTTAGTTAAATTCTGCCGTTTAATTGTTTTTCCCTGCTATATATGGGTCGCGGTGGCCTGGTGGTAAGGTCTCGGCTTCGGAACCGGAGGGTTTCAAGTTCGTGACTCGATTCCACCGAAGAACCGCCGTGTAAGGGGGTTTGTTGCACGTTAAATCCGTTATGACCAAACGTCCTCCCGCTGGTGTGGTGTGGAGAGGGGGGTGCCAGCTCAGGTGTCGCCTTCGTCATCTGACCGTGGTTCAAAATTACGAGGCCCGTCCCAAAATAGCCCTAGTGTTGCTCCAAGCGGGACGTTAATATAACCAAACCAAACCAATCCCTGCTATATATTTAGTCAATATCTTCGAAAATGAAATGCTCTAAAGATTTAACTATGAATCAGCTAAAAATTTGAGGTTCATGTGTATTGCGCGATATTTTTGCATCGACTTATAGTGTGATTGACGATAGTTTGACGCATGTATGAGATACAAACATGGCGATTAAGAGATCAATTTGAGTATTATATTTCTGAGTGCTTATATTTCATACTGATAAATTTAAAAAATGTATATTTGGGTTCTATTAAAAGGATGATTCTATTTTTAGGAATTTAAAGAATACAGTATATTGTATTTATATTGATTTAAATCCAGGTAGAATTTTTATGATTTACACTTTAATTGTTATTCAATGAAATTATTAATAGTTATTCGCTACAAAATAATAATTCTGCTCTTGTAAAAAGTCCTACCATAACTTCGAACGTCGAAAACTGTTTTGTAGAATTGTAGATCTGAAGAGTTGTAATGAGAGTTTTTCGAAGATTGTAGCTGATTTTAAAATTTAGACACTAACCTACAAGTTTTAAAATCAGTTACATCTCGATGTCTGACATTCCTTGCCTTGAATTTGTTATTATTTGTAGAGTACAAACCAAAATTAGGCAGTGAATCTTCAGATAGCCTGAGTATATGTAACGGAGAAAATTAGAACCGCGTTCTTTTAGATAATCCATTTTCAATATAAATGCTAGTAAGAAATCCATTTAAGAATTGCTTTAACTTTTTCTCTTCCGTTTCTATGCAAGTAGGGAGAATACGCTCTGAATAAGATAAATACAATTCAATTTTTTTTTCTTCTCTTCAAATGATTTAAAAGCTAGAAATTAGGATATAATAGTCAAAAATCACCTCTCTCCCCTGTCGAAAAAAACAAACAAACAACCCTACATTTATAAATACCTATTTAAAGAAAAAAAGTTAGAGAAATGTATATGTCCAGGCAGTCTCAAATGGCTAAAGAATGCAACATATTTCGTTTTCATAACGAATGCAAACGCCAATGCTATAGAACGACGAAACAGCGAAAAAAATGTATCATGAAAAAATTAGAGTTGATCTCTTTTCAAAATTCGATTCCATTATTATCACCCTCTATGTTTTATATTAAACATTTTTTGAAGTGGCTTTTTCTTTCTTTCTTTATTTATTTATCATTATTATGCTTAAAGTGATGCATTAAGCCGGAAAAGTGATATCGGATTACCAGCGATCATAACATTTTAGAAGTTAAAATAAAGTTGTCCAATCTGCGTATTTTGCACATACACGCACACGAAAGTTATAACAAGATTACGAATAGGATTGCCTTTTCTCTTTTCCCACGCCCTCTAGAAAGGCAAATCTTCTCAATGGAATTAAAACTCGTATACCAGAATGGAAGGGTTGGGGAGGTAAATACATATTCGACTCTGACCGATATGTTTAGCATCAAGCAATCAGCAGGCTGTGTGATGCCACCTCTGTATCTCCATCGAACTGTGCAAACGGTAAAGGAACCAAAAATTGAACGTTCCGTTCATCCAGCCACAGCGGAAATGAAGTCACGTGTCAGCCCCCAAGTGAAACAAAAAGCCAGGGAGCTTCCAAAAGGGGAAGGGATCGGGGGTCGGCAGCTGTTTGAAAGTGTTCTAATGACGAATATTATCCGGCCAGATGGTAGGATGCTCTTCAGGTGAGTGGCAACAGTCCCACCTCCTCCCCCACCGGAAGGTGTGGGAAAGAAAGGGATGTTCGATTGCATGGGGGTGTGATGCGTTCTTTTGTTATGAATTCACTCAACCCTTTTCAAGGTGAGATAATAGCGCAGTCATCTTTAAATGTTGATAAGTGTAATTTGCATATTAGGTAAAATCGTCCGTATTAGAAAACGGGATGATATATCTGACTTACTCGGGATGCATTTATTCCAATATCTTTTATTAATAAAAATGAATAATTTAATAACATAAAGCTCTTATTTATGCTTCTATATTTGGGAACAAAATTTTCAGTACTTCTAATATTGCTAAAATTGTGATTTTCCTATATCAGATCAACTAGTAAATGATACATTATTAAATCGCCAGAATGAAAATACACGCATTAAAAAAAATTATCTCTGCAAGCTGGAAGCTTCTTTACATCCAAGTTACTATCTATCAACATAAATTGTTGATATTAGAAACAGTCAAAATTAGGGCTAAAAAATCCCTCTTCAGCCCCCAACTTCTAAGATGTTGCAGATGTCGAAAAATTTTAAATACAAAAGTTAGTCTTCTTAATGAGGCGCTAATTTGACTAATTGAATTTGTTTTTCTATCTTCAATACTAA
>JAPMOR010049960.1:228901-250129 GCA_026543865.1 Argiope aurantia | reverse complement strand
TGTAAGGAAATTTTCCTGAAGTCTTGCCATAATAACCATTGCAACAGGTAAGGACAGGAATGTACAGGAATGTACCTAATGGAATTAGGAATGTACAGGAATTAGATACAGGAATGTACCTAAAACATTATAAAAAATATCTTTTTAATGTTATAAAACACAAATCTCTTTATAGTCTGCTGCAATATTTTTAATTAACATGAGAATATGATCTGAGCAAACAATTTTAAAATATCGCTACCCTTTGAAAAATTAAAGACTATATCAAAAGATGTTAAAAAAACTGCGAAAGGTTACCTTTTCCTGTAATTTATTAATAGTTTATTAAGAGTAATAAAAAAACGTTATCAAAAATTGTCAATGGCAATTCGGAGGAAAATAAATGAAATGTTGAAAATGTGTAACCTCCACAAAGAAAGGCATTCTTTGGGTTTTGAGACCCAGGTAACTTTTCCATGTAGTAAATTTTATAAATATCCGTTCATTGTTAAATTACATTCTCCCTAATCTGTGTTGTAAGAATGAACGTATTCTAGGTGTATATTCATATGTAAATGCTCCTAATTGTTAATTTGCGTTCACTCTAATCTAATTAAAATTTCAGTTGAAATAAAAGATGGAATAAAAATTTAACTTTAACAAAATTTGTAGTGAAATTTTTAAATATTATTTTGATATCAGATAGTTACTTATAAGTAAATTGTAGGGCAATCTGATTTCAAAGCCGTAATTGGTCGAGTCAATTCATAATATAACACAGAGTTTAAAGACTTTTATACTTAATAAACTAGTACACTTTCAAAAAAACTATTTGATAAAAAAGGAACAAATACTGTTGAATAATGTTAATTTTCTTTTACTTTTAGGAATTAAAAAAAATGTCTCATTTGGCGCAAGTGTTCTTGTAAGCTTATTTATTGTTATTTATTATATCTTGGCTTTCTTCTTTTTATAAACTTAAGATAAGGAAACCAATCGATTCAAATTAGATATGTGGGTTGCTTTATATATATATGTTAAGTTGTGGCATTTGAGCGTAGTTTGTGGTTAAGGAAAAGATAGATAGGCGCTTTCTATACATATTCTATTAATAATGGAAGTAATTATTTAAGCGATATAGTGCTCTGAGAGAAGGAATTTTGTCAGTAAAAGCTCACGTGTCTGAAGACTTAAGTTTGAAATCTTTTTAAACTTTAAATAAAAAATGCTATTCAAATAAATGCAGAAAAGATTGAAAAAATGTAATAGATGCTTCCGAATTCATTCATACTTGTAGGTCCGATGAAAATTATTTTTTAAAAAAATAAGTAGATTGATTGTATAGACTATTGTAGGAAATTATACAGGAAATTTCATAGATTTTTTATAGAGCGATGCAAGAATATTTGGAATTTTTCACTATTGATGCATATAAATATAATTTAGAATAGTTTGGAATGTTGAATGGTTCATTCAAATTGAATGAATTTTTGTAGAAAGAATGCAAAAGTTCAGCATGTTGAAATAATATTTAAAAGAAATAGATAGACAAGAAAAAAAAAAAAGATTTTAAAAACAATAATAAACTAAAACAATTTTTAAATTGAATATTCCTTGTTTAGTGTAAAAATAAAGTATATTGTTACTGAAATTGTAATAGACACTCTACAGACAAAGCAATAATTTCAAATCTTTCAAACTAGTATTAATAGAAACATCACGCAGAAGATATTTTAACTATTTTAAATTTTGATTTATCATTTGAGAATTTCATCAGATTAACTTACGTGCTGCCTTTAATAATAAAAATAATCATACATTATTTTGGTGTCCATAGTGTATCTTTTTAATTATTTTTTTCATGTCATTACAACTAACTTAACATAAAGTGAACAGAATAAATTTTCTTAGGATTGCCATCCTTGCAAGCAATAAATAGCGGGGGGAGGGAGAAGCCAGTGTGACTTTTGCAACCGTACTTTCTTTGCGTCCCCTCTGCGTCTTTTCTTCCCTTAGTGCAGATCGAACAATGGGAGCAAACGCAGTATTGTCTAATAGAAGAATCAGATTCGGAAAGGTGTAGTTCGCACATATGGTGCACATATGCTCGTTACTTGTGACACAAAGCGAAAGTTTTCTAAACATTCACATATCATCTCACGGAATGTCAAGCGATACTTACGTGCTTAAGATATTTACCTTTAAAATGACGATATGTTTTTGAAGGCCAAATACGCTCTCTTTTCTTTTTTTAGCATAAGACAAAGTTCCAAACTTTAAGAATGAACAAAATAGAATTGTAAAACATGCATCAGTCCTATTGTCGTCGCTTGCACAATACAAGATTCTTAGCAACAGATGTGAATTGACAGAACATTTGACATTTCCTTTAGAATTAATGATAATAAGTTATTGTATTTTATAACTTTTATGATGAAACTTATTTAGCATATTTTAGATAATATATAAACACTGCGTTTTATTCACTTTGTGATTGGTAGATAGCGAGTCACCTGAACGATTAAATTTGCGATTTGTTCTGTTAGTATTGTTTTAAATATTTATTGAAAATTATTATTACATAATAGTAAGTATTTATATTGCTCTTAACGTTGAATGGTGACAAAAAGTAAAAGCAAAATTTTAATTAAAGACAAATGAATTTAAAAAAAAATCATTGTTAATTCTACTTTTAAACACACCGTTTGTGGCAACACTAAGGAATAGCCTTCCGATTTGTTTATCTTTTACGAATAATATACATTTTCCGTCTCAGACGCTAGCAATCGTCTGAAAAGCTAACAACAATACACGCGATGATCCTGCATTTATAAAAAAATAGTAATGGGACATCTAGCGATATCAAATGAAGGGGAAAATGTTCGGTAAAATATGGCATTTTAAAAATAAAAGTTGATCCGGAAGCTGCTAAGTTGACGACAAAATCCGAAAATTTTATTCAATATTTAGATATTGGGGATACAAGCAATTAATGGTTTCATTCTGAGACTTTGAATTTTGAATGAGAAATAGACCGATCAGAAAATATATGTTCTCAGCATGGAAAGATTAAGCCTCCGTCATTGAACGGTCAGTGGAGTTTTAAAACGTGCTAACTGGAACTGACGAATATCGCGTACAGTAGCGGGCAACATACGGGGTTGGCGAGCAAACGCGAGCAGGGGACAAAACCCCCTAGTAATTTTATATAAATTTAATTATATGATGATAATAATAGACATGAAAGGATAAATATTTACCTATACTTCTCAGTTACCTGACAGATAACTGACGTAAGGGAAAGTTGGAAATTGCTTTCAATATGAAACCAAAATTCAGTGAAGTAGAAATGTCTGAATTTTTCAAATATAGGGTGGTCATAAAGTCTTTTCCAGTAATAATAATAATAATAATAAACGAAGCATTGAATATAATATTGCAAAACTTTTACTGTGGAATAATCGTGTTAAGTTTTTTAGTTGAACATATAACGCAACTAATACAGAAATAGTTATTTTACATTCCATTATTATCAAAATGTCAGAATCGAAGGAAAAGTTTTATGTATTTTATTCTTTAGATATATAAACCCAAAGTGACAGAGAAGAGAAACAACCATTCTGTAATATTTGTCTAGACTTGGAATACTGCCTTGACATTTTTCGTGCTTTCAAAGGACTAATACTGAAATGTGGTGACATAAATGATTCTATTAAAAGCTTTATAAAAATCGTTATAATATATCGAAATGATCATGTGTCAAGTAATAAATAGTTTTTACGAATTCCTTGTTTGTGATAACCTTGTATTTGCTATTTAGATTTGTAAGCATTCTTAAAATGGCTATTAGAACATTTCTTAATTACACTTAAAAATTATACTAATTAATTTGAAATAATCATGATTCTTAAATTTAAGTAGTAATAAATCAATTGCGTATTTACAAATTACGTGTATTATTTGTATAATATAATGTGGTTAAAAGAAATTGTCTCAATGGCTTATCAACAAAGAGGACGTGAAACGATAGTTGTCGATTGTCTCGGATTCCTGTATGCTGTTCTCTAGAAATGGAAATATTAGTATGCATTTTCTTAAAATAGCAATCATAATGATATTACCTTAACGTAGCTGCTCGAATAAGCTGTAAATTTACCATGCAATTTTTCTCTAATTTAATAAATGTAAAAAAAAAAACCGAAATTAAATTTGAAATTCTAGTTTAAAACATTGTTATATTTGTTTTAGATTTGATCTTGCCTTTGATTAACTTGATTGCATCAGCCGTTGTATTCTAGGTTCAAGAATTTTGCAATTTACAGAAAGAATGACAAGTTAGAAACATTATAGTGTTGATAAAAGTGAAAACTCTGTTTTAAACTTAATATCAATTAAGATTTTTTGACACAATTCTAAAAACCGATGAATAAAAGATTTGATAAAATAATAAAATTTATAACCTTTTCATAACTAAATAAAATTTTTAAAACTTCTTTCTTAACAGAACCTAAAGTAACTATTGTTTGACAACGGATAAAAAAACCCTCCGCGCTTTTGTGCATGCACAAAAGCGCGTAAGTAGTGATTTAAAGACGCTGAAAGCTGAAAATAAGCATTGATATATAATTATTTTCAAATGACAAAGGTCCAGGGACAGTCAATTAAGTGACGTAATATGTAAATAAGTAACTGTGCTTATTATAAGTTTATACAAAATTAGTTTTTGCTTTCAAATATTGTATACGAAAGTATTTAAATCCGAGTAGCGCCAAATATATTCGACTAGTTTATTTTAATACTTTCTAATTCGAGTTTTATGAAGATAATTTATTATTTTGACAACCGCAAATAATTTATTATTTATTAACTGCTTTGGTTAATCTTCTATAATTCGGTGAATTTAATTAATTCGGCCATATTATTATAAATTAAAGTTTTTAAAAAAATTTCTCATCCCATTAATTTTATCGATAACACTATTTTCATAGATTTTAGAATTAAGGCAGCACAATTTTAATATCAGACATATATCGAATATTTTTTTAAGTAAAATGCATTTTAAAATTTAAAAAAACGTTCTAAAATGATTAATTATTAGTTTAACTTTATTGAAGAGCTTTTACAAGAAAATTTACTCTCCCTGTCTTAATTATTGTAGTGAGATTCCCCCCCCCCGTCATCAAAAGCCTTAAATGCAATAATAAAAGATGGACTGTGCATTAAAAAGCTAATTTGTATTATTTTGATTTATAGGATTAATTAATACTTTTATATTATTTGTGCATTTCTTATTAGTAGTAATAATAAAAATAAATAGTATCTATAAACCGTTCATGAAAATGAAAAAAAAAATTATATTTCAGCTCTTGGATCTCATTAAAATACATTTCATATGTCTTTGTTTTTATCTGCTTACAGACATTTTACAGACGTAAGTAAAAATGTATAGTTTTAATTTTTATAATCTAAAATAAAATATTATATTTATATTCCTTTATTCAGTAACATTTTTCTTTGATCCCAAATATGTATGTTAACCCATTCACCTCTACAATAAATTATATAGATAATTGATGACTGAAATTTTCGAAACAGAAGAATAACAAACCTTGAAAGTAATTTGCACCGGTATACGACACAAGTACAAAATCGCGCCCTCTAGTGGAGTTACCATGAATCGTCTCTGTCAACCCGTCAAGCCAGTGAACGAAATGATTTATAGGATGGGGCGGGATTGTGGGTTCACGCTTGGTGGTCGGTGGTTTGCGCGGGAGTTTATCGGGGAGCCATGATGCTACCTATCACGCTAACCTGATGTCATTTTTTTCGACGACAATGCACTGGTTCTCGTGAGAAATTTTTGATCGTGTTTTATCGTTTTGTGAAGCCATGTGTACGGACATCAAAAGATGAGAGAGCTGTTAATTAACTTCTGTGAATGAATGTGACTAGTGTGGGAACGTTTTGATGATTGCTCTTTCCAAGTCACAGTTTATTATGTCGTCACAGTTTATTACATATTGATTTTTTTTTATAAACTTTCAAGTGATATTTAGTTGATAAACTTAAAACTCGCAACTTAAGTTATTGCAGGTATAGTTAAAATGTTAAACTGCACCTATGTGTCCCACATACCTTGGAGAGAATTATTTGAAATCATATTTAGAATTTTAATTAATTAATTAAAAATTAAAGTGAATTTGAGAGTTTTTCCTCGATAATTATAAATATTATGGAACAAAAAATTTTACACCTTTTCAAATTAATTTTTTTTTCAATGATACCAATTTAATAGTCATGTGAATCTTTGCAGAATTTTGGCAATTTTTTTTTAAAAGTTTTTTTTTTTTTTTTTTTTTTTTTGCTCGATTTCCAAAAAACAGATTATAACATCGTTACCTTGAAAATCAAAACAGTCGCACAAGTTCATCAAATACCCAATCTCTTGATTTTCTTCCATTTTTGAAAGCTAAAGAAGAAAGTTTCTGTTTAAGGTCTGAATAATTTACAAGGTAGATAAAAAAAAAAAGTGAAGTTACAATATTTCTGCATTTAGAAGATAGATGAGTCAGATATTTATGTTTTTAATAGTGCTATTATCTTATGCGACTGTCTCCATTAGGAAGATCCCTGCACACGATAAACAAAACTTAACTAAGGTAGTTAAAATAACACGACTGTAATGGCAGAATATTTTATGGAATCATAAACATGAAATTTTATATATATATATATATATATATATATAAGATTTATCTGAAATCAAATATAACCAATATACGCGGTGAATCAACGGTCATCTCATGCAATTAGCATGCAATAAATGTGAAAGTTTGATTAAATTCGGATTAGTTGGATAGATAGGAATATGGAATAGACATAGACAGTCACATGGACTTTTATTTATATTAAGGTTTAACTGGTTTCCTTTCTAACTTATGTTTATGTTTTGTAGTTTTGGGACAAGAACTCAGCGTATCGTATCGGACAGACAAAAACAGTTTCCAGTTGCAGGTTTGCTGATGCTTCACCTGAGATAGGAATAGGGTCAACCTCAATGTTTTGACCGTCCTTTCTAAATCCGATCTGAGTCGACTGACGTTTGACCTCCCACCAAAAACAAGACCTCGGCCTCTTTTTGCGGTTCATTCAAGCGAGAGGGTCCTCTTTTAGAAAAGAACCGCTCTGCGTGTGGGCTCCAGAGCTCAGGTAACAGATGGAAAATGTTTTGCAAAACTAAAGGCTTTTTAAAGAAAATCATAGATTGTTTATCTAGAATTTTTTTTCTTTTGAAAATTACCACCGGTATTAGGAAGACGAATGTTTTTCGAGAAGATTGATATTGTTGAAGAAAATACAGGGTGTTTATTTAGTCCCGGACCCATTTTGATGTTTAATAACTCATAAAATAATGAAGATATAAACAAACTTATGGCATTTATTGATGGAATAACTCGTATATTTTCCTTTTCAGGTTTGAATATTTTTACTTTTGTAAATATCGTCTGCACGTGTGGTTAATTTCAAATAATTTCATTTTCCAGTCTAAATATCTGTACTTTTCTAAATATTGTCTGCTTATTAATTGCATTTTTCGCTCTTTTGTTTTTGGCAACTATTGCAATGTTATGTTTACTTTTGATGTGTTTGTTCTATGTAGTACTTTTGTATGTGATGTTTTATTCGAGCGGATATTAAGGAGAATGCATACACCACAAGAGAAAGCGCAGATTTTATGGTGGTTCGTAGAAACGAAATCGATAGTGCAAGCACAGAGAAATTTCAGAAGAATTTACCAAAAAGATCCTCCATCCAAAACCAGCATCTTGCGGTGGAAAAAGAATTTTCTAGAAATTGGAAGTATCGCAGATTAGAAACGTTCCGGACGTCCTTGCACAAGGGATTTTGATGTTGAGCGTGTCAGAGAGACATTTTTACACAATCCTAGAATATCTGTGAGATCAGCGGTTCACATTCATTAACAAGTTCATTGACAAGGGTCATGAAACTTTTTGAGTCTATTTAACTATTTATGTTATTAATTTTAATCTATCTTTATTATTTTATGAGTTATTAAACATCAAAATGGGTCCGGGACTAAATAAACACCCTGTATATACGTGATTTAATTGTAAAGGAGAAAAACATGTTTATTTATTTATATTTAGTTATTTATATATAAATTGAAAAAATTCTATTCTGAATAAACATTACTCTATCAAATACTTGGAAAGTTTATTTAAGTATGTGATGACGTTCAGGGTGATTTTTTAAAATTTTTTATAAGGTATTTCTATTTTTGAATTTTTGCATGAAATAAATTGGAAAAATGCTTATGAAATAAAAATGCATGATTTAAAGCCGAAAGTGTTTTGAAAATTGGAAGAAATATTTTTAGAAGGTTTTGAAAGAGTAGATATAATGAAGTATGTATCAAAAACCTTTTAGAGGTTTATTAAATAATTTATTTGACACAGAACTTAAATTATCATTAAGAAAGAAATGAATTAAGAAATATGTTGTATTTGTCAATTTTAGAACTGGGTTGGTTCTATATTCCAATCTTTAAATATTCAGATGTGAGTGAAAAATAACTTTCAATCTTAAATATTAGGAACCATTAACCTATCAACTGCAACATATATATTTTTTAAATTTTGACCTGATAAGTTATATGTATATATGTACAAAAAGTTGTGTAACAATATAATTATACTTTGTTTTGAAAATATTTGATATTCTTGAAAAAGGATGTAGTTATAAAATGATCCATAAAATCCTTTTAATAAAAAACAAAAACCCAGTAAGTAACAGATAATTATTACAATCTCTAAATTACATATTTATGTACGGTACTATAATATAATATCGATACTATAATATTAACATATATAATAATATATTTTCATTATAATATAAAAACCAAACCACCCGATTGTTTGTTCCTTACTTAAGAGTTTATAGAACATAATAATAAATTAATATAATAAATATGATAAAATGATATGCACTAGAATTTTAATTTTTGAAATTTCATTAAAAAATAATTTATCAAATTTTAAAATGTAAGAAAATAGCATTAACATGTAAGAAATAAGTGCATTTTACTAAAGAATGTATTCCAAAATAATAATAATAATAATAAATAAATAAATAAAATCAAGCGGTTTTTATAAATAAAATTGTTTATAGTTAATAATATTGAATAAAAAGAATTTTTAATATTTCGCTTAAACATTTAAGCAATGAAAAATTTTAATGCATATATTTTGAAATTTCCCTAATAATACTGATTTATTGATCGACGAATTTTATTTTAATTGCTTTCGTCTCGTAGTTGATTCGCCTGTAATTATCTGTATCTGTATATCTAATATATCTAAATATCTGTAAGGATTGACATTTATATTCTCGTTGTGATAGAAATATGAATACACTACATGCAACATTATTTATTTTTCAGTCAATGACGAAATACCAAATTTTTGAAATAATTGGTAATAAAATCATTTTGAAATCATTGGTAATAAAAAATAAATATTCACGCTCCCAGCGCACAGGTCCGAGGTTCGATCCTGGAGCTGTATAAGGTCGACTCAGCCTCCCAACCCTTCAGTGGGTTGATAAACTGAGGACCAAGCATGCTTGGGAACTAAACACAGGGAGTTCCTCGTTAGGCTGACCGCCCTAACCGGGACATATGCCTTACACCCCCGGGCTCTCAGTGAAGATATAGGCACTGTAGGCCTTGATATAGGCACTGTAGGCCTTGAAGATATAGACACTGTAGACCTTGGCCTACATGGGCTGTCGCGCCAATGAATTTAGTTTAATAAAAATAAATATATCATTTAAAAAGTTCAAGGTAATTAGAAACTGCAATCTGGCTACAAGATACACAAAAGACTATTTTAATCGGTAGCAGCGGGACCTCTCTAATGCCGGAAAAATCTCGGCATTAGAGAGGTCTATTCCGAATAATTGAATCAAAATTTGACTTTAACCCTTAATGACCTAGAGTATCAATTTTGATACCAATCTTTTAAACCGAATGTTCACATTACTATTAGTTTTTTTTATAGGTTGGCTGTACGTATTTTACTGTTGTATAATATTCTTTCCAACGAAATTAAAAAAAAATCAAATGTCATTATTGTTTTATTTTATCTATGACATATTACTTGCGCGGCAAAGTGAACAAGTAAACACATTTTACTAAAAGTTTTGTTGAATACAAATTTGATATATTTTCTTTTTCTGAAGAATATAAATACTTTTGAGGTAAGTGAATATATTATTTTCGCTATGATATAATTATTTTTTGCGAGTGCATGTTTTACTTGAAGAAACTAGTGCTATTTTTGTGAGTATCAATTTTGATACTTCAGGCATTCCGCCCTACATAAAACCTACCTACTAATTCTTTGGCTATTTTCCCCTTCATCTAGACCCTCAAGCAAACACAGTAATATTAAAAATAAATCACTTTCGTAAATCAGGCTACTAAGGGTTAAACTATAATTAAAATTCTAATCATAAGATACCAGATGTTACTCATGTTACTATGCAAGCTTGAAAACATAGTACGAAATTTCAATCCTTGCTTTGAATTTAAAAAAGAAAATGTTCGATTTACAGTCGGCATTTTGTTACGTAATATAATGACCAAAAAATGAGCACAATTCATTTTTTTAAATCTAAAGAAACTATTGAAAGAGCGACATATAGACAGATCTAATTTTAAATCTGTGTTTTTTTCGGAGTCATGGATGCCTGAAACATAGATTCTTCAAAATGTCGAGTTTTAATCTTTCTTTTAAAGTTTACAGCGCTTTCTATTTGTATATTTCGTATTCGAGAAAGCAAAAATAATCTTTTCAAAGATATCAATTCAATTGTCGAGCAGTGTCCCCCCCCCTAGAAATTTGACTTATTTTTTAAAACATTTCTTTTACTTAATTTTCAACAGATTTCATTATTTCAATAAAATTCAAATCGTTCCATTATTTTATCAAATATTTATTCACGTGATTTCCTTCCTCTGTTAAAAGCTAAAAAAAAAAAGATTTTTAAAATTTTTTATTGTAATTTACATGGAGAATAAGAAAACGCAGTTATGGTACCGCTTGAGTTAGAAAATAAATGCATAGGACAGTTATATTTTTTTACAACAATATGATGACTATATTCGGAGGGTTCATATACACTATGAATAAAGCAGATTAAGATTATAAAAATAATACGTAATTAAAATCTGACACAATTTGTTGCTGAAAAATACTTAATTGAAAGATTCATAAGAGTAAAGAAGCTATATGAGATTTAATTGAAATTAAATACAGCCCGTATTCACGGCGAACCTGTTCGTCGACAATGGCGGCTTTACTGGAAATAAAAAATTAAAAGAAATAATAATGTATCGGATTATTTTAGTTATAATGTACAGCTATCATTTATCATTGTATTGCTAAATCATTTCAGTTTTTCACTTTAAGTCCATTTGACAGCAAATCTTTTCCATAAAATTAATGTATTTTGTCCTTAAGGTTCCCGAACTGAAAATATATACCCAAGTGACACTAAATAAGTAACAATGCCTGAAAAGTTTCAATACACCTGCGAGGAAACCTTCCTTGCGGAGTTCACCAGAACTTGATTCTTTGGTTTTCCGGGAATTGAGGAGTAGGAGTGTAAGGAAGGACTCGCGAATCATCCCTCAGAGGTTGGGGACTGAGAAGGGTCCTTGAGAAATCGGAAGAACTGTGAGAAAAGATAGAAAACGCTGTCTTCTGAAGACTTCCTCCTCTCAACATCTTTGTGGGTTCACTTCCGAATCGTCTTCAGAATAGAATTTGTATGTGTGAGAAATCAAAAACGTTTGGAATGCTTAATGTTATGTCAAAGTTCCAATTGACTATTCTGAATTTAGAAAGGTTTTAAATAAATAATATTTAAAACATCGCCATGTAGTCCATTTAATTTCTTTCTTTTATTAGAGGAATCAATTTAAAACTTATTTATGAATTACTATATCCATTTTACGTAAAAAATGTAAAATGTCAATGATAAATTCGTGCTATTTTGGGAGCGACTATTTTTCACGAATAATTTTAGAACGAAGACCTCTAGCAAAATTAAACAAATATGTGTTTACGATAGTTATTTGTTGTTAATATTTCTTCAAATTTAATTTAATTTGATTATTTCCGATAAGTCATTAGTTCATTCTTTTTTAGGGGGCGGGGGAGGGGGGGAGTGAAATAATGTTTTGTGGAAATATATATATATAATGATATCTCTTAATCTTATTTAAATCCTAATTAATATCATAATTTTTATCTTAATTTAGTCCATATTAACATCATTCTAAAATGTTCTCTTATTTCCTGATCCAGTTTCCCCTTTTTATTTAATTATTTTCAACACGCGCTCTAGAAAACGGATGACTTAATCATTTAATCACGCTCCGATCAAGGAGATAAAAATCCCTAATGCTTACAATTTTGTTTTAAAGATGCATAAGATTCCCTTGCCTAAATTCACACAGGCCCTATCAGAATCTCATAGTAAAATTACTGAAATGAAAAATTTCTGCCTCTTTTGTTCTTGTGTCTGGATGTAGACTGAAATATCTCTTGTCGCTTTTTCTCTCTACAAATTATGACTCCAGGGAAGAAATAAATCTAAAATTCCAAAGGTACCATCTTTTTGACCTACACACAGTTATATATATATATATATATATATATATATATATATATATATATATATATATATATATAATGGCATGATTCTAATTTTTTTCATAATAAGATCTTAGGTTTTGGTCTTTTCAGAAACACATTTACCTCATAATTATACAACGAAGAACATTGGAGATCACACAGCAATTTGAATATTACAAGCACGTAACTATTTGATTGGGGGCTTGCTAGAGGGATGTTTCGGATCGAAGAAGTGAGGAAGTGAGAAGAGTAACCACAAAGATATCCATTAGGCCAAAAAAAAAAAAAAAAATCGCTTCCTTTATTCCATTGAATTATAATCAGAAGATATTTCATTTAATTAAGGTAAAGCTACAATCATTTGTCGACGATTAAAATTATATATTTATTCTCGATAATATTCCAATTTTGTTATGTATTTGGCCAAAGATATGGTAACTTTCATTGAAAAAGTAACAGTAACTCGAATAAATTGCTGAAATTTGACATCTTAAAAATATTCAAATTTTCAGCGATTGTCTCTCCAACTATACCAATCTTGATTGACTTAAAAATTATTTTTGACCTTACTGGTTTTTTTTTATCCATAATCAGCATACAGTTTTTTCAAATAGATAGAATTTTGTCTCAAGCAATATATTAATTTATATTAATTTCTAAAATAATAGTGGTTATAGATTAACATACTATCTGTAAATTGGGACTAATAAAGATGGTATAAAATGCTCTGTACTGCATATCGTCGGACTTAAAAGTTACTATATTTGGGAGATAATTATTTATTAAGTAATTAAAAGTGTCTACTATTTACTTCTATAAATTCAGAGCATATTATTGTGCATAAATCATAATTGCAGTTGTTTAAAATTTAAAAAAAGAATTATGCATCAGTGATAATAATTTTATTGCAATTTGTTTTTTCTCTAATTTTAATACATTTTTCAAAACATTTTTAACCATATTTTACAGAAATCTTTTTAATTTTCTTATTTACTATGATGTTATAAATCCGCATTACGGCGATGGTAAACCGATTTTAATTTAATGACCTTAATGTTTGCTATAATTAAGAGTAAGTTTCTGAGAAATAATATAAAGATACAAAAATAAATTCTAATATATTATTAAATTATCATACTTTGGACTAGACATTTTAGTTTTTATTTTATACCAATTGGCATTGTCTATTTTTATTTTATACCAATTTCTCTTTATTTTATACCAATTGGCCTTGTCTACCAGCTGGTTCGTCGGAAATATTGGTTATATTTTATTTAGGTTATCATAAATCCTTTAATTCCTTCAGACCAGCGATTTTAAATAAAATAAAATAAAATAAAAACAGAGTTACACAAAAAAAATTTATAGTAAAAAGTGGGGAAAAAAACCCATTCATTTCGATTATTTAACATAAAAAATTACTCTGAATAAGAAAAAAAAAATAACTTTTCAATAAGTCCTTTTTTCATAATGTGGAATATATATGATCCTATCACATCGCAGTTTCAAAATTAGTTTAAAATATCAAATAACTAGGTTTTTTTTATAATAAAACAATTTATTCATTTATAAAATAAAAACAATACCGTTATGAATAACACATATTATTATGAACGGCAGAAATTTACTGCATCATATGAAGCCCAGCCTTAATCACAACAGCAAAACTATGAGCAACTTTTCGAGGTGGTTAAAATATACCCCATCATGCATAAAAGGCTAATCAAAAAGTGGGAGAGGTTTAACCCAAATAGTTAAACAATCAGAAACCTATTAATTTAATAGTTTGTTCTGCTTATAGTGTAACGAATTTTCTTAATAGAGACCAGTCCCATGATATAATTGCGCTTTTAAAAACATAAATGTCCAATTAATCTCTCTGTCAGCTTCCGTGCTACAGCCATTTCACTTTTTTTTTTACTTGTCTTGTAAACAACATATCTTTTATACAGATTTCTTCTTCTTTGACTTTGAAGAATGGAAGAAAATCACGCAATTGAATATTTGATGAAACAACGCAAACTGTTTGAATTTCATGGCAACAGTATAATCTCTTGTAGAAATTGGACAAAAAAAACTATTTTCAAAAATTGCCAAAGATCAAGAAAAAATCTGTAGGAATATTAAATTAATATCACTGAAGATATAATTTTTTTAATATTTTGAAATGTTGTGAAAAGCATTTTTATGCAATAATATTTTTGGAAGTTATTGAGGAAAAACTTTATAATTCAGCTAAATTTTTTATTTGATTGACATTCTAATTACAATTTCAAAACAAAAATCATCCTGAAGTGCACATTTTAATATCCAAGATACATTTCTACCAAATTTGGTAGTTTAAGTCAAATGGTCTAGTATGTAGAATGCCAACTTACGCCCACATTTATCTAGTAATTATAGATGAACATATGCGTGTATGGCACTGTACAGGCCAGGCCATTTGACATAGAACTACAGAACTTCGTACATGTATATTTTGGAGGATGGAAATATTGTCACGTAGATACTATAGTATAGAACTCAATGACACACACAAGAGGTAGAGCTAAACCAATTTATTAACTGAACTCTGAACTCAGAACCGAGAATACAGTAACTGACAAATCTTCTGCTTTTATTCAAACAGAGAAAGTTCCAGAATACTTTTCTGGAGACAGTAAGAAAAGTTCAGAACACTTGTCTGGTAAACTAAAGAAATGTCCAGTATCTTCTGGAACATGAAATAAAGGAAAACATAAAATCAAGGAATTAAGTATTTATCTTGATCACGAGACCAGTGCCATGACCATTCGGCCATGGAGATTCGACTGTCTTTCTTCAATGCGGCATTGCTCCCTCCTTAGAAGAACAGCGTCTCGATGTTATGACATTTCATTGTGTTGTTCTAGCTCTCGATCGAGGCACAGGGCTAGTATAAGTTGTTGTGTCTTCACGGTGAGTAGTCTCTTGAGAAATGACTCTTTCCGGAACGTCCATTATTTTATAAGAATGTTGGTCGTCTTGTTCTTCTGGGTTTCAGGCGTAAAACGTGGACAACTTCCTTCAGTTTCCGCCTTCTAGAATTAGGATTGAAATCGGCTACTTCATAAGTGACGTCGGACAACCACCTCAAAAATTGATAAGGGCCGAAGTACCTCTTGAGGAGCTTCTTAGAAAACCCCTTTTTACGAACTGGAATAAAAATCCACACCAAATCCCCTGGTTCGTATGCCACCATCCAATGTTTGGAGTCATAATGCTGGCGATCTTTCTGCTGAGCCGCGAGAGTTCGTGCACGAGCTAATTGCCTCGATTCTTCTGCCTTATTGATCAGATGACTAACGTAATCGTCTTTTTGGCTGAACTCGTTGGGGCAGAGAGGAAACATCGTATCCAACGGCGTTTCAGCTTTTCGCCCATGTAGGAGGTAGAAGGGCGTAAAACCTGTCGTGTCCTGCATGGCAGTATTGTAAGCGAATGTGACGAACGGCAATATCTGGTCCCAGTTCTTCTGTTCGACATCAACATACATAGAAAGCATATCTGCTAGTGTTTTGTTGAATCGCTCTGTAAGGCCATTTGTTTGCGGATGATAGGCTGTTGTCATTCGATGAGTGATATTGCACAGTCGATTAATATCGAACACCAGCTTGGACTGAAACACTTGCCCACGGTCTATAATGATAACTCGTGGAGCTCCATGCTTCAGGATTGTGTCCTCTAGTAGGAATTTGGCAATTTGTGTAGCTTCCGCCTTCGGTAAAGCTCTGGTGACTGCGTACCGTGTCAAATAATCGGTGCATACTACAATCCATTTGTTGCCGTCGTCAGATTTTGGAAATCGTCCTAGCAGGTCGATTCCGACGCGATGGAAAGGAGCTGCAGCTAGAGGAATAGGCACGAGATGACCTGGTGGCTTCTGAGGAATAGATTTTATCCTTTGACATTCTCGGCAGTGCGTCACATGTCTTCGAACATTTCTGTATAAACCTGGTCAAAGGAATAGCTTTCTTATCCTATCATAAGTCCTGGTGAATTCTAGATGTCCGGCTGTTGGATCATCATGGAGAGATTCTAGAATACTGAGCTGTAAATGCTTCGGGATCACTAGTAGAAATTTCTTTCCGGACGGATCAAAATTCTTCTTGTAGAGGACTCCTTCGACTACTTCAAAGTTTCCCAGCCTACTTGTTTTGGTACTTTGTTGGTCTCGTATTATTTTTGCCAATACCGGATCTTTCATCTGTTCTTCTGAGAGATTAGTGAATAAAGTGGCACCTATGGAATCCCCATACCATGGAGCATCGACTTTTATTGGGTTTCTGGACAGACTATCCTTCCACTTTTGTACACCACTGATACGTCGTATTCTTGGAGTCGCAGCGCCCATCTAGCTAGTTTTCCAGAGGGATCTTTCAGTCCTGTCAGCCAACACAGGGAATGATGGTCGGGGACGATCTTGAAAGCCTTTCCACGCTGAATGGAATCGTACCCGGCGCCTCCACCAAAGAATGTCACGTAGATACTATAGTATAGAACTCAATGACACACACAAGAGGTAGAGCTAAACCAATTTATTAACTGAATTCTGAACTCAGAACCGAGAATACAGTAACTGACAAATCTTCTGCTTTTATTCAAGCAGAGAAAGTTCCAGAATACTCTTCTGGAGACAGTAAGAAAAGTCCAGAACACTTGTCTGGTAAACTAAAGAAATGTCCAGTATCTTCTGGAACATGAAATAAAGGAAAGCATAAAATCAAGGAATTAAATATTTATCTTGATCACTAGACCAGTGCCATGACCATTCGGACATGGAGATTCGACTGTTTTTCTTCAATGCGGCAATATACATCTCTGATCGAGTTTTTTGAAGTTTTAATTATAATTTTAATTAATTAAAAAATAATTAATAAGCGATACCAACTAAATATTATTGCAAAATTTTACTGAATTTTGGCAATATTTGGAAAAAAAATTATTTATTTCCCTAAATTCCAATAAAAGATTATATTGTTACTCTGAAATGCAAACCATTTTCATTGCTTCATCAAACATTTAATCGCTTTATTTTCTTCCAGTGTTGAAAGCTAAAGAATAAAAATCCTGTTTAACATGCGTTTTGTTAAATAAAAAAAGTAAATTCACTATACTGCGAAATTTAAAAGATATATGAATTATACATTTTCTTTTTTATTAGTGCTATGATATTATGAAGCTAGTCTATATTAGAAAGGTTCATATATACAATGAACAGATGCCAGACAGTTAAAATAGCAAAGTTTTAATATCTAGAAATCTGACGAAATGATTGACCACTGTTGTATCTAAATGATTTAATTGAAATTAAATGCAATCAATATGCCCGGTTACTCAGCTGATCGCCAAAAGCGACCAGTTGTTAATACTTTGGAAGCTCTTCCTTCTCTTTTGTTTCATCTTACAATTAAACATCTATGTTTTAGCTATATTCACTTTCCAATTCAGTATTCACTGGAAATCGAATATAACCATTTTTTTTAAATACAAGTGTATTTTTATTGTGCATAAAATTGGAATCCATAAGCTAAATTTTTAGTAATTTTGAGCCTAAATATATGGGCTTCCGACATCCTTCAGAGTATTTGAAATGTTACAAACTATAACAATATAGTGCGCATTAATGTATCATTAAATTTAATAATATGTTGGTTATCTTATTATGCACTTGTTATTTACATTTTTACATAATTATGATCTCTTCTCTCTTACCTTTAAGAGTTAGTAGAAAAAAGGACCATGTAAATAGACCGAGGATTCGAATCATATGTGTAACCAAAGGCAGTGAACGTGTAGATTTGACATTTATTATATGCGTTATTGTATTTATATTTTGTTACTAGATGGCAGAGGCTCAATATTTGAATAATTTGTAAAACACTCTTACTTTATTTAATAATTTTCAAAAAATATATGTTGTATAAATTTTTATTAAATGTTTAAAATGATTACATAAAATGATCTCTGTCGCAAATTTTAATGTATACAGTTTAGATTTATTTTACTTTAATAAAAGCAAAGTAAGGAATTTCAAGGATAGGAAAATAATAATGATCATGACGAAAAACATCGTGGTTCTAAACATTGTGGATAATAAACACTGGATAGGTAATGTGAACAGATAATAGATAATGTGAATTTTCTATCATTATCAATAATAATTTTATATAAATAAGTTGGATCTGAAATTTCTTAGGATTTTTCCATACCAACAGAATGACATTGAATGCGATTTTAGTGCATGTACGACCGCCATGCTACGTAAAAGTCAAGAAAATTACAATAAAAGAACTAAATTTGCAATAACTCATTGAGTTATTATTCAGCAAATTGACGTTGTTTGTGAATTATAAGTACCATGTAACTGCTGCTTGATATATATTTTTCATAGTCAGCCACAACTTATGTTGATTTCAGTGGTAGGAATGTAATTCATCTTAAAGTTGCCAGAGAAAATCTAACAAAACTCCATATTATATCTAGATAATTAACGCTGCTCTATTTAAAATGATTTAAAATGATTGCTTCGGCAAAAGGTATCTTAAAAGAATGGCTTATACACAAGAACAAGGCGTTATTCATTATAAAATTGCTGAATTCTCAACAGGGCATTGCTTTACATTTTTAATCTAAATTTTCCATCAAACACACGCTTGCGCATTGTTTATATCTGTTTTGGATATCTTTTCGCTGTAGTCAAATTGTGATTCAATTAATATACAGACATCAAATACATAAACACTAACTATGCTCATGTTGAATTTCATCAATTTGCAAGGAAACTTGCAGATTTTTACATCCTTCATGATATTAAAATTTATTATTAACTAGTAACCTTTGGAGACCAGTTGATCATATTGGAACTATTATGTTCAAAAAATTTCAACACACTTTTTTAATTTGGCGTTTGGTTTTAATAGTTCTTTTAACATTTATTTTATTTTTTATATTTCTAATTTTGACAGACATGTACTATTTTACAAGCCTTATACCTGTTTTGTACAGTGCCCGAAAAAATTATAAGGACACGCGAAAAATCGCGAAATCTGGAAGTATTGTTTACAGAATCGTATGCAAATTTTTGCAGCAAAAATAGAAGTAAAACTAAAATATTTTATGCTTAAAGTAATTAAAATTTTCAATTTTAAATCTGATAAAATTTAAATTTTGATTTTTAAACCTAAATGAAAACGGAAAAAAGTATAAGGACATTGCTTTTTCTCTAGTAATTATTTAAAAATTTGCATATTTGAAAGCATAAAATGACAATTCCGAGTTAAAAGATTCATTTGCGAAAAGAATTTCCCACTCGGCGACTTTCAGTGTGAATTTTTAAACGATGCCCAAAGGAACTCAACTTTCTGATTCTGAAAAAGGAAAAATTGTTGCTTTTCGGGAATGTGGATTAAGTGGATGGGAAATTTCAAAAAGAATCAAGAGATCTAAAACAGTGGTTTATAATTTTCTAAAAAATCCTGGGATGTATGGTATGAAAAAGCGAACTGGGAGACCAGAAATTCTCACTCGTCGACAGAAAAGAATGATTGTAAGGAGAGCTTGCGAGAAAAGAGAAACCGCAAATGAAGTTAGACAAAATTTCAGTTTACCACGCTCAACAAGGACCGTTCAAAATGTTTTGAGTAAACATCCTCACGTTTCTTAAGGGAAATTAGTGTCCCCCCCCCCCCCCTATTACAAATCATCATAAGAAAAGAAGAGTTTACTTTGCCAAAAAATACATTTCTCTTGGTCAAAAGTGGGCTGATGTAATTTTTTCGGACGAAAAAAAGTTCAATCTTGATGGACCTGATGGTTTTTGTTATTTTTGGTATGATCTGCGAGAGACCAAGGAAATGTTTTCCAGGCGTCAATATGGTGGTGGCTCGGTTATGTTATGGGGGCGCTTTTGCGACAAATGGAACCACTCCAATTGTATTTATCAACCTTAAAATGAATTCGGACTGGTATGTTGATATGTTAGGAGAAAGTTTGTTACCTGAAGCGCCACTAGTTACTTCAGGGGACTATATTTTTCAGCAGGATAATGCTTCGATACACGTTTCTACGAGTGCAAAACTCTGGTTTGAAGCTAATTCTGTAAATTTACTTGATTGGCCAGCGAGAAGTCCCGATCTTAATCCAATCGAAAACTAATGGGGACTTCTAGTCCGAGAAGTTTATAAAAACGGCACACAGTATCAATGTACACAAGATCTTGTCGTCGCTATCAAAGACGCTTGGGAAAAATATCTGAGAACATTTTAAAAGATATTTCAGGATCTATGACCTCTCGGCTTATTTAAGTGATTGAAAAAAAAAGGTAGCTTTCTTGATTATTGAAACATTTTTTAAGTATTTTACAACATGTCCTTATAATTTTTTCCGTATTTCCTTTAAAGTTAAATTTGGTAAAATCAATATTTTGAAGCTAAATGATGTTTTTTATGTGGTATAAATGTTATCACAAAATTATGCAGGAGAAGTAAGAAATATAAAAAGTTCA
>JAPMOR010049960.1:135484-215908 GCA_026543865.1 Argiope aurantia | reverse complement strand
ATATATTGAAGCATAAAATAAGTAATAAAAACATTCAATTATAATTTGAATTTACTTAGACACTACGATTCATAAAGAGAAAAATTGCATATTCAAATATCCATTTTGTTCTGGTAAATAAGTGGTATTTCATGTGTTAAGAAAAATTCTATCTCGAGAATTTGATGGTTTTTCATCTCTTTCTCTCTGTCTGAAGTTGGAAAAATAATTTTTTTTGGAATTGAACGCTATCAAAAAAATTTTTTTATGTGTTTTAAATAATTTTTTTTGAGTTATTGCTTAGGAAAACATAATTAAAAAGCAAGTAATATAAAAAATAATTCAGTTCCTACTTAGGTCAACAAAGAAAAATTTTATTTTAGTTTATTTAATAAAAAGTATGATAAAAAAATTATTAAGAATAAAAAAAAATATAGGTAACAAAAAAAATATTGATTTTCGTAAGAATTAAACTCGTATTCTTCACCTTCAAGTGAAAAATACTGAAATCCTTGCATTTTACCGATTGAGCTACTGCCTGTTGATTTCAGTTTTCATTACAAACTGCTAAAACTCTATTTAAAGTATTAAAAATTAATTAAATTTAATAATTATTGAATTAATATTTGAAAAAAAAACTGTATTAACATCAAGTGTCATCCACTTGATATATAAATGAATATATATAGGGAGAGTGTGAACTAATTGTAGGAATTGAAAGAAAGCTAGCTGAAAGATGAAAATTGATACTCCGGAATAAAATTATCATAGATTTTATTTCTTTTATTTGCTCATTTTGAGTTATTGTCTATGGAAACGATTATTTAAAAACAAGTAATATGTATATAAAAAAATTAAGTCAATTCCTACTTAGGTCAACAAAAAGACTATTTTAGTTATGTTTTATTAAATAATTACAATTAATATGAATATGTATATACATATGACAGAATTACAATATTAAGTGGCAAAATAGAGCTAAGCTACAAACTTGGCGATCATTTGAAGACGGATTTGGCGACTTTGGTGACCAAATAAAAATTACTGGACAGATTTAATTAATTAATTCATATTTGAAAAAAAAAACTATATTAACATCAAGTGTCAAGTTTAAAAAAAAGTATTTGAACTTAAGTGGATGAATAAAAAGTATTTTATCAACTATTGAAAATTTGAACAAGATGTATAAATATATATATATAGGGAGAGTGTGAACTAATATTAGGAATTGAATAAAATTAACTGAAAAGATGAAACCTGATGTGTGGTATTTTTCCTTCAAATTCCATCAGATTTTGAATAAAACCAACAGATAGTCTGTTTATTTGTCGTCCACGTTTGTATAAAAGCGATAGCTACATAAATAGTGGAAGCAAAAGAAAAGAAATTTTTTTTCATATATTTTTATTCTTTAGATCTGCAAATCTGTGATTTTTTGGAACATTCGACAAAATGGTCTCCATACAAAAATGGTCTGTGTTATCTGTAACATAATTCTGTGTCTAATTTTGGATGAAATACATCAATGATTAGATCTCTATAGTTATTTGAATTTCCTGGTAGAAAAATAAAAGCAAATGTTACGAGTAATTCAAAGAAAAAAAACACCATTTAGTAATGCTTTTTCAAAATGTTATAATTAAATAAATGTGATAATAAAAACAACTTTATTTTAATTTTTCGATTTTTTTATTATTACTCAATTTTTCAATTTAAAATATTAAAAAAGAAAAAGAAACTTAAAAAGTTTTTTTAATTACAGTCATTTTTCGAGTTTTTCTTCTATAAGCAAAGTTTCATGGTGCCATGCATAGAGCAAGGTCTTATAAAGTCGAAAAATAATCCCTCCAATTTGCAATTCGTCCACACCTGCATAAAAGTAGGGGGAGGGGAAACTGACCAAAATGGGGTGGGGGACCTTTCGAATACCCTTTCTGAATTCTCAACATTCTACTCCCTGCAGTCTACTTCAAAAGAAAAGAACCCTTTGATGTTGCCGAAAGGAAATGAGCAGTAACACATAATACTAAAATTTCTTCCGTCCGATTTGTTCGAATACTTTCTACAGTCCTGCCTCCGTCATTTCGCGCCTGGCCAATCCCGCGTTCAGAATAAAATGACTTCCCACTGTGCACGCCCGTAATGTAGTGTCCGATATCGCGGTTGATTGCAAGCCGAACGCTATCTTTCTGTTTTATTGTTACATTTGTTGAAGCTTAAAACTGTTGAAGATGCAAAAAATTTGGCGATGTTTTTTAGATTTGGAAGAAAGGATCATATATAAAAAATAATTAAAACAGATGAATTTAATAAGAGAGGAATAAGATGAATTCATTATGGCCTCGGAGAATGGGGAATAAAATAACTGCGCCAAATAATAATTAAAAAAATTAAATGTTATTTGTGGATGTGGACTTCTTTTATGATATGAAATTAAATTAATTATAATATTTTCTTAATGTTAAAATTTATGATGCCTATTGGAACAACGTTCTTGTTACTATGAAATATTGGTGCTGCTTATAGATATCCTAATAACGATATTTTATATTGGTAGTTTTTCTACTTTGTCATATACGCAGTATAGAGAAAATACGCTAATCGTCAAAAAATTCGAACTCGAAATTTTGAGGAATCCGCGTTTTAGATCTTCCCCGAGTTCGAAAAACACATTTTTTGAATAAATGTTCGTCCGTCCGTCTGTTTGTTTGTCTATGACAAAGGTAACTCGCCAAATTTGCAGATTTTTATCTAATTTTGAGCAAAATACGCTCGGAAGTCTAGCAGTTCAAATATAACTGAATACGATAACTATAAAACAAAGGCAGCTAGATAGATAAAATTAGATACACAGAATTAATATCTATAATCTAGATACCTTTCAAATTTTGAGCTCAATCCAACAAGAGATTGATCGCCTGTTGGTCTGTACGTTCAGAAACGAGTAAATATAACTCAAAGACGCAATAAATATATGCAATTTTGCATGGGATTTTATGGCTATAATTGTAGTTTTGCATTAAATTTCTGTTTCAGTCATTTGGGAAAAATGCATCTAAAATGCAAATTCGATTTTTGGATACTTTTGATTGCATGTCAGAGATTAATAGCCAAATAACTCGCCAAGGATTACACAGAAGATTCAGTAGAAATGCTAAATTCGCACCATATTTTAATCTTTCATACCTATTGTACTCCAATGCCAGGTTGAGGCGTTCTCGGAGAAAATATTTTTATTACAAAGTTTTGGGGTGACCATTTTATTTTGGTGCATCTCGTAACATGAGAATTTAAAGACGCCATTTTCCAGGTAGATATTAAAGTGGATTGACTAGGAGACAAAGAAAGTCACTCATACAAAATATCCCCTATGGGAATTTAGACCAAAGCTATTCCGAAATATTTCGCCACGTGTGGTTAATAGGACGAAAGTCATGCTAACCGGCTTAGAAAAAATCTAAAAGAAAATGAAATGTCTAAGCCATGAAAAGGAGCTCAGCTAAAAAATTACAAAATTAAAAGAGGTTAATATGCTTTACACATTTAGAAGTCCTTACACGATTAGCAATTAATTACCATTTTATGGATTATCAGCTCACTATGCTAATCTATATAGTTTCATAAACATCTCATTCAAATATTTATTTTGGAAAAATAAAATTACTTTATTAAAATATTCTAAGTAATAAAATTACTTTTTTCCGCTTCTACCAATTGGTCCAACATGATCTGCCATTTGCCAGGTCATAATACAGAATTGCATGCCAGTTTTCAAAAATTTTAAGAAAATCATTGCAGCAGATTTTCACTAAGCAGGTAAGCAACAATGCAGAACATTGTCGGACGAAAAAATAAGTGAGATCTGTAAAAATCATTAAAAGCTCATTCTTATAGCTATTGACTTCTTAATAAAATAGCTCAATGTGTGATGATAATATTGTTGGTGTTCCTTTTTTCATTATTTTATGCTTGTAACACATTCAAGGCTTTTGAGCAGTAAACTAAGTATTTTAAGATAGAAAATTATCTCAATAGATGCTCCATCAAATAAAAGATAATTCAATATAATCTACAAGCTGTTATTTAGTTATTAGTCATGGACAACAGCAAAATGCCAATAGTTTTCGTATAAAATACTGCAAAATGCATAAAATTATGTAAATATAGAAAATCATGCACGCAATGACTATTACAAAATATAAATAAAACTCCTATTGCTAAAGTCAGCAAAGTTAACTGAAATTTGCATGCAGTGGTTTGTTGCTCCTTTAACCCTCCTCATTCGACCTTGATAATAAGATGAACATATTCTTAAGAATCTACCGTATTAATTACTAGCCGCCTTTGCAATATCAGCTTTCGCAATTGCAAAACAATTGATTTGAAAAGCATTTGTATAAAATTTCATCTGATTGAAAAAAAAAGAAAAAAAAAGGAATTTAAAGGCATTAATCTATTGTAAATTACAGCGCATGCAAATTAATTTTTTTAAAATTATCTTAGCTTTCTTATTGAAGAACGTGGGCTATTGAATGATTTGCAGGAGCAATGAAACAAGTTCCATTATAACAATAAAAGTATTGTCATAAATTGAGTATCAAACAATTTTTAAAAAATTAACTAAATTTCAAATAAAATTGTATGGGAATGAAATTAATATTGAAAAGTTATTTTTTTATATTTTAGGAAGTGCAAAAATTGTTTTCATGAGATAATATTTGCGGTAGTTATAGTTGAAAAAAATCAAAACCCTGCTCATTAATCAATTAATTTATATTTTAATTAACTTTTGAGTTTTGAAACCTTTTTTATCTTGAATAGCAACCCCCGGGGGGCACGAAATGAGGATGAGATGCCTCCGGCATGGTGGCTGGATCTCGCCACCCTGGAGGGAACACTAATAGGTGGGGGATCTAACTCCTCCCATCGATGACGGGGCGTACTTCCTTCGGGAAGGGTTGTACCGTGGCCGGTGATGGCTCTTAGGACTCAACCACAGTTCCCGCCAATTGCTGTAGCGGCGATCCGGTCATTCAGTTTTATGGCTTAAATCCGTGTGCCTTCGGGCGGGTCGGAGAGTTAGATGGTTGACTTATCTTGAATAGCGCTTGTATTGAATCATCAGTATTGGATAAAAATAGTAAATTTATATAAAAGATATAGAAATAATCATCTTTATATAAATATATAGATTTTGAAATGCATGAAAGCATCCAAAATTATACTCTGTGGCATATTAGCCCAAGATTTTCAACATTAGGCTAAATAATTATATACATCGTTGGTGTTCCGCGGTTATGGCATCAACTCTAATTTAAAGTATATTATTAAATGAGGTTGATTATTTCTTTTTTCCTCCAAATTTTCTTTTGCCATTTTCAGTAAAATAGAAATGATTTTTTCATTAACTTTATACAGATGAAATCCTATTAACAATAATACAAGGAAACTCTGATTTCAAAACTTTGTAAACTAGGTCTCGAAGGTAAAGTTTAAGCTTAGTCAGAACAAATCTAATGGTTTGTATGGTTATTGTTATCGTGAAATATATAACCAAATTACAAAATTTTGTATTTAATTTTTTTCAAAATTATTTTAATTTTACTTTTTCATAAACGAAGTACGGAAAAGAAAGCAATTATATATATATATATATTAAAAAAATAAAAAGAACTTTTATGAATCTCCACGTTTTATTCCGATTGAATCCATGGAAGGAGAATTATATGCACTTTTATAATGATATATGTCTATCTGCAAAATGATAATTCACAAGCTGCAAACCAGAAGGATAAATGGTTTCAAATTTCGGACCGTCAAATTCTGTCAAATTTCGGACTAAGCACTGCCAAGAAAAAATCGTCTCTATAAATATGAAACTTGATTTTGAAGAAGAAATTAGTGCATTTTTTATACTTTCAAGAATATAGTCTAATTTTTAGCTTTTTTCAAGTTTCTTTATCTTCCTTTGTCTAAGTCATGGCAAAAGCAATGCGGCTAAGTAGATAAGCAAAAAAAAAAAAAAAAAGGAATGAGAGAGCCTGCGAATGGATTTTGATTTCATATAGTTTAAGAAGAAATCAACAGTTCTCAGCTTTTTAATTCCATGGAGAAAAAAAAAAAAAAATCGCCCACGCTAAATTTAGTTAAAGTTACAGTGAGGATGAATTTACAGCGATTAGTAAATCATTTTAAATTTTGAAATTATTACATATATGCAAAATAAACTTTTAAGAAACCATCGTGGAGTTCTTTAATAATTTTTATTCTTAATAATTAAAAAAATAATCTAATTTTTATCCTTTGACGAGGCCATGGCGAGGGAGAACGTGAAAGTATTCTGAGTATTTGTATATAGTTTTAGAAAAGAATTTGATAACACACGGGTTTGATTTTGTGGGGAAAAAAATATACCCAGCACATCTTAATTAAAGTTACAACATATCCGGAGTTCGGAAACGGAATAATTCAAAACTGCAATAAGCTAGGAGAAAAAAAAGTTTGGCATACAGCTTAGATACCATTATTATAGATGCATTCAAATTTGGTTAAATTCATGTTAGATATATTTATATCTATTTATGTGTATTTGAATATGATTATTGAAGATTAAATATGATTATTTGAATATGATTATTGAAGAACTTATTATGTCATACTTATAACAAATTTTTGGATCAGTGCCAAATTTTGGCCAACATAGATCAAAGCAATGGGCTGTAGCCATTCGAAAATGAATCTTTGATTCTTTTCACTCTCCAAGGAAATTAAACACAAAAAATGCGTCATATTGTGGAAGTATGAGAGTAAGTCAAGTGAAAAATAAAGTTGTTTTGCCTTAGTCATACAACTGTTTCCTCTCTTTGAGGGATCTGAACTGTCTGAAACGTGAACTTTCACGTAAGAACTCTAGAAAATATCCGCCTAATAATAAAATATTTACAAATATGAATTCCTATTTCCATTTTAGAGCCAACATTTCATTTTTAAATCACACACACACACAAAAAGAAAGAAAAAAAAAGAAGAAGAAAATGAAAATCAACTATTTCAATCGACTTTTGCAGCAAGTCACTTACCAATCTCCAAGATCTGAACGACCTTCAAAAAGACGAATGCTTCAAAGGATACCTATAAAAGCCTGCTCCTTAACAATGCATAAGCAAACCTCTAAAGAAGGAATTCTCTAAAGAATCAAAGCCTGCCAATAAAGCTCCGGCAGCTCTTTGACATGCGACTTTTTTCTTCTGACAATCGCGCCATCTGCCACGGTCAACTGGCCACTGAATTATCAGCACAGCACAATGAGTCAGAAGGGGTTGTTGGTCAACCTCAGAAAAGGGGTAAAGGTAAAATTCACCCCACGTTTGAAAAGGACCAAATTAGTCCATCTATTTGTCCACACCTTGACCAGATTAGGATCTTGAGGTTGTAGAAGGGGTTTAGTAAGGAGGTCTCTTCAGTGATTGCCGCGGAATTCAACCCTCCGCTGTCAACTTGGGCGATTGTGGGTTTAGATAGTTTTGTATGGACTGTGTTCGCAGCCACTCCCCTCCTATTGGAACTTTTAACATGGATTGCTGCGAGAAGAAAAGAAGTTTGGCAACTGTCGGTACTTCTACGAATGCGTTTTGAGGTTTTGTTTTAGCCCTGCGAGCTATCTGAGATCCTTGCACCGTGGAATGCATCATTTAAAGTATTCTGAAGGAAAAAGGGAGTTAAAAAAATAAAGTGGATGCATATGAGTAGATGGGAGGAAAAAATTGGTGAGCAAAACATTTATCTTTATTTGTATTGATAATTTATTGGTTAAGCAGTATCTCTATATCCAGTTTTACGAAACAATTTCAAAATTTACCAATTAAATTCAGCCCTATAAGGTGTTCGTTGCTTTGTTTAAAAACTCGTAAAGCAAAAAAAAAAAAAAAAAATCGTAATGAAAATGATTCTCTGAGGAAGAACGAAGCATTCTACCCTAGTTTCAATTGTATTAATGACAATCAGTTTAAATCAATCAGATTCCTTAAATAAATTAAATTTTTAAACTACCCGTCGTGATTTTTGCAAATGCTCTTGATTCAGTAAAAACAATGCTGAAGCAATTTTTTTTTTCTATAATGTTAATTTAACTTTTAATTTTTACAGAAAATTTTGTTAATTATAAAAAAATCAACAACTATTCAAAATTCTCGTTGCGAGACTGATATTGCTTATTTATATAAAGCGTAAGGAATTGAATTTCAAAAATCTCATTAATGTTTGTTGACCCATTTTCAGAAATCATGAAATATTTTAACCAGAAATAATTCGATGAATATTGTTTTACTTTTTGGTTGCTTTTGGAATAAAAAGGCTCGTGCAGAAATGAAGATACTTTTCTGTTCCCGATCAAAACACGAGAGTAAATGGAACTGCGTAGACAAGCTGGAGGCTATGGAGTTTTATTAAAATGAACATGCAGTTGTGCATCTTGGAATAAGCAAATGGAATCGTAATTTTTATATAAATTTTTAGCGCATTTGACTTATTATATATTTTTAAAAAGCGCTTACCTTTTAGTAAATTTTGATGAATTTACCAGTTGTTCCGAAGAATTTTGGGATAAAAAAAGACAAAATAAACAAAAAGAGAAACTATTGCAAAGGCCTAAAGATTTGATTTCGAGATTTTGGGAGTTCTCTACATTTTTAACCTCTCTCGGACCTTCCTCCTCCTCATCCCCCCTCAAAATAAAAACAACTTTAGAATGTTACATTTATTTATCCATTTGTACACTGCTTTAATACGGTAACTCAAAAACATAACTAGATAGACAAATGGAATTTGCTTTGTTGCGTTTACACTAAAATTGTTTATTTGTACCAAATTTTTGAATGACATCCTTCAACGAGAAAATCCGTTTGTTCGTTTGGTTACATCCAACCAAAAACAAATTAATTAAAACGTAGAAAATCTTCTACCTTTGCGTAAAGAACCAAAATAACATTATGTAATGGATCACAAAATTCAAAAATGAAACGAATTTTTAAAAATTAAATTATATTTTGGATTTTGCATCCTAATCATAGATTTAAATCAAATTTTGAACTCAATGGAAGAAGCATTGTTCCACAGTGTATATTATACATTTTTAGCTATGAAACGAAACTGAATATAAAAAGGTGCCAAATAATGAAAATATGTTCGGAAGGTCGGGGAACGAATTTTATTGCTTTTTTTTTATAGATCTGTAGACATAATACTAATATTTTTATTCAATTTCATAAACCATTTTTTTATATTCCTTTCTTTTTTTAATTATTTCTATCCCTTTACTTCTTTTTTAGAACAAATAAGAAATATTGGACTATTATATATTGAAAATAATAACAACAACAAAAAACTAAATGGATGAAATTTCAAAAAATAAAATAAAATAAAATCTACTATAGCAAAATTAAGTTATCATGTGAGAACATTATTATTTTTAAGTCATTATTTGGCTTAGTTAATTAAAGTCATTAACCAGTTTAAACCGGTTTGAAACAATCGCGAGACTTCTCTATCGGTCTCTCTCTCTATATATAATAATTTTATTAAACTTTCGTTTTCAATTTTTCTTGCTAGCAAACAAAGTTTGGAAGCCCGATTGATTATGAGATGAAATAATAGCTATGATGTCATAGTTCTACGTCAACCTTTCAAAAATGCATCTGCTGTCAAAGAACCATTCATAATAATAAAGCAATACTGGTAAAAGCAGGTCAACCTTTTAAAAACGCATCTGCTTTCAAAGAAACTAACATAATAATAATACAATATTGGTAAAAATAGGTAAAAAAATATATGCGATTAAAAGATGATGAAAATCGTCATTTATGCTTTATTCATTGCCTACGCGATTTCGAGCTCTAAAACCCCCTAACCAAAAAAACATCATGTTCTCACATGATAATAATAATAAAAAACAAGAAAAAGGCGAAACAACGCAGCATAAAAATGATTCAACATTAATTCCTATATATCAAATTTCACTCATCTTTCTAAGTGCGTTTTCAAATTATCGTGTTTACAGCCAGACAGACATAATTCCAAAAATGTGGTTTTCAAACTCAGGGAACCGTGGGGATTTGAATTTTCGACAATTATTATATTTTATCTTTGTATACTTCATATACGAAGAAGTAATATACACCATAGACGATAAATGATATCTTTAATTCGTCATCTGTTTGAATAGTGTTAGACAGAGAGAATTGCATTATCTTTCAAATTTTCTCAAAGACCGATAAGAAACAACTCCTCCCCTTTTCTTAAGCAATTTCACACCCCGAAAAATCTCAAGGTTAGAGGAGTTCTGTAAACACTGAAGCACTTTCCTGAAAATGCGAGGTTTTAATCCCAAAGTTAAATGCGGCCTTATCATAAAATCCTCTTAAATATTCCCTCCGCCCTGGTCAACCCAAGACATCCAGGATCTTCTTTTGAATAGAATTGACACATCGGCGCATTTGAAGTCAAGTTTCGCATTCACTATGCAGAACAAAAAGTGACAGAAAATGAAAGGTACCGGCAAACATCTACCGTAATGCTTCTGTCAATCTTCTGTAGAAAGTTAGGTACAAAAGCTAAAGGGTTTATCTGCCCTTCCAATAGAGACGATGGAGTGTTGGCTTAGTAACAGATAACCACACGATTCATTTACTAGAAACGGAAATTTAGAAAGTGAACAATAACTATGTTTAAGAAATAAAGTAGATTATATCACTGAAATTTACATTTGAATAGAGAAACCTTTTACAATGTTACATTTGTGAATATAATCTTTATACGAAGTGAATACCACGCAGGTGTTATATCACTGAAATAACAAAAGTGACAGTTAATACAGAGAGAGAGATAAGTAAAGTAGCATTACCTTTGCATATTCGAAGTATACATAAGTAGAGTACTGTAGTCATTGAAATATTCAATCTTGGAATTTTTACAAATCTCCAAGATTTAGACCACCTTGAATTCGCGTATTCGAACTATGCTTTTCTGATTAGAAACATAAGTGAACGAATGGACGAACCACGCAAATGTCTGAACACAAAAATCGCAGAATTATATCGAATTTTAGAAATCCGCGAAGTAAAAATCTATTTATTTTTCCATCCATATGTTTTTGAATACTAAAATTCAAAAATTGTGTAGACTTGATAAATAAAAATTAGAGTTTTTGCACCAAAACTGCAGGTACGTATCAGAATTCATACCAAACTCTTCCGCTGCCTATAGATTTATGTATTGAAGTATCTGTAAAAGCAATAACACAAAAATGCAACAAGCTATATTAATGAATTTCATTATGTAATGACTTCATAAACTTGTAAATCAGTGAGAATATCTTTGATAAGAAAAAGAAGAAATTTTTTTTCCTCCTTTTAATTTCTAAATTAAGTGGCATCAAGATTGTACAACTGAATTAAATTTTAAATACTATCAATAAAAAAATTGGTTTGAAAAAAGAAAAAAATCTTTGATTCTCTTCACAATATTATGAAATTAGATATAACATAAGTTTTAATGGAATTCCTGTAGTATGCTCACTCACTTCTTTATATAAATAAATTAATTAAAATTTATTAAATAACGTCTAAATGTAAGAGAATCTGATATAAAAAATGATGCTAGTTTGATCGCAAAGAAAATTTTAATTTTTTACAATTTCCTTTATCTTGATACAAAGCAGACAAATACGATTATTAGTTTTCATTTCTGTTAGGTTTAAAATTATATATATTTAATTCTTTTTGCGAAAATGCGATGAATCGTTATTCAACTGTATATCTCTAACAGTATGGCGAAATATTATTTAGCTTTTATTCTCTGGCTTCAGGCACATGGAGTCCTAAAATTAATTGGTACAGCGAGTTTAAACACTAGCATAAATTAAAGTTATTAAAAATTAATAATTAAAGGATTATGGTTTATTATTATCGATTACTATTATTATTATTATTTCAACCAATTATTATCATTTGAATTTTGAAAATTATGTAAAAATATTCTTTATTATGTAGTAATTTCCGAAGTTCTCTCTGAAGAGTATCACAAATTATGCTAAAAATAATTGTTTTTTTTTTTGTTTGATAGTTTTAGGGCAAACTATTTTCGAGGTTCCTCGTCAGAATATATTATAAATTCCCAATCTCATTAGTTTGCAATGTATGTCAAACATATTTTGAAACCCAAGAGAATCTTGAGGCACGAAGCGAATGCCTTTAGCGTTTGTGAAAGAAGCCACCATTTGATATATAAAAAAAGTGAAAATGAACATTTCTAACTTATCTTTTCTTCATGTCTTCACAACATTATTTTGTTATACAATAAAACGAATCGAAAAAAAGTTTTAAATTAGTATGCCTTTCGAATGCAAACTAGGGGATAAAATCGTATTGGAATTTCATCTTTTCTAACTGTTTATACTTTTAAGTTATTGGGCATACAAGGGGGAAAAAAGAAAAAAAAAGGGGGGGATTTTTGACTAATGTTGACCAAATTTTTATGCTTCTCTACAGTTGTGATGTTTAGACCATACTAAACTCCGTTTTCTAGTTTTTTTTTCTTTCGTTTTTTAAGTTTTTATTTCCACAAACAGACAAATGTACCATCAATTTCACTTCATCATTTCTAGGGGTTTTGTAATGACCGAGTTTGAGGAAGAGCTGTAAAAACGCCGTCTTATGTTATCGTGTATAATCAGACAGACAGAAGTTAATCCAAAAATGTTTTTTTTTTTTCGTACTCGTAGATTTTAAACAATGAGATCCATTTAAAAACTGAAGCTCAAAATTTTTAGTAGTTAATATATTTTCAAATTTGCATACAAGAATATATAGAAAAAATCATAACCTTTAAATGGTAAAAGATCTAATACCATTTTACAGCATTTTTAATAATGAGCTTAGACAATTTTTGATTGTTTAGAAATATTTTACTAAGGTACAATTACTTTTTACATCTTAGATGTGATCTTTTTATATAGAAGTGCATGAAAATATTAAAAGGACAATATTCTCCAAATTTCAAGAGTTTAATCTGCCTTTGAATTATCTTAAATTAATGTGGAAGAAATCATTTACCAACTGCTAATGGTAAATGATTCTACTACTTCGATTACTTTCCAAGATTTCATTAAAGAAATATGTACACTCTTTCTAAATGGTAGCACAAATCGGACATCAAAACGTTAGAATTGCAGAACTTTGAGGTATTATTCATCCAATCTTATCGCAAACCGAAAATGCTTATTTATATGCAATGCAGAACCAGTCTGCATTGGAAGCATTTAACTACTGTTTCATAAGCCTCTTAAAAGTCTCAGCTGTAGGAGACGGGTATAACGCATTTGAAGTAGCTCTAAGCTGCGACGAATTTTTCGAAATGAGGATTAAAATCCTGTTCAGTGATATGCAAATGAGTGGAGTTTGCGGTTGAAAGTGGCTGTTGAAATTTTAATGCGTTTCCGCTGTTACTGCATAATGAAAGGATTAAAATATTCAAGAGTTTTCAGCTGATTGAATTATTTTTTTAAATGATGGCATTAAGACCAAATCATATCCAAAGCGAGAAATGTAGTTAAGAAATATGTAAGTGGCCATAACTAAATGAGAAGTGTTTTTGGATAATGTAACAAAACCAGCGAGAGTAGTCTTTCCAAAACTTTATCTCATACTCACTAATAAGCGTGTTATCCCGGAAACCGCCTTGCATGGCACTGGCAAAAATAGTTACGAAATATTAAACATTGGTGTGAATATAGCATTTTTATTGAATCTATCGTGTAATCCTTGGCGAGTTATTTGGCGACTAATCTTTGGCATGCAGTAAATAATATCTGAATATTGAATTTGTGTTTTAGATGAAATTTCCCAAACTGATTGAAACAAAAAATTTGACACAAAATTACACTTGTATTCAAAAAAGCTTACAAAGTTCGATATATTTAAGTCATTGCGTCTTTTAATTACCGCGTTTACATATTTCTAAAAGTAAAGAACAATAGATGGTCAATACCTAGTTGGATTGAGCTCGAACTCTGACATGTGTCTACACCATATATGTTAAATCTGTGTGACGAATCTTATCCATCTAGCTCTCTTCGTTTTGTAGTTATCTTGTTAACTTATATTCTTACAGCCGGACTTCCTCAGAACAGATTTCATTCAAAATTTGATAGAAATCTACAAATTTGGTGTAAAGACCACATACCAAATTTCTTCCTTCTAGCTCAAAGCGATTTTGCGTTTTCTTTGTCACATATAGACAGACGGACATTTTCCGAAGATGGGTATTTCAAACTCAGGGAGATCTAAAACGTGGAGATTCGTCAAAATCCCGAGTTCGAATTTTTTGATCATTACTATACTTTCTTTATACAAAGTATACGAACAAGTAAAAATGGCTCTGTAAATGCTGAGTTTCTCATTATTGAGTAGAGAGCTAAATTGCTCTGAGAATATATAGAGGGAGCAACGAAAATCAATATTATTTGCAAATCCTGTCATAAAATGTTCCAGAACTGATAAGAGTTTGTTAAAAAGTTTAATACATGATGCTACGTATATGAGACATTAAAAAGTTTTAAAAGAGGGAATGTATTTAATAACATATTTTATACTCAAGCTGCGTTCTCCACGATTTATATGGTTTAGTAGGTTATTTTCCGTTGTTCCTTTGATTTCCGCAAATAATGAAATAAATTATATTATATATTTGCATATCATTCATTATTCATTTTTCTTCACAATGAAAGTTATTGAACTTATTTACGGACATTACATATCGATAACGATTTAAAAAAACTGCAGTTACCGAGTTAAAAATTTCAGGAGTGAAAATTTATAGTTTGTCAATGCTTTTATGTAAAATTGGAACGATATAAAAATATCAACAACATTTCAACAATATTCTTTAAATTCAAATAAATTTGGAATCCCTGCATTTTTTTCTTCTTACATTCCTAATATTAAATTTCACTAATAATTAAGTTCAATGACAAAATAGTTATGTTTTAGATTAATCACCAGACACTGTTAAATGTTGTGTTGTGCTTTTATTTCTGATTTGGTGAGATCAAATGAATAAAATTTGCTAATTACACCCTAAAAATACTCAAAATTTTCTTTTCGAGTGCTTTGACTGCATACCATTGCAAGCAACTTGACTATGAATAACCTTCTAATTTTTTTGCTTGTTGAAGAATTCTTCCTTTTAATTATTTATTCATCTGTCAATGCAATTATTTTAACTCTAACTAACGGAAGTGATCGCTCCGAAACTTCTTGCATACCCTCAAAGAAACTCGCTTGATTGTAACCAAATCACAACGTAACATTTTAAGGTAAAAAAAAAAAAAAAAAACAAGCAAAAAAACATTGACTTTTCAGATGGATTTTATACGACGCATGAGAAAAGTGGTAGAGCATTAACAACGTTTCTGTGGGTTATAAGCATTGATTTGAAACATTGAATTTCTGAATAATTACAAAGAATATTGGAAATTCAGCTCCTGTTTTTCCATCTAGAAAATGCAAAGTGAGGTAATGTTTTTATTTTTTTATTTTTCTGGAAAATGCAGAGCGGTGATCACTACTGACACATTTAGAAATAGTGAGATATAAAATGAAGAATTGAGAGATATGAAATGAAAAATTTTAAAATCATTGAGGCTGGAGAATTCTGTCTAGGGTTTCACTAAGAAAACATATAAAATCATTTTTCTTTTATCTCATTTTGATAGCTAAGTTTTCGTGGTTTTGATTATGCTGACATTCATCATATCATGGAAATTGCGTGCGCATACTCTTCGTTTAAAGATAAAATAATAATTATGAATTGAGGTTTATGCTGTGATTAAATATTTACATTGCTCTTATCTATGGTTATTAATATTTTGTAAGCAAGGAAAGAGCTTTGTACTCATTATATACATTTTTTTCAGAAATGATTAAATGGTACAAGTGAATCAAAATAAAATGCATTATTGTATCAGGGATATGATTTTACCGAGGATCAGCGGTTTTCCCCTTTTTCCCCTTTTTTTCATCTTTATTCTGTTTTTCAAGAAATCTGCAGTTCAATTGTATATATAGAAAAACTATGTTAAAGATAAAATAGAAAGAAATGTCTGCAAACATGAATACGGTGCTAAGAACAACTGAGCAGATCCACAGTTGAGAATTGCTATCCTATATTTAGAAAATATTTTTTCGAAAAGCCAGAGAAACATATTGCTTTTACCGTAGAATTTGTTATTAAGAAGTAGGAAGCTTCAATCCAAATTCCATAGATTTATTTTATTTAAATATATTTTTAAAAATTACGGTTAGGTATAAATTCAAGCAATTCGGTTAGCAATTTTTAATGCTTTAATTATTTAAAATGAATGCACATATTTTTTTAAAATTCGAAATATGGTATTAAATTTTGGAATTTCAATTAAAGTTATAAATGCTTTGAATTATAACATTGTGTTTTTGAATTTAATTTTGAAATTTGTGACAAGACAATATTTTTTTCACTAAATTTTTAAAATAAATTCTTTTGTTTATCATTATTTATTAAATAGATTTAAGGTACTTTAATTTTAAGCTATAGAAGTTTTCTGAATTTATTTTATTAATAGACTATGACTTTCTAGTTATTATTCCAGTTGGTTATTCTAATAGCTTTAGATAATTTCCACAGATGGCAGCACGGTATGATTGATTAGTTTTATTTCTACAGACTTTTTTTCTGGGTTCATATTTGTCCACCAGATGGCGATAGCAGAGCAATCTCTCTAATGAATAATATAATAAATTTTCTTGGAAATGAAAAATTTTGCTGTTTATTGCTGCTGTTGTTTTTAAGCGTTAAAACTATTATCCGAATAATATTAATGATATTTAAAGTTGATCGAATTCAGGATAATCTTAATGAAGAAAATAAATGAGCAATTAAAGAAAATCAGAACTCTGTGACTTGAACGGTATTTTGTATTATAAAATACTCCTTTGTATGAAGAAAAATGTTTTAACTTTATTTCATACATAATAAAATAGATTTATAAAGTTCATAATATACTACTACTGAAATTCTAATATAATACAATAAATCTTTATAGTTGTGAAATAAAGACTAATGTCTCCCACATGGTCTAGTGGTTAGGATACCTGGCTCTCACCCAGGAGGCCCGGGTTCAATTCCCGGTGTGGGAAACTTTTCTTTTTCCACACATACCATTTATTTATATATCTAAATTTTAAATTTATTACTGTATTTTGAAAATGCTCTTTTTATCACATTGGTTTATATTTTTTACATATAGCTAAGATGCAAAAAATATAATATATTGGTTCACGTGATTATACAAAGTATTTTCACGATATTTGAATTATTTATTTGTGATAATTTATATTATCAAGGCTAAAATTATTTTTTAAATTAAAGGTAGAATTTTCTGTTACAAAACAGAAATGAAAAACTATACAAGAAAAAACTTATATTTTCAAAAAGATATTGACATTAAAAAAATTTATTACAGTACTCTCAAATCATTTACAGCGCGTAATAACTGCACTTTAACATTTAATCAAAGGCATAATTTTTTCCTGTGAAAAAAAGTAAATCTATGTGTTAAAAAAATAATTTCAAAAAAAGTTCGATTTCCAAAAAAATTATTATAATAATCTCAAAACGTTTCGAGCTGTTAATAATTCCGCGTTAATACATTTTAACTCACATTAAGTGGCAACTCAAATTATGAGAATGGGAATGTATGAGAAGAGCAGTTCTCTTACTTTCGATGTTTTAGTATTAAACTGTATTAAAAAATTCCTTCTTCCTATATTTTAGTAGTTTCTTATAGCATTTAGGTGCCCTTTTCAAATTATAGCAATAGTATATAGAAATAATGCATCTAAGTTAACATTTTAATTGAAAATTTAACATATATATTCTTTTCATTAGGATAATATTTGGATTATTAAGTATCAATATGAGTTTGGTTTGGCTATTATTTCGTTTATAAAGTTATTCGCAATATACTCGCAAGTTTTTACTGAATGTACCTGTGCATAAATGCCAATAGTTGATTTTCCATTAATTCCTTGATATTCCCTTTATACAATAATTATTTTTTCTTAACGGAATTAGCAAATTCTATAATTTTGTAAGTAGATTAAATCAATTTATATGTGTTCTTGAAAAAAACAACATTTTAATACAAAATATTGATAATAAATATTGCTCGCAAATTAAATATATTGCATATTTTAAAAAAATGGCTTTTTATTTATTTTTAATTTTTAAATAAACCTAGAAGGCTTATCTTAGGATTTTTTTTTATTTACCCAGCAAATCATACCAATCTTAAGTTGTTGTTTTTTTGGTGCTCTTTGTCTGTTCTTTTGGTTGGATCAATCTCGCTCACCTTTGTATATTAGATGGATAGTTTTGAAAATCCATTATACTCTAAAATCTCTCATCAGAAAATAATAATCAATTTGAAAGCGATCTATGAAATTTATTCATATACTGGTCATTTAAGCTATGTGATTATGTTCTGGATGTTTTTTTTTTTTTTTTTAATATGCAAAGACAGTTATATTTTTGAATATTTGCATTAAAAAAAATTCGAAAAACATCTATGAAACCAAAATATACCAGTTAAGTGGCAAACGGTTTTAAAAATTGGAAAAATTGCATTTTTTTTTTTTTTTTGGCTAAAAAGAGGTACAAAGCAAATATCTTCTGTTTAGACGTTTATCAAATGATTTGCTTAAAATTAAAAAAAAAGCCTAAGAAATATATAATAATAATTTCCGAACTAAAAAATAAGCTGTATTTCTATCCATTTTTTTTAAATATTGGAGTTTGACTGTTAAGTAATACGAAATTATCAATTTTTTTTCACATTGTAAAGCTTAAAAAAAACTATAAAATATTTCTAAATGAATAGTTTACTTAGTTTCTAGTTCAGGAACTGCAAATAATGCAATGGGAATTTATTGTACCATATCTGAACAAAAAATATATATCAAATTTTAATTTAAGAGATTTTTTTTATAAAAGTTCTATCAAAGATAAGAATTCGAGAAAATAGCATTTAAAGATGTAAAATTGTATTAAAAGTTTGTGAATTCAAACATAAAAATCAATATAACTTAACAAATAACAACAACAACAACAGCAAAAAAAAAAAAAAAAAAAAGGAAAGAAAAAAAAAAAAAACAACCATAAAAACAAAATTCCGACAGTTTTATAAAGAAAACTGTTCAAACATTAAGAATATTAAATTAAAAAAAAAATGATTTTTAACGTAGGTATCGACCTACCTTACGCATTAATATAAATCACCTTTTTGATTAATTCTGTTTTATTTCTGCAATGAAAATGAATCTTATTCTTTCTAAAATCTGTTTTATTTGTATTATTCCTTTCTGTTTTATTCTTTCTAAATTCGTTTTATTTTTTCAATGGAAATATATCTCATTCTTTGTAAATTCTGTTTTATTCCTAATGTGAAAACTGTATATGTATAGGATTTACATAGGAGAGGTCAAAATCAGTCTTGTGTTTAAAAAATTTATTACCTTCAATTATATAACTACAATAAAATTAATCAAAATAAGAAGTGTAAAAATATGAAATATAAGAACGTAAATTTAAAAGAATTTATAGAATATTTTATTGGATTCTTTAACGCGTTATTAACATACATTGAAAAGCAAAAGAGAATAAATTAAAAATAAAAACTGGTCTACCTCTTTGTTCAGATGTCTGCTTAGTAGAGGATCAGTTACGCCCTTAGGTTGAAGTAGTTAAAGTTTTATTTGCTGTCCATACTCTTTAATACATACCATCAGCTCTCTAATCAATGCACATTTTCATTGTCTCATCATAATAAAAAAGAAGTTAACCAATAATAATGAAACTTGAAAAAATAATTAAATAGAAGTCATTATTTCATTAGAGAAAACAAATGCGTAACTAATGCGTTGATGCATGATTATTTTACTTTTTATTTCATATTCAGTAAAACAGTATGCATTAATTAGAAAAATATCCATAGAGTCATAAATAAAACAATCAATCAATCAATCAATCAATTATTAGAAAATTTCCTCCATATCGCATTTTAGGTACAATTGATAAAGTAACAAACATTTTGAATGGAAACAAAAACCAAAGAATAGAGAAATACTGGAGAAGCTAGGGGACTGACTCAATGTTCAACTTTTCAAACATGAAAATTACATTGACATGAGACCTAGACAAGTTTTAAACTTATAGCCTATGAAACAAAACTTCTTTACAATCCTATGTTGATATGGATAAGTGATTGGTAAACGTATATTTGAATTATGAGAGACTGATAAACTTGTTTTATCAGTAACAATACGCAAATAGAAACAAATAAGGCAACAATTTAATTTATGAAACCAAGCAAACAAACATAAAAATACAGAGAGTGAAAAAAATGAGCATACTTGTGATCACGATTTTATTATCAAATCAGATTATTGTATTATTTTTAATACAGTAATTACAGTATTTTTAATACAGTATCTCTTAATCTGATAGTAAAATTCATATACTTTGTTTAAAATAATGTATTAAGTATTAATGGCAGGATAAAATAGATTCAATAATTTTTTAAAATTCTAAAATAATTGACTTGTGAACGACAAATTATAGATAAGCTTTTTAGGGTAAATTTTAGTAAAATTTGATTGGATCTCATCGATAAACATTCCGTTTTGAATTTATACAACTGTTAGTTTGAGTAATTTGTGGCCCATAAATCTTGATCAGAAAAAATTATAATAGAACCAACATTCTCCTTTTTTCTTTAAACCGTGGAAATTCTGAGATTACTGAAAATTCATCAAAATGCTATTATCAGTAGTCTTCTTAAAAAAATTTTATTTTTGTACACTGACAAATATTTTTTTTTCATCCAGTGCTACAAAAATTTTGAACGGTATTTCAGCTGGAGTTGTCTTTCCAAAACTTTCTCGCATAAACTAATAAATTTGTCATCACAGAGAATGCCTTATATGGCAATGACGTGCAATAATTACGAAATATTAATCTTTGGCATGAATTTAACATTTTTATTGAATTTATCGTGTGTTCCTTGACGAGTTATTTGGCGATTAATCCCTAGCATTATTAATAACATCCAAAAATGGAATTTGTGCTTTCGATATGTTTTTATCAATCGATTGAAACAAAAATTCGACACATAAACTGCACTTGTAGTTATAAATTCTCATGCCAAATTTGATATGTTTAAATCCTTGTGATTTTAAATTATCGCGTTTATATTTTTCTGAAAGTATAGACCGACAGACAGTAAACCCATTGTAGGATTTCTCAAAAAATTTGACAGATGCCTACACTATCCATGTTAAATCTGTGTACCGAATATGATCTATCTTCTCTTTATAATTACCGTGTTAACTTATATTCGAACAGACGGACTTTCTCTAAACAGATAGAACTTAAAATTTGACAGAAATATGCAAATTTGGTATTTGAAATGACCGTATACCAAATTTCAATGGCCTAGCTCAAAGCGTTTTTGAGTTATCTTTCAGACAGACGAACATTTTGCCAAAAATGTATTTTTTGAACTCAGAGAATTCTAAAAAGTGGAAATACGTCAAAATACCGAGTTCGATTAATAAAATATCGAGTTTTTGACAATGACTATATTTTCTCTGTACTACGGATACGAGAAAAGAAGTATTTAAGTTAGCAGTTTTTCAGATTAAAGAATTATAACTACATTTTCATGGAAGTGCAATGATCGTACTAGAGTATGAAATAAATTCACTTCATGTTGTTTATCAGTACTCATCCAAGCCATCGCAAAGTTTGCAGGAGCAAGTGAAATATGACATCACACCACGGTGAGGGAAAAGGTTTAAATCGATAACATTATCAAAACTGTTTGCCATGTAACTATAATTTCATTGATTTTTTTTTCTGCCAACCGTACCTTATTTCGGGAAGAATCGAATTATCACAGGATACGCATGTTTTTATTTTAGAATTCAAATACGTCATAAAAAATATGTTGACAGCGTAGCTTCAGGAAAAAATGCTAACAAACAGGAACGCTCTTCACTTTCACTTTCACAATAAACATATTTCTCGGTAATGCTAGTTTAATTTTTCAAAAACATTTAATTAATTTTAAGGTTCTTTCAACAATTAAAAAAATTCCAATGAAATTCTAGAATTTAAATGAAATTCAGTGTTTTGTCTTTTTTTAAAAGCATTTTTCTAAGAAAACTCACTATTTTCATATTTATTTTTTCTTAAAAAAGAAAATTAACTTAGTTCTCCCTCATTATGGGGGGAATTGCATGCGTGATTAATAAAAGATTAAACAAATATTTTCATTTTCTTTTCTGTATGACATTTAAATTTAGAATGTTGCCTTAAGTATTTCGTTATTAATTATTATCATTGCTATCAGTTTTAGAGCCAAGTAGTAGTTAACGAAAAACTAAGAGGTTACACACTATTCCCCAAGAATCACGCTCTGATTATTTTAGGATCAGTACATAAATCCAGCTCGCTTCGAACTCTCGCCATATAATTACATATTTCTATTAGAAAAAAGAAATTATAAATGCATTCATTATTAAAATAGATTTAAGTTATTTGAAATTGCACGAGCCGCTAACATTACTTTTTCACCAATTATTAAGAAAATAAAATCCCCCGTTTATAAAATTAAATTGTTGTGGTAGCTAAGAAATGTATATGTAAATATTTGAAAGTAAAAATAAATAATTTTATGATGTTTAAAAACAATGTTGAATTTGCTTCTGATTTCCTCAGATATATTTCATAATGTTATAATGCTACTACGTCATAATGTTATTGCTACATCGAGTTAATAACATTGAAATTATGGCCAAAGATAGAGAGTACTTATAAAAATAATTTAGTCATATCATTGTTAAACATAAACATCCTCAATTAACGCTATAGTATTACTTATCTAGTTAATACTGTACTTCTTCAAATATAATTTTGAGCAAATGTAATGATTTTTCAGTATTAATTTGCTTTAAAATTGCTAATTTATGTTTATAGCAATATCAGTTATTCGGAAAATTATTGAATAAGTTTACATATTATGAAATATTGTATTCTATTAATATATTATTTAGCTATGCATTTACAAGACATTATATACTATTTTGAATGATGAAACAGTAACAAAGTTCGAAATTTGCTCTTAGTACATCCATATAAATATAGTAAGAAAAAAATAGATATAATATTTTTATTGATCAAGTATTACAGACAATACATCTACTATAACTAAGCTGAAACACTTTATATCTTTGCAAAGAATTCTAGTTACTTGATGTAGTTGCTCTAGAACAATGGTCCAGTTGTCTTTCATGACTATATGAGCTCCTGCTGTAATTATGGCTACGGCAAGTAACATGTAATCAGCCTTTATTTTTACAAATGTTTCATTTTCATGTTTTTCATTTACTGGCATTCCAGTTACAACTTCATACAAGCGATCGTATATTTTCTTGCGATTGAGATAAACCAAATCCATCACAATAATGGCTGACGAATAAAGAAAATCATCAGTATTTGGATCATTTGTGTAAAGTATGCACAATAACATTTCAATGTAAATTGCAGGATTCGTAACATTTAATTTGTAATCCAAAGTTTTCATAACTCTGATTTCGGAGTTGAAAATTCCAGTTTTGCCGTATACTTTTCCACCAGTTTTTTCTAAGAATTCAACCACTTGCGATGGCATTATATGCTCATAGTGAGAATTCAATTTGCTTGCGAGTTCTATTGACGTTAGTACACGTAAAACCGTCTGTTCCGTAATTCTTCCTTCAATGACTTCCCATGATAAAGGCTTATCCGTTTCCTGCCGGTCTTTTACAGACCGGTGAAGTTCAAGAACATGATAAGCAAGAAATCTTTCATAAATTTCAAGAGCATTATATTTGACTTCGCTGTCTAGTTTAAAGTAATCACAAGTGTTGAAGACGAATTCTACTACAGCCGAAGACCATTCTAATTCCAAAGAATTTGCTGAAGATATTCGCTCTTGATTCTTCTTGGCCATGTCGAATAACCATTCTTCTAATAAATCAGAAGAAATTTGCCTTACATTCTTAACATTTATCAAATGAGGCACAGACATAATATGCATCTTACTAGAAACTTGTTATAACTGCTCTATAATTCTATTTTTAACATTAAAAATGTCTAAAAAACAAAAAAGATAAGAATTCAGTCTGGCGATCATTCTATCAAAAATAAATAAATAAAAAAGATTAAATTCTGACGATATTTTTTTGGATAAATGCCAACTGAATGTAAAAGAAATAAATATAAATTCTGCAAAGAAAAAAAAACTAGTTTGGAAAAAAAATCGTTTTCAGAACATAAGAGAAAAATAAATTTCAAATGATGGAATCAAGTGTATATTGGCATCGTAATTTAAAAAGAGAGAAAAATTAATGGAATATTTGGTGAATCACTTTAGGTTATTTTAGCAAAAGGAAAGTGTTTTGAAACTTTGTTTTCATCTATTCAAGGTTGAATAAGAATAGACTACGTAGAAAAAGGAAAATAAAGAGGTTCTCTTAATAATTCAAATGCTATATTTTGTTATTAATTATCCAATGAAAAAATGATATAATTTTATTAAAACAGATGGAAAAAAGTTAATTATCGCTTATATATTATAAATTTATTTTTGTTTGCATCTACAGTCAGTTGTTCTATCAATCTAATGTTATAAAATTGATTATGTTTTAATTAATTCGTTTATAAAAAACGTTTTAAGCTAGAAAATAGTTTGGCTGAAATTCATAGAATTATCAAAAGTGAAATACCAAATTTTCAAGAAAGAATAATAGTCACAGTTTCTCTCCTTCTCTGTGATAATAGCCAATCAGATGGAATCAAGTAAAAATTATAAAATTTAATATACTAAATGTTTAGTAATTCTTAAAGATTCTGGTAGAAGCACTTAAGAGTACTATTGTTATTTTATCATTTTAATGGTAAGTATCCATTATTTATTCTAAAAGTTTTTGTTTACTTATTAAAATGTTGAGTGTAACGCAAAAATCTTTGTATCAATATTTTTCAATAATCGATTCTTAATTGTGTTGAGAATATTCTATTATTAGTATATAAATTTATTTTTTAATTAATATTATATTATATTTAGTAGGAGTTTGATGCTGAACATTACATAGAATTATTGTTCTTAAAGAACATTGTTTGTGACATAATATTCAAAGAAACAAAATTAATATAAACGATTTTTTTTCTTATTATTCTTCAAGTGAAAAATTAGATAAAATAGAATGACACATTTTGTGTACTATACGTTGTTTAAAGGATGATTGAATAGAAGTTTTAAGTTTATTAGCTCAGAGCATTTAGTAATTTTCTCAGCATAGTTCCAGACTCCCAATAATATTAAATTTATAAGGTTGCGTTAATATTTAAATTTTGTTTTCTTGTTTATAAATGGCCAGTTTCTTACAGCACTAAACATTTTACGCTTCATTATGTTTGCATTTTTATACATGGAATGCAATCATTTAAAAAAATTGTCTTCTAAAATTAATCATGAAATAATCCGATTCCATTAAAAAATTTTGGTAAAAGATGTAATTTAAAATTTACTTCTGAAAAATATAAATATTCTTAAGAATAAATACTTCTAATAATTTTTGTATTCTTTGAGAAGTATGTTGTATAGAAAAATATTTAATATATTCTTTTATCATGAATATGTTTTGGTTTTGTAAAGATCTGGAGCATAATACAACTGTTTAAGTGTCAAAAAAATTGGTGGAATTTTTATACGGAGGGGAAGTAATTCATTTTAAGCGGACCAAATTCTTACAGAGAAATCTATCAATAGATGAAAGTAGGAGAAATTTGATAACACTTCAGAACTGAATTAAATTTGAAATATTAGATATTTTAATTTGAGTATAAATAAGAATATACGAACTAAATTTTAAGAAAACTACACGAACTAAATTTTAAGCAAAGAAATAAAAACATGGCTCAAACAAAATAAATAGTGATGTACTATTGTTTCTTTTTACAGCATTGCTCTTTATTACTTTATTGGAACGTAAATTTATTACAATATGCTCATACATAAGCATTTATTTATCGAGGAATGAATTCCCATTCTTGACAATTATTTAATAATTCAAATAGAATCCTTCCTTTAATAAGCAAAAATTAAATTTTATTTATTAAATTTGTAGTATTAAAAAGGTGGTTACTTGAATTTCTGAAAAGTGCATTTAATATAAACTGTCATATTATCAATTAAAATACTTTTAATGAATCAAAAGTTTCAATTTTTTTAGATAGTAATAGAAATTTTTTATTAATCGTTTTAGGGCAAAATAGATCAAAACTATAATTATATTTAATTCTATTCTTCACTCAATAGATTACACACATTTTCAATGAATATTTACATCTGGAGCAAATCAGCTAAATTTTACAAAATATTCATAAATGAATTTTTTTTATTGCAATTATATCTTTTGTAGTTTTAATTATTTTGCTTTTTATTCAAACAATGATTTAGCTGTTAAAAATAGCAATTTTGTATTATATATATATATATTACTTGTTAAAGTGATTTAGAATTTAAAGGTAATGCAAAATTTACTGGTATTTATTTATTTTTACAAATTACTGAGCTTACTTGGCGATTTTTAGATTACACCAAGATCGGAAAGCTCTTTTATACACAAAATTTCTCCAAATGGCCATTGATGATTTGCATTTTTTTTTGGCATGTTAATCGCGGAGTTCATAAAAATAAACAGGTATCAGTTATTTTCAAATTCTCAATTTATATTTTAGGTTTGAAATAGAACAGCTCATATTAATAAAGTTTGTCTAGGAATCAAGATTATTAATCAGGTTTGTAATTGTGAGAAACAAAACATTTTATTCTTTATGGTAAAAGAAAATAATACCTATTACTTCAAATCCTCAAGAAAAATAATTAGCATAACTTAATTTCATTTCTATTTATTAAGAGATAACATCAGAAAATGTGAAGTATTAATTAGGAAAATATTGAATTCGTTGATTTTAGGAAAAAAAAATCTGTTATCTGATGCCGTATTTATAAAATATTTGTGAAAATAATTCACTTTGAAGATCTGAATTATAGCTTTTAAATTGTACGCCACAGTGTCCTAAGAAGTCGTAGCAGGAAAATACGATATCAGGTGCTAAGTCTCAAAACATTTTTAATTCCTTATGCTATTTCTAATGAAACTGAATTTTCGATATGGAAATAGAAAGAGAAATAAAATATGGATAGAATGGAAACACAAATAAATATATAATGGAAAATATGGAAATAAATCCAGTTTAATTTCGTGCTTACTGAAAATGTATAGTGATTTGCAAGCCCATCCTTAATATTGTTCTTTTTATTAAATTTTTTTTGAATAAATTCATCTTTGTTCTGAAATGTATTTCATTTAATTTACCTAACCTATGCAACAATTAATAAGTGAATAGTACTTGGAGTTTTATACACAGCGCTTAAAGTAAAATAGAACCGCAAAAGTTTGGAATTATTGGGTTGTTCGGAAAGTAATTTCGTTTTTTCCCGATAGAGGATTTCATTGTATTTTTTTGCACCCAAATTCACATTTAAGTCGTATAATTTTTATATGCTTTGAGAGCTCATATAGCAAGGCTTGTGTGTGAAAAATTCCAATTCATTCTACGCAGTAGTTTTTGGTTGGTGCCCTTTTAAATATGGAGAGCGATAAGCAGCATTTTCGACATATCTTACTGTTTTACTACAGAAAGGGTAAAAATGATGTTCAAGTCAGAAAGAAATGGACCAATATGTATGGAGAAGGTGTGTTGACAGTGCAAAAACTAGTCCGTTAAATTTTTTAGACGGCAAAACCTTCACCTCAAATGAGGAGGTCAAAAACCACCTCGATCAGTTTTTTTGGTAGCAAAGACCAAAAATTTTATGAGCGTGGAATGATGCTACTACCAGAAAGATGGCGAAAGGTGTTGGACCAGAACGGCCAATATATAATTTAATAAAGTATTTGTTTATTATACGGAAACTGTCTTTCATTTCCACACACACACACACGAAATTACTTTCTGAACAACCCAATATTTGACTAGAATGACTACTAACGTTGTACTAGAGCCATACGATTTCGTTCCAAAAATATTCAAAAGTGTGGGACATTTCACTTTTTATACATCAAAGTAGAAAATTCTAAACCAAATTGTTATTTCGCAATATATAAATAAAAGACACAGCTTCGTTACAGAAATTTAATTACTATGTATAAGTTACAATGATTACTTAATTTGAATTAATGTTTTTGAATGAAGATAGAATTTCTTGTAATTATTTGATTGATTTTTGCAACCAAAATTAATTTGAAAAAAAGATGTGATAAAATCATATAAATATGATATGATCATCTTCTATAATTTCTTTTATGTAATAAGATCATATAAAAGAATGCATAGAAGACGAAATTTGTAAAAAAATAATTTAAGACTCCAAAAACTGTCATTGCGAAGTTGTGATATAATAAAGATTAATATGCAGTATTATAGGAGCGTTGTCATTGCTTGAATGAATATGAAGGTAAAAATAGCATACGCCGAATGATCAGCCATTCATAATTTCAATTAAAATCTTGTATATTGAAAATCTGGAATAAACAGCTAAATCCATTTTCTTTTTATTCATTTAATATCGCTCTGCAATAGTGGAATGTGTGACACATTGTTAATGACTTCATGGTACTAATCACTAAGAAAAGATTCAAGGGCATTATTAAACATTTTTTTTTTCATAATGTCATTTGAAGAACTATGAATCACTAAAATCTCATGATATAATATCTGTATTTTTCAGCATCTAAATCCGGATGCTGTGACGTAAAAGAGTGAAGTTTCATCAACATCCAACTTCTCAAAGACTAACTTATCGCCTTACTAAAATCCGAATACTTCTGTCTGCTGATTACAAAATTTTCGATCGGTTTTCCATTATCAGAGACAAAAACCTCTCTCTTCTGATGAATGTTTTTCGCATGTTCAGGAAGTATTTCAGTCCAGAAAAGACAGAAGCGTGATAAGCTTGTTTCCTGCGCTGTACCACGTGGACAAGTACTTCCTCTCACTGTTAGGAAGTGAAGCACTGCCGTGATGCATTGCTATGAAGATCTTGGAGAGGACGGAAGAAATGAAGGGCAGAAAAGTAGCAGTGATTCCAGCCATTTTCATACTGATTATACTACAATCAGGTATTCTTTTTCCCTATTTTTTTTTTTTTTTAGATTTGAGGAATTTTAGTATTGAACAGATAAAGTATTTCTGACTCGGTGTTTAAGAGTGAATGTTTGTGGAACATATCCTTTATAAGTGGTACGCAATTTCATAAAAAAGTGATATATATATCCAAAGAGATTTTCTTATTTGTGCTGGTTGAAGCTGAATTGTTAAGATAAATAGGTTCTTTATTAGCTGAAATTTACGTCTATGAATAATAAAGCAAAATTTATTGCCTTATCTTGCTTTTTAGAAAACTATATTTGTAAGAACAAAGCACTCTAAGTATTTTATGATACAACCCCGTTCCAGTTGCAAATGATTGGAATTTTGGTTTACAAAGTTTATGATTAGCAAATACCTTTGAAAGAGCTAATCCAGTAAAAATGGTTAACTATTTTTCAACATGAGAAAAAGTTTGATAAGTTCACCAGGCGCTTTATGCTATATTTTTAAAAAAACCTAATAGATATAACGTTTGATTCCGTGAAAAAAAGCCATAGCCGTGAAGACGAATTTTAATATTAACTAGGATGTAGAGCTTTAACATCGATAAAAGCAAAAAATTAAAATATGGTTTTTAAGTTGCATTGCCTTTGTTGCTACAAATTATTTCAATCTCGATCATGGCCTGTTCAAGGCTCACTTTGAGATGACGTTGATTTCAAATTAGATTTATTCAAAATTCATTATGTAGCTTTTTTTCCAAATTTTTATTCTATTGATTTTATAAATTTTTTTATATAATAAAATAAGCTTAGTATTTTTTAAAATATTGAAATTTTAATACAATTATTAAAATTTTTTTGAAGCTTACGATTTGATCAGAAATTTTATAAATGCAATTTCTGCAGAAATGACAAATTATAAGAAATTATTTTATGATATATATCACATAAACAATACGAAAAAATATCCAAAAGTTAAAAAAAAAATTAGGAAATACAAGTTGTGGATTAAGATATTTAAAAATTTATATTTTGTAAAATAACTGAAAGCTTATACTTATTATTCGAAAACCAATGATAATTTATATAATCTAAACGTTAATCTTTATATCCAATTCACCGTTTTAAAATTCATACATTTTAATAATTTAAAAACTGATTTATTAATGATTATTATTAATTAATTATTATATGTTATAGAAGTTCTTTAAGTTTATTCTTTAGATCTAGTAATTTTTAAGAAATATTAATAATGAAAAGCAAAACATCTTGCAATCTGACGAAGTCAATATTGTTTCTGTTCAAGTAATTTACTTCAAATGCGTAACTTAAATATAATTTTCAAATCCATAGCGCATATTGGAAAAAGAAGGATATGATGTCACCACTGTTAGATGTTAGAAGAGATACGTTGTTATACTTGCCATGTGATCATGGGGTTATGTGAATCAGTTTCATTGATTTAATTGAAAACGGCGGAAATAATTTAAATGGAAGGAAATAATGAAGTCGGGGGAAATTGTAGGAACTTCTGTCCTTGCGCTTAATATATAAATTAGGATAAGATGAGGTAAAATAACCATAAAATTAGCTACTTTTAACTTTTACAAACTACACTCCTTAAATTATATTAATAATTCAGGCTTTCTTGAAAGATATTTTGCATTATACAATCTAAGAATAGCTATAAATTTTTTGGCTCCGTTTTTTTAAACAATAAAAAAGAGTAATCCCAACTTTTTTAGGCATGTTACAATGATCATTTTACTCCATGGGATGGAGCAAGAAGGGAAATGACTAAAAAAAATCCTATTATATGACTGAGATCAATTAGAAAATTGACAATAAATTCCTTATTAAATATATTCACATAGATATTTTAATATTTGAATTTAAATATCAATAATTCTGTTCACTCACAATTTCACCAGCATCTTCATTTTCCTAAAAAATATACTTCTTCCAAGAGAAAATTTAATAAGGCAGAAAAGTATCAGTAATTTTTGACTAAAGTGACTAAAGCTTTTATCAGTCACAATTTCCTGCTCACAAAAATGAAACTAATAAAAGTTTTCACTAACTTTTTAATGCAATGTTTTATCAGTACCTACTTAGATTTCTTATTCTTCCTTTGATTTCCTTTTGAATTCTAATATTATCATACTTTTTGGAGAAAAGCATGTTTTCTTTCTTTTATGCTTTGAATATTCTTCTCGAAGATGGACTGTAACCGTATCTGCAATCCGAATCTCACCTATTGCTATCTGAGCATATTTTCCTTTTGATTTCGATTTTTTCTATGTCATTTTTGTTTTACTCTGTGCTTGAGGGGGTAGTGTTGAAAAATATCTAATTTTAATCCATTCAAAAGAGATAAAACAGTTTTTGAAACACAGAAACTTCATGACCTTCTATTGAAACCGAGGGAGTTTCCATTGTCTCTTTTGAACGGAAATGTGCAGCCTGGTATTTGCACTACTATTTGGTTCTCTACTTCAGTTTCAATAGGCAGAGTTCATAACCTTGAAAATTATAGTATTTTTTTATGTGAATTTCTCAGCCAACCGTTTTAAACGGGAACATGTAAGGGAAAGCAGCATTGGAAACATTCTGTAATCTGCTTTTCTGGAAACACATGTTTGAAATTTCTTTCCACATTTTCTTCCAAGTTTTTTTTTTATCATATTACTCCATTTTACCCTTCTTTTTCTTAGAAAATGGGCTTAAAAAATCATTTAATTTTTTTAATTTTATGAAAATTTATTTTGAAATGTGCATCTCTTAATGCATGCTATTTGTTCAAATACGTTCTTTTCATTTAAAAAAAAAGCAAAGAAAATTTTTGCTTTTCCTGTAATTAACATAAATGTTATATTAAACTCATATTTTGTTGTATAAAGCATGTAAATATTGGAACTCTGATCCATTGCCAAATATTCAATGACTTGAACTAAAAAAGAAAATGTAAACCTAATTATGATTTTGCGTTTTCACACAGTGATTCTGTGCTAGTAAATAAATTATTATTATATAGTTTAAATAAATTATTATAATTATTTCACTTTTTGTTTGAAATAATTTTTGAATACATACTAATAAATGATGTTACATTTCTAGTAACAAAGGATTGGCTGATAATTCTATTGTACAATCCAATTTCTTTGCTCATTAATAATATGTTAACAATCATATAAAGGAGGAGTAAAGTTTTGACGTTCAAATTATATACACGTTTTGTTACTTAGCGTGACCCAAATGAATATATTGTTTCTTAGATCCTTTAAATGTTTTTAGCGGTGGATTTTAGTTTTTTAAAAAGAATTATTCTTAACTGAGAAGTTCAAATAATTGCAGCTACTTTTAATTCTAAGTAGCAGCAAATGATATGAAAAAGAATTTATAACCTTATATAATAAAATATAATATCAATATTTAAATATGAGAGAATAAACTTCAATTTTAAATCATAAACAATATTTGAAATATTGTAAGTTGGTTTCCTTTCAAATCTTGAAAAGCAAAAATATAGTAGAATTGGCGGCACATTCCTTCAAAATAGATCCTATTTATATAAAATGTTTTAAAAATGGCATTGCATAGAGGCATATTAAATAATAAATGTGAGAAGAATGATTTTAAAAGTCGCTAAAATGATTTGGAATGCAAAGATTTCAAGTGGAAGACGCCCAACCGATAATTTTCCAATGCATTTAGATACATCTGATGAAATCAAAATATCTAAGCCAATGAACTTGATTTAGACAAAGTTTTTAGAAAAACAGTTAAAGCAGAGATATGACAAAATGATTTGCTCAACTTCCTTACATTTTATTCGTTTTGCAATTGTGTTTCAAATGATGAACATGCCCCATTTCAGAATAAACTTTAGAATTCAAAAAAACATCACGGAATATACTTCATCGGAAGGTTACATTTACTGATGATTTTAGGGAGGAAAAAAAGGTTTTAGACAAAACTATTTGTAACTATTTTGTGTCTTACATTCCGTTGATTTTGGAAATACAAACGACGACGCTTACTGTACTTGGGGAAGAATAACACTTCAGGATTGATAACGGAATTGTTGACTCGCGTCTATTTGCATGGTACCAATGCATAGCATCATGCATTAGTACTCAAGATACCATACAGTTTTTATCCAAAGCAATTCATTGAACGATTTTTGTTTATTTTCATAGGTGTTTCGATAATTTCTCTCTTAGTGGATTTTAACTTACTGTTGAAATCATACAATAGGCTCATATAATATTTTTTCCATGCACTGCATAGCGAGATATATATACGTCCCTTACATTATTGCCTTTTCCCTTATTAATTTAAAATTATTGAATTGCTATAATTAAAAAAAGTAGTTTCTTAAAAATGTAATCAAATAAATATTATATTTCTTCAATGCATTTAATCAAAACTTAGGTTCAATAAGATATTTTAAAGATTTTCTCTTACATTCTTTACACTTACAACATTTGAAAAATGTTGCTTACTAACGTTCACACCATTTATTTTTGTAAAAAGTATTAATAGATCTTTAAAAATATAAACTTTATCTTTTTCAAAAAACCTGTCGAACTCAGAAATTCAAATCTATGAAATTCAAATAATGAAAATTAAAAATGCGATTACTCAAACAAAATGCCATAGAAAACTTATATATGGAAAATTTCTATTCATCAGTTTTTTCCAATAGTCATAGAGTTTCAATGGAAGAATTGTTTCTATGTAGAAAATAAGATTTCTACATATTGAGCAAAAATTTTCAAATAAAAAAATTGTGTATATCTGTTACAATCAAAAAACGAATACTGATTTCTTTCATTTGAGGGAATATAAATTAAATAAGGAAAAAAAAAAACTTTTTCACGGAATTTCACTCAACAGGAATTCTCTGTGTCATTTATGCAAAAGCAATTAATTATGAATTCCATTCATAATTGGAATTATATTGTTTGTTTAAACTCTGTAGAGCTTCAAGTTTCTTACAAAGAGAATGATTCCTAAACAAATGTGACAGAGAAATTTAGTTTAATACAATAAAAAAAAACTAGAAAAGAGGATGAAAAATAAAATAGCTGAAAAGTGTATAGAATCGCGACAAGTAAGTATAAACAGTTTTGAAGAATTGATGGTATTAGTACACTTTTGCGATTTAGTTTGTTTAAGTTTTTGTTGACCTTAAACATTAAATAAGCATAATTAGTTTTAATGAAAAAAAAAATTGAAACATTTATTTCTATATATCGAATCTTTTTCCAGGAATCTACGAATTTTATATAGAGAAGCTCAATAGTATATTCACATTTAATATTTTAAGCTTCGTAAAAAACTTAATTTCTCTTTCTGTATACTCGTTTGTCATTCATTTGTAATTTTTATAATGATTTTATTATTTTACAAAATAATAAAAAAAAAGGAAAAATTCAAGCATTTTATTAAGAATTTGGACAGAGAAAAGGTGAAAAATCTAATAAAACGAATCTTCTAATAAAATGAAGATGAAATAAAGAAAAAAAATGTATTAAAATCTAAATGAAAAAGAAATTTTAAAATTTGCAAATAATTTTTAGAAAATCATTTGTTTATTAAATTGGATGTGTTCACTTATAACCGAAGATTTTTCTAAATATTCAAAAGCCAAAGTCTTACAATTATGCAGAATCTAATTTGTATTCAGGTTTGATATGTTAAGGAGTAAAAAGTTACCAAATTTAATCAAACATATTCACGTATTAAACTATTCTAAAAAATTAAGTATAAATTTTTGTACAATTTCTTATCATTAAAAAATAATCTCAGTTTCTTTATAAGAATAAATTTACAAAACTTCAATTGGAAAAAATAATTTTCTATCAAATTTGTACTGTTAAATAGCAAATGATCTGTTGAAAAGTAATTCTTGTATTTAAGATTAAAAAATATGTTAGTTTGGCAAAAAGGGTAAAAAAATTGATATTTTTTAAGTATTTAAAGAAATAAATTTAAAGTAATATAAAAAAGAAATAAAAAATATTTCTAAAATTTGTTTTTATAAGAGTATTAAAAAGTTTAAAAAATATTTTTTAAATCAAAACTCTGGAAAATATCGTAACACAGTATGAAATGAAAATTGAATTTTTCATTGAAAATTACAGTTGTAATGACACTCCTAACATTCTAAAAATTTATACGCATTTTACATATTCATAGAAATTTTCTTTCCGTATGATAATCCTTGAGATTTGATTCCCTCTATGTACTGTTTTAATGCCTCTCGCTTTTTCGATTTTTACTTCGATCTCCTTTTCTAACTACAATATACTAAATTCTACATTTTAGAATCTTGATAAAAGTATATTTGATAAAAGAATAATTTTTTTATCTTTAATATATTTCATAATTCATTATTATAATCATTTTGTAAACTTCCGAATTTTTGGTCGAAAAATTTTATGAATTATTTCTTATTAAAATATAAATCCAGTTTGATATTTCTAAAGTATCTTTTATTCAATCTTTATAAACGATTTAACATATACAATGCTCTTTACTAGTTAATTTTCAAGCAGTCGACTTCTCACTTTCAATTTTCATCCTTTCATCTCACTCGGCTTTACTAATTTCTTTGACATACTTCAAATATCTTAGGCAACAAATTTATCTTACCTTCTAATAATATTCTTAATTTTTAAGAATAAATAATATATTAAACTATTTTTTTTACAATTTTATATTTTCTTATATTATTCTTAAAGTCATCTTAAAAAATTAAGGATTCAAATCTCATGCGGAACATCCTGCATGATAATATTTTAAGATTCATTCGTATTGTCTTATATTATTTGTAAAATTTGCATTTAATTAAAACAACGAAAACGTATATACATAAGTGCATTTAATATAGTTTTCATTAAAATAGTTTGTTAAACGAAAATGGAATACAAAAGAAAATTTATTTCGATTTATTATAATTGAATAGTCAAATATACACCAGATAAGATTTTGATCCCGATATTAATTAAGAAAAACAGACGATATTTTTTCTCAATATAATTGAAAAATCAAATGACAAATTTTTAATTTATATCATAAAACATTATTCTTTGCATTTATTTGAAAAAAAAAAAGGATTTCAAACGATAATTAATTTCTTCAAATATGTTTAAATAAAAGACGATAAATTTTTATTTCTTGCTAGTTGATACAATCTTTAGGTATTTGTTAAAAAAATATCAAATTCTTTCAATAATACATTTGAAACATTGAAGTAAACCTATTTGTGTTTTATTTTTATAATATTTATTATCTAAATATTATTTATTTTCATTAAATGCTGAATTATACGATAAAAATGAAGTCATAATCTAAAGTTTGTTTCAATATGCAATATTTCGTTGTTTTTGTCTAAACATTGAAGAGAGTTTGAAGACATTCACTTAGATACATGAAATCTACCTCTGAGCTTCCAGCTTGCAAGGAGGAAATATATACAGTGTCTCACAAAAGTGATGGGACACTTGTGCTTTACAAAAAGAAACATTAATAAAATAAATAAATAAACATGTAAAAAATTTTTTAGGGTGTGTTTAATATTTGAAGTTAGTAACAATTATTACATAACATACATTTTGTCAAAATATTAAAATATTAATTTAATAAAAATACAATTGTTTAGAACGGAGCAAAAAATGGCTCACATAAGTGATGGGACACTTACTTTTCCATCAAATATTTATCCAAAAATTTTACTTTTTAAAAGGTTTTAATATTTTGTTGGATTTCCTTTTACTTTTAAAACATGATTTAATCTTCTTGGGATGGATTCGACTAATTTTTTTGTGATTTCGGGAGTGAATTTACCCCATTCTTCTCGAAGCACCAATTTTAATTGTTGTTTTGAAGAAATGCCGTGTTTGCGAATTCTTGATTCCAATTCTTGTCAAATATTCTCTATGGGGCTTAAGTCTGGAGATTATGGTGGTGTTTTTATTATTTCAGGACAGTTATACAACAGAAAGAGTCTAACGTTCAAAGCAGTGTGCTTGGGGTCATTGTCCTGATAGAATTTAAAATCGTTATGAAGGTTCAATTTTCGTACTGAAGATTTCAAATTTTTCTTTAAAATGTCAATATACTTGTACTTATCCATTATACTGTCAATAAAAACAAGATTACCAACACCAGCTGACGACATACACCCCCATACCATAAGTCCTGCTGCACCATGTTTTACTGTTGGCGCCAAGTTCTGTTTGCGAAATTCTTTCCTGGGTTTTCTCCACACCAAGATTCTACCGTCAGAACCAAATATATTAAATTTACTCTCATCAGCAAATATAACATTATTCCAGTAATCAGAATTCTTATTTATGCTGGATTTTGCGAAAGCTAGTCTGAGTTTTCTATTCTTTCCACTTACGAAGAATTTTTTCCTGGCTACACTACCATGATATCCAGCAGATCGAATTACCCTTCTAATAGTTTCAGGATTAACAATTATTCCATATAATGCTTGTAAATCAGCAGCTACTTTAGGAGCACTCTTTCTTGGATTTTTTTTAATATTTCGAACTATAATTCGCTTTATTCCATTGGATAGCTTTGATGGTCGGCCAGGTCTTCTTTTATCCTGAATAATATGATTCTTTTTATATCGTTTAATGATATTGAAAACTGTTGAATGACTCAAGTTAACTGTTTCAGCAGTTTTTCTAGTAGATTTTCCACGTTCAATATGCAAATTAATAACTAATTTTCGAATTTCAGGCAAAGTTTCTTTTCGTTTAGCATTCATAGCTGCACAGAGCTAAAAAACACAAAAATTCCAAAACAAACTGGAGAGAAATACTGCAGACGATTTTATAAATTATTCCAATTGCTTTTGAGTAAAAATAAAACCACCAAACATATTTTTATTGCTTATTTCAGACGATTTTTGTTGCATATCTAATGGTGTCCCATCACTTATGTGAACTATTTTTTGCTCCATTCTAAACAATTGTATTTTTATTCAATTAATATTTTAATATTTTGACAAAATGTATGTTATGTAATAATTGTTACTAAATTTAAGTATGAAAAACATCCACAAAAAATATGTGCTTGTTTTTTTTTTATTTATTTTATTACAATTTCCTTTTGTAAAGCACAAGTGTCCCATCACTTTTGTGAGACACTGTATATTTTTTTGCATGTAATCTTTGAGTAATTTGAACAAAAATAAATGGCAATTTCATAAAAAAAAATGTATTTATTTTTCCAATTAATTTTAAAATGAAACTTAAAACTTTTCAATCAAAGAAGCTGAACAAAATATCGAAATGAAGCCATTTAGTTCAAATAAAACGATAATAAACTTATTATATATATATAAAAATAACTAAATACAACTGAAAGCTTATTATATCTAAAATTTTATTAGACCCTATGTGCGAAAAAAAAAACCCCATCTTAAAACAGCAGAAAAATCAATAACTCTTTCTATATGAGAAAACAGATTTCAGTCACGTTCTTATAAAATGCATTGTTTAAGATATTCTTAATCTGAATATTCTTATATTCAGAATTTATCCTCTCTTTTTTTATGTATTTTAAGTTTTAAATTAAAAACAGATTCAGAGCCTCAGTTATTAATTTCTGCATTTCAATATATATCTTTTTTTAGTCTAATCGATCGATATACTGGAATCGACCGGCAACTAAATTACATCTCAATAGGTTAGTTTCCGAGTTTCTCAAGTTTGCAAAAGTATTCTCGATTTTTAATTCACAATTAGGAAAGTAATGTGAAGAAACCGTGTTGTTGTTTCAACTGTCTATTCATTTTATTTCTAAAATTATGGTTATAAATCTAAATGTAACTATGAATTTTGATAATTAATCTGAAATCGAAAAAATATTCCGTTAAAGAAACAGAATAAAATATTTTCTATGTGCTATTTTACAGAACTTAACATATTCGGTTCTTTATACCACAAAGTTTTACAAGTGATACTCAGAATCAATTTGAATTGAGCTGAATTTTGAGTTTTTCCATGATAACTTTCAAAAATATTACTGTATAAAAATACATTTTACACCATTTAAAAGATGCTTCAATTATGACACCAATTTATAAATCGAGAAAATTTACCTGGATTTTGATAATTTTTATAAAATATTTTTTAATCTAATTTCTATCAATATATTATATTTTTTACCCTGAAACTTAAAATGTTTTCATTAACAGTAAAATTGTTAGCATGATTTTTTTCCATTGTTAAAAATTGAAGATGAAAAAAATCTGTTTATCTATATAACATGCTGGAAGAATAAAAATGTGAATTTATAATAAAACAAAATTTAGAAGATAGATAAACCAGACAATTCCGTTTCTAATAGAGCTATGCTGTCATATGAATGATTACTTTATAAAGGTTCATGAACGAAAGTTCAAATAAGTGAACAAAAAATATTTAAAACTATAAAAATGGCTTGACTTTAATACTTATAATAATTTGTTGCTTAAAAACTATTTTTTTACGGAATTATGAAGTTGTGTATCAAAAATTTAAATGCAGTTTACATCTAATATTCCAAGTGAAAAAACTGGTCGCCAAAAGCGGCTAGTTCGAAATATGATCAATACAATGAAAAATCATATTGGTGTAAGAGAAGGAAAAAAAAACAATTAGCAAAAAATCATATAAAAATGAAAGTCTCAAACACTATTTAAAAACGCTAAAGAATGTGATAAGAATATGAATTAAGTATTCTTCAGTCTAGTGAGGTATTCTTCTCAAATAGTACGAAATGTTTCAGTACCACGGGTTGGCATTCTATGGTATGGCATTAAGAGTAATACAGGCAACAAAATACATCTGTGATTTATCAGTAAATTAAATGTATTTTATTTGACGGATCAAAGATTTTATGAGTGCATCAAAGTTTTCAGCAAAATTTTGAACCTCTTTTAACATACTATCGTTCTAGGGTTCAAATTTGTGTTTAAATGAGATTCAAGAAATTTTTGGATTATTGATTCTTTCTAGTTCTTGTATTATTTATGTTTATAAAAAAATGCTTAAAATTTCCAAAAATTCCTGCACTTATATTTGATTTTCGATATCTGAGCTCTTACGTGATTTGTATTCGTTTTTGTGTATTTGATTTTCCTGTTTTTTTATCTTATGGTATTGTTTTGAATTTCTTATTAATTAATAATTTGTAGTTAAATCATTGAATTCTAACAGCACGTAATTCCTTTTTCTAGTTTTTCTCTTTAGTACGGGGGATGTTAATACCTGCCTTCGAGGTTGGCTGAGTTACCAAAAAGAATGTATATTTATTAAGAGCTCTGCAGAATATTCAAAAGATGACGCAACAATTTTATGCCTGCTTAGGTATAGAGGCAGAATTGCATCCGTATCTTCAGAGGAGATGCTGGAATTTTTAAATATCAATACCTATACATGTAAGTACCTTTGCACTTTGTTAATTTCTTTATGTGAAATGATCATGTAAATTTTAATTTGAGAATAAGTAATAAATATCACTTTTGAAAAGTTATGCAAGATTAAAAAAAAAAAATTCTTTTTTTGTAATAAATTTTTAGGTTTTGCATGAGGAAAAATTTAAGTATGCATTTTTACTTTCTTATCTACTACGCATACAATGAGAAAACATTATTTTTGTCAAAAAAATCCGAACTCGATATTTTCGCTAATCTCCACGTTTTAGATCTCCTGAATTCGAAAAACATATTTTTGATAAACATTTCCAATCTTCCTATCCATCTGCCTGTAAATACGATAACTCAGAAATGCTTTCAATTAGAAAATGCGAAATATGGTAAGTGATTAGTTAACGTGGTAAGTAATGTCACATTCAAGTTCTATTCAATTATCTGCTAGGAAATCATTGTATAGGTCGATTTGAAACCAATTACAAACAATTAGAGTGGAAGGAGACACACAAACAAGTAAATATCAATAAAAAAGCGTAGTTTAAAACGCTATCCGAATGAATTAGTACTACTCGCCGACAATACGGAACATATGGAGAAGTAGCAGTAGTTTACGAACGTTGAGATGGTTGCTATTTAGCATTCGCTGCAAGAGCTTCCATCGCCACTGTAAATGTCCGAGAAATAGAGCACATTTATGCTAATATACGAACACTCATGCATTGTATTATTTCTGTTATTCTTTTTCTCTAGATAGAGATAGCAATTTTTGGGTTGGAACTAGAGAAAGTAATGGAGTTCATACGTGGTCAGATGGTGCACCAATGGAACAACCTTGGGTTCAGGAAAATGATTCAATTCCTGGCAGTTGTTATATCTATACAGGAGCTGTGAGTTTTTTTTTTTTCAATTTTTCAATATAATTAAGCAATGCTGTACAGTTTTTGTATTATTTTGAGTAAAAATTTCACTTTTTTCTTTTATCCATCCTTATTTTAGTAATATTCCTCGTTTTCAATATATATGGTAAAGCTGTTCATTGAATAAAATGTTTATCAAAGAATATTGTTAAACGTGAATACGTCACGTTGAAATATTTTTAAAAATAAAATTATATTGAATTAAGATATTAAATGGCATGAAAAAAAAATTAGTTATTAGTAAGTCAACCAACTGACTCTCCGACCCGCCACGAAGGCACACGGATTTAAACCATAAGGCTGAATGACCGGACCGCCGCAACAGCAGTACGGCAACGGCAACGTCGTGATGTTTCGGAGTTCCGCGATGTGACAAAGTGGTCACGAGTACCTCCACATCATAATTTGGAATAGTTACTTTAATTTGTCAGTTTAGGGAAAAGTTAAATTTAATTGAAACTAGTTAGGACGAGCGTAATAAAGCTCTAACGTCATGAAATTTGGTATTTAATTTTGTATTTATAAAGTTTTTGGAATAATTAATGAATTTAAAATAGTAAGATATATTATTTATGGGGTAATAAGAGATTTTAATGGATTTACGTTGCACGTGCCTTTTACTATGGGGATTGACTTTTAATTGGATTGATTATAAAAATTTCAGAAAATTAAATACGCGTGTAGCACATCGTAGCTATCTTGGGCCTAAACAGTAATAATTTTGAGAATTTTAAGCCTCCAGATTGGCAACTGAGTTAAGAGGTCCTCAGCTTTTTTACGGCTGGGAAATTAACATAGACATTGTCTATTGCAGCTCTAGGCCTTTTCCTAGAGCTGGGTAATGCAGGATCATATGCAGGTAAATTGAGTAACTCGTTTGGAATCTGGGGTAATTTTTCAAAGAACTTAATTGACGTTTTTTTAATAAATTCCGAAACAGGTTCAATTTTGAGGTCCTTATGAATTATTTTACCTCTGACATACCAGGGTGCGTTGACAATTTTCCTCAGTTGTCGGTTCTGAAAAACTTGCAACCTCTTTATGTTTGTTGCTGATGTCGCCCCCCATATTTGGGAGCCGTACATCAGTATTGGTCTTAATATAGCTTTGTAGAGCAGAAGCTTGAGCCTAATCGATAGCTTGCTCCATGGAGAAATTAAGCTGTTGAGTTTAACACTCATTTTAGTAGCTTTTGTGAGGGCTGCTTTAATATGACTATTAAAGCTTAATTTTGCGTCTAAACAGCAGTACTGGCGGGAACTGTGATTGAGTCCTAAGGGTCATCACAGGCCACGGTACACCCCCCCCCCCCCCCGAAGAAAGTACGTCCCATCATCGATGGGAGGAGTCAGATCCTCCACCCATTTGTGTACCTTCCAGGGTGGCGAGATCCAACCACCATGCCGGAAGCATCTCATCCTCATTTCGAGGTCCCCCCCCCCCGGTGGGATATTAGTTATTAGTTAGAAAAACATCTATGCGTAGGTTTATTCCACATAATATTAAAAAATTTAACTGACTGAATTAAATGACAACTCGTTATGGAATTATTCAATGTATATTTACTTTTCAGAGAGTTCAAAGTGAAAAATGCGATGCACGCCATGGTTTCATATGTATTCAAAACAAAACGCAATATAATCCGACTGAGAAATGCTTGGAAGGCCTAACAGAGGTAAGGTATGACAAATTTTATGTTCCACTTAACAGAATTTTTTTTTCATTCTCTTTGTTTAAGAATAAGGAAGAATATATATATAAGATTTTTAACTTTTGGAATTTTAGAAACTATTCTTTCTTGTTTCATATTACTAGCAAAAAGATTATTATCTGCCATATGCACTGACAAGGGAAAAAAAGGGTTCAATTTTTGTAGAAATCAATCTAATATGACAAAGATTCAGAAATTTATGGAGAAAATTTCAGAATTTTTAAAAAAATAAAATAATTAACATTAGAACTTTTAATTAGTTATAACACACAAAGATGGTAAGAAGATTCAGGTGATAAACCTTTTCTTTTTGCATATTTCATTTTGAAAAGAATTATCAAACAAGCTTCAAGTATTTGTCATTTTTGAGCTGACGACCAAAGTAATATTTCCTCTACAATTAAATCAACGGGTGAAAATATTTACAGAAATTTTTGCTGGTGCTCATTTGAAATTAACGACCACTTGTATTAGCTGAAAAGAATATGCGATTTTTAAATTTAAAAATCATACATTTTCATACGATGACTTAGAAATCGTTGCTAAAAAGTTACATTTTTAGAATCTTTAATCCATTGAATGAACATTTCAAGTAATATTTAAAATCTTTTCCACGGACCTAAGAGAACAAAAAATATTCGCATAAAATATTTTTTATTACTCTCTTCAGCCATTTTTCGAATGAATAATTTTTTTAAAAAAGGCATTAGAATCCTTTCTTATTTATTTACAAGCATCAATGCAATTTTTAAAATTTTTTCTCAACAATATAACGATATTTTTTTTTATTAATCTGGCAGCACTCATTTATTGGAGAGATGACTGGGAATTGTTTATATAGAACACCTGATGCAACAACCAAAGAAAATGCGGATGCTAAATGCGCTGAACATGGTGGACGATTTTTAGATTTAAACGAAATGTAAGAAACTGTTATGTTATGTTTAAATATTTATATGTTTTCGGTATTTAGATTTAGTCGAAATGTAAAAAAAAACTGCTGTGATGTATTAAAATAGTTCTATCACTGAAAAAAAAAATCTATGTAAATGAGGAAAAATTGCGATATAATCTGTAATTTGGAGTAAATTTTATTCTTATTCAACATTTCAAAAAGTTATTGACTATCAAATATTTGCTTAATTGTGATGATTTTTTTCTAAGCTATGTTTTATACAACAGCTGGAGTTTCATACGCGTTTACCAAAATGGTATCAAAATTTTATTTGACTTTTAGAAACAAATTATAATCCTAATGAAAATAGATAATTAGTGCATTTGATGGATGACTCTCTAGAAAAAAAAGTTTTTATTCTATATTAATGTTCTTTATTTACTAAACGATATAGATTCAGTATCATTGTCATGACGAAACAAAATTCAATTTATTTGTTAAAAGTTACGTGAATATAACATTTCTAGAAAGTACATTATGTAAATCTAAATGCTTTAGTTATTCTTTCATGTTTGCAGATTACTGGATGGATTAACATCATTTATTAACCATAAAGTAATGGTCAATGACAGTGTTAGATATTGGACTACTCTCAAAACGAATGGCACCATTGTAGTAACATCAACAGGAGAGCCTTTATTTGAAGAATCATTAACTTTCAACCCTGGTAAGAGTAATTCTCCAAATCATCATATGTTGACAATGCATGATTATTAATATTAGATAAGACTTTTTGGGTTAACTAACCCTAAAATGATATTGGCCCTCTATGGAATGAAGCATTTTAAATAGTTCACAGAATTTAAACCTGATTTGTAGTTTTATATGCAGCAATTGAAACAAATACAGTATTGAAAACTGATTTATCTTTCATTTTGTTCTTATATTAAAGACAAGGTTTCCTTAAACATTTTAAGGCCATAGAAAATTACCACCAAATTCATCAATTTTAAAAGATTTGTGATAAGCTATTTTACCGCTTCTGCTGTTAGCTTTATAATTTCCAAAAGCGCGAACTATGCTAAATAAACACTTTAATCCCATAATAAAGAGATGGAAAAATGAAATAATCAGAGCAGAACAGAAGTTTTCGACATTTGATTATCATTTTGAGATAGCAATGTGTTAAACTCCAAAACTGAAGAAAAGGGTTTGTCGAAGTTTTCAGTGAAATAAAAACCTAGATATTTCAATTTCTTATCTTAAACAATAACAAAATATATTGATTTATTATTTAATTATTAACTTATCAAATTATTTTAGAATAGTCTAAATGAGATTTGTTTCGTAAATTATCATTAGTCCCGAAAGTATTTTTAATTTATCATCAACAGAAAAAAATGCCCTTCCAAGATAAATAGGATGCAATTGGGACTTTTTAATTGCAGTAAATAAAAAAATAAGACAGGGGTTTTTGTCTTTTTTAATGCTGGGAATTCCGTGAAATAATAATGCAAGCTAAATTAAAATATATTTCATGTTTTATTTCTCTGATTATTATTGTTCAATAGATTGCCTTCCTGATAATAGTTAAGAAAATAGAGCTTTACTATTTAAAATATCAGACATAATGTTTGAAATCGCTTAAAAATATATCAACTACTTTAAAATTCAATAGGATTATAATAAGGCTTATTTAACTGAGCATAAGATATACGCCCTATGTGTTACCAAATTAATTGAAATTTTTTCAAATGTGAAATTATTTACCATTTATTTTTCTGTAAATATTTTTTTTGTAGGAAGAGGGGAGTGTGTTACTGTTACTTTTAACGTGGAAGATGTATTAAAGACGCAACTCTACCAAACTGAATGCAAAGATCATGCATATGTGATATGTGGCGCGCCTGCCATCACTTCTCGAGTCACGACTCTGACACCACCTCTGCAACAGCAAATACTTTCATGCCCTGCGGGCCAGAACTGGAAAGTCTACCCGCCCACGAACACTTGCTTTTGGGTAAGTTATATCTTTCTTGATTTGTTTGATAGCTATTTTAAATTGAAAACTGCCACCTTTCACTTTCTGTATACGAAATATAGAGAAAGTATTGTAACTCAAAAAATTCGAATCCCAAATTTTGATGAATCTCTACATTTCAGACTTCTCCGAGTCTCTCAAACACATTGCTGGCATTATATTTGTCTGACTATCTGCCCGTCTATCTGCTTGCCTGTTAATGAATACAATAATTCAAAAACGCTTTGAGCTGGACAGATGAAATTTAGTTTGTGGACTTAAAATCAAATTTGTAGTTTTTGTCAAATTTTGAAACGATATCCCTTCAGAGGAAGTTTATCTGTCTTGCTATCCTAATACAAATAAATTCGATATTTTCAAAATGTCAAGAGCTGCTAAATTGATAAAATTTGGCATACATTTTCAACATCTAATCAGCAAACTCTTATCAAATTTTGAAAGAAATTTGACAAAGTATACACTGTCTGTCGGTCTGTACTATCGCATGTATGTAAAGGCTATAAATCTTAAATGCAGGGCTTAAATCAATGAAATTCGTTATTTGATTTTATAGTTTCGTGTCATATTTCGGCTACAATCAGTTGGAAAAAGGGCGTCCAAAATATATATTCGCACAATAGATTCATAAAAATGCCAGATTCATGTTAAAGATCTATAATTTGTAGCTAATGTTGATATTCATGGCTTTATCCAATTTATTCACATCCATATTACCAAAGTCCACAATTTTATGCGCTAGGCGGCGAATAAGAGAGAGCAACGAGAAAGTTTCGAGGTGGCTAGTCTTGCTGGTTGTTAAGTATTGTTTATTTTTTCGATAAGTTCTGGCGATAAGTAAATATGTAAATATTTCTAAAGTTTTCTTATTATTATTGACGTAAAAATTTACATTCCATTTGTGTTATCAGATTTTTTAAGTTTATTGAAGTATAATTTTATTATACTATTAATACTTCTCTTTTAATAGTGAAATCGGGGAAATCAGACAGGAACATAGATAACTCCATTTCTAAAATTGTAACGATTTCCTGACGATTGCGAATTATTAAAACGTATCTTTCTAGATTGAATCTTTTTATAAATCGTGGCAATCTACAAAGCATTGGCGATTCTCTTATCTTAATAGCAGTTTCGTATAATATTATGATTTATTACGCCTCCTATTTTTGGGAAAGATTGTAATTCCTTCTATGAAAAATTCCTTACTCTTTTTCTCTCCATTTTAGGTTACGGTTTAATGCAATAGAATATTACGGTATTTCTTAAGCATGTATTTTTGTATCGGCTCAGATTCATTATTATTCATTTCAAGGTTTTAAAAAATGTTAAAGAGTGTCACAGGTTTCATTAGTGCATCCATTATCTGACCTATCACACCTGTTTTCACTTTTTGAAATCAAATAAATTTTTTTACATAATTTTACTTATTTGTCTTTCAGTTGATTGATCGTAATAAGTCAAAAAATGGTTGTCAACTATTTTTTCAAGATATAACGTTTCGATTCTACTTCTATCCAATCTGTATATATCGAAGCGAATATGAATGCAACGCTCTGGAAATTATATGCATTCATGAATCATAGAACGAGAAATGCACATTTATTTGGATGAAAAGCAAATTAGAAATTCTGTGATATAAGGCAATTTAATTTCAAATGATTATCGTTCCCTGTTGGATCATAAATGTTTACAATGAAGTTCATTTTTGCCTTTTCTTCTATCATGCTGATTCAATCAGATGATGCACCCTTTAAAATAATGCAATAATTTAATTATATTAATATCATAAAATCATCGCACCTTTCTTATATTAATTAATAATATAGGTAGGTGACATTGGTTATTTTAAATTAATGATATCCAACAAAATTTTTCAAATTGAAGTTACTGTACCGAATAATTAGGCATTTTCGAAAAAAAATATTTGTAAGAAAGTCTATATAGTTTCCTTTTAAGTTTGGTTACATTCAGCTGATAAATAAAAGTTTGGTAATTTGTTTTTGTAAATGCCTGCTTGCATTTTTTATTATAAATGATATTATTTATTTTAATACACAAGGAAATTCATGTTTAACTTGTTTCGGACTTACGGAATACTTTCTAAAGTCTCTCCGATTTCAGTTTAACGTATTTAATGCAGCGCTGAACATTTCAATTAAAATAAATAATTGCTTGTTTGAGAATTACAACCTAAGGTGTTGAAAGAACAACTTGACATTACTCTAATTTTCATAATATTTAATATTTTAATATTTTTTTTTATCACAGGAAACATCTTTTGAAACAACACGCTTATCATGGCACGACGCTAGAAAATACTGCCAGGCATTTGGAGGAGATTTGGCTAGTTTTCATAGCGAAGACGAAGAAAAAATTGGTCTAAGGTAAGCAAAGTAATCGAATTTGGTTTTGATTTCCTTTTCCTTGCATTGTTTATAATTAATTTTATCGAATTATTCTGAATTCGAAAAAATAGAATATTTATATAAAGCCTACAGAAAAATGGGAAATTCAATAAAATATATATTTACAGAATTTTACTGAATTAAAAAACTTAGAATATTTATATAAAACGTACAGATAAATGACGAATTCAATAAAATAAATATTTATTAATTTTATGACAATTTATGAAATTCTTTTACTTCAGCATCCAAACATTTCTGAAATTAAACTTCTTTATTTGAATCAAAATTTATTAAAAAATAAATTGCATGTCCTTTTCTTCCCTCGAAAATTAAAACTATTGATACATAATCTTAGAAATTATGACATAATATTTTTTGTTTAAAATAACTTTAAGGTTATAAATGATTTTATTGACGAATGTGAAATTACATTATTCAATCTATGTTTGAAAAAAAAGTCATTAATGTTTAATGCTTATTTTTCAAATTAAAAATAAAGTTACTAAGAAATGTTTAACTTTTTGAAGAAAGCATTTCTTATACAATCTCAATTATTCAGATTATTTCAGAAACTTCCTTTTTAGCTCATTATTTTTCATTCTTTTTTAGTTTTCAATATGGAAGTCTTTCTCATCCATATTGGATAGGATTATATCTTGATCCAGATACTGAAAGTGAGTTTTATTACCTCATAATTATGAGTTTTATTACCACATAAGATAACTGAGAAAATTGTAAACTTTCTCAAATTCATCCATTAACTAAAAATTCCCTTTATATTTTGCAAGGCATAAATAAGTATAAAAATATTTTGACACTAGAAAAGTAATTCTAATGCCTATTATTACTCTCCTTTTTCTGTTCATTTCGTTCTAATTTCCATTGCAAAGAGCAACAGACGACCCGAAGACTATCAACATTAAAAACAAGAAAGAAGCACACTATGTGCAAGTATAAAAATAAAGGATAGCCAATAAATTAAAAAGAAAATCTAAAATCTCCCCTTTCACAATAATGTAGAAGTAAATTATAATTATAATAGAATAACATCCCAAACACATAATGCAATGAAATGCTGTATAATGTTGTTAGTAATTCAATATATCTAAGCATAATCCTAATTTATTTAAAGATAATGCATATATTTGAACCAAATTTAATTTAGAGGAATAACTATTCTAAAGAATTATCAATATGTAATTAAAAAAGTCGATTTTTAAAAAAACGATTGGTGTGTGATTTCAAGGTCAAGGCTTAAGATGCCTAAAAAATATGTCTTTCACAGATGATACAGTTGCTTTCTACTTTCTACATATGTCAGTTTGAGTTTTTACGAATTATTGAATTATAGCAAGGTAGGCAGCTAGCTGTTAAATGCCCACGGTTATAATTTTCTGCAGATGTAGCATAATGATCTCTAAATATTAATGCTGTATTACTAAACAGTCAGTAATGTCTAGGATGCTGTCGAAACTTCGAAAATCTTCTGAATAAGGCATGAAAAGCTGTAAAACCTCATTAAACCCTTATCTGGTAATTCTTATGATAAAGAAGAGGAAATTGAGTACGTACGACCTCTTACAGAGAGCGTAAAAAAATTGAATCTTTCATTCCTTTATTACATGAAAGATTTTTAAATAACTAAAGTATATGTGTTAGAAAGTAATCTTACGAAGAGAAGATTTTATTCACTTTTTCAGCATAAGTGCGTGCCTCAGAAAAGCGTTCGGAACAATAATTTTGCCATGGTTACTTATAAATGTTATTCCTGCGACTTTTGTTATAAAAACTCATTGAAATAAATGTTTTTGCAGCCTATAAATGGAGCGATGGGTCTCCTTTGTATTATCAGAACTGGGCTCCTGGACATCCAAATCACAGAGATAAGCGTTTACGTTGCGTAGCCATGAACGCAGATGAGACTCATTGGATATCTAGCCTTTGTGGGATTGTGAGTTGGTTCGTATGCAAAGCACCGAAGAGTAAGTATCTCTTTTATAGTGTTCTTTCAATATTCACAGATATTTTTTTATCGTAATGATAAAACAGAATTTTATATTAAAAATTTTAAAATACTTATTCTTTGGATTGAAATTAATTTTCGGAAGCTTTTCACTTAAAGTTTTTAACATATTTATTTTTTAAATAGTTGATAATATTCATTATCAATTCATGACTTGAAAATCCTTATTGCTATCAAATTTAAGCGATTCCTTTTTCTTTAGAAATCACGGGTAAATCTTAATAGATGTTAAACGCAAAAATATTACTTTTAGAAATAAGTCTTTAATAAAGAATAGCGGAAATACATATTTTCTATTATTTTTAAAATAACATTACATGTAAATTTCAAGTAAATGCACAAACCATAGAACTAATCTCTCATTTTTAACTACTAGTCTAGTTTCACCAATTTTTATTTTACATGAAAACTCATGATATACCATCAATGATTGCTCGTTGTCCCATTCTCATTTTTGGGAGAAATCTCAAAGCTGTGCTCTGCTCGCCCGCTGTGTCATTGTACAGTTGTTTTGAGAAGAAAACACTGGCAGAGCCCTCCAGCTACAACTACTGTAATAATTTCGCCAATTTTAATTCATGTAAAAGTGTATGAAATGTGAGTGTTATAAAAGGTTTAAATGAAGGGTATCTACCATTATCTTTTATTTTGAAAAATAAATTGAAAATACTTCTTTATTGTTCATTCTCTATGTAGAAAGTCTTAAACAAAATTTTCCAGTCATTAGCTACTGTACAAATTTAGCCAATTTTTATTTTATGAAAATTAATTATTAATAACTATGCTATAAATGATCACTTGTTTCAAAAAATCCATAATTTTTCAGAGATATTGCAAATTAAAACTTAGATTCTCCCCCATACTGAACATTTGGGCCCATTTTGCAACTTTTATTTCGTCAATAATTTCACCACTTAACTAGCATTGCTAGCTAATCGGAATATTCTGCATTTACTATTCGAATATAATTTAAGTTTTTCCATTCATTTATGGTCATCACAGCTAATTGACTACATTATTGCTGTTAATATGAAAAATTAAAATCTGACTACATAAGTGACTAATTAGTTATTAATATTAACTGATCATCTTTAAAAAAAACAGAAACGTCATTTTTTAAAACTTAGTTTATTATTTTAGAGATTCTTGCTGAAAATTGTAATGCGTTGATTTCTTTTTTTAAATCACTTCATCAGAAATAAATTTCCTCCCTTAATTTTCCTCCCTGAATTTTAAATTTCCTCCCTGAATTTTAAATTTCTTCCCTGAAAGTTACCAAATAATATTACGTTTTTGAACGTAATATATTCGGTAACTTTCAGGAGGAACTTTTTAGGAGAGAAAGAATATTAAACACTTTTTCTATGCAATTTTAATCATATTGCAGATCATTTTTCTTTTGATTGAAATGTATTGCCAATGCTTTCAGTTGTCAAATGTTTCAATAGATTATTCTTTTTTTTTATTAATTAGAACAAGAAAATTCTTTAGGAGCTCTTAGCTTAGCTTAGTTTTTTTAAAGCTTAGTAGCTTTGAAGACCACAGAATCCTCTATTCAAAAGTCAATTTTTTTTTCTTCATTGTGTGACTTTAGAATTGATTGGTTGGTTTATAGTGGTTTAGAGATTAGTTAGTTAACATTCAGTGGAGCTCACAATTGAAATATCTTTAGAAAAATGTTTGTATAGCGTTTCAAAGGCTCTGAATTTAGTTATTACTATAAAAAGATTTTTTCTGGGGAATTATGAGCTATTTTTTAAAAAGTTATGTCAACAATTTTAATAATAAAAGAAATAAAACTTGAAGTCGAGATTCCATAATTAAACTAACTTTTGAATGTAAGTATAATCGTAAATCTTAATACAATAAAAAATTCTTTATAAAGATCTATGATCATAAAATTAAGATATAAATTCATTTTTCTTAAGTAGATTTTCATCAATATTTTTTTTTTATTCAGGAGTTAGCCCACCTACGCCGGTTATTCCAACACGAGAACCACGTAAGTAATTTTTAGCTTATCTGTTTTTAATAATTATCAGTTTGTTTTTGCATTTCTTTTAAACTGTATATTCCATTTTAAAAGATTATTTTAAAAACGCTAATTGAAAAACCCCAGATATTTTACAATTAATATTTCAGAAAAGCTTTCTAAAGATCTGTAATATTGGCATGGTCAGCTAAGACTAGATTAATGTAAAAGTTGTTGAAACAAAAATATGATAGTTTTTTTTAGTTATAAGTTATTTCCAAATATCATTATACTCGGCTTTTCAAAATTTAATTCGCTCTAGGCTAAGACATGTAATTTTTAAATAATCATTTATAGCTTTTTCCGAATTTTTAATCATGCCTTATTTGGTAGTTACTCGAGCCGTTATGGCAGTATTTGCGCAGTTTCAAAAACGTTGACATGCAAAACTAGACTCAGTTGAATACCTTACTTTTTAAACTTCCTTATGCCAATATTAATGAGAATATATTGAAAGAACATATATATTATCTCTAACAAGTAATTTTCATAAAAGGCAAAACGACGATATTTTCATCAAGCCGCCTTTAAAACATTATCAAGTCTTCACTTTCTCATAATTATCTTTCTGAGAACATAAAAAAGGATGATTATACTTATATTGACTCCCCAATAAATATGCTTTATCATAAATGCTCAAAAATACATGTATGGATGATAATCTACTCAAGCAGAGAAAGAGAATTTTAATAATTATATTTTTATATCCTTTATTTAATTTAAATTTTAATATATAAATAGATAAATAAATGTATATTTAATATATAAATATATAAATAGATAAGATATAAATTTTGCTGATATTAAAAAGGGAGCATTATCAGCTTCTTTTTTCTAAAGTACTACCAATTACTCATGCTATCAAGCGGATTTAAACTCTCTTATGGCCCTGAAATTTTGCCATCGTGAAGGAGAGTGTTTATTTTTTAAGACAAAATTTATCTCTTGTTTTTTTGAAAGATAAGAAATATATGTTTTTTTTTAATAAAATAAAACATATGTTAAAATTTTCTTTTTTTAATTAATAGTAGACAGCTAAGTTTTGTCTTGCTAGCGAACGATTTTCTGATTAAATCTCAAAAATGAAAAGAAACGACTTGTAAAAAAAATGGATTTTTATTCCAATTTGTTAAGTGCCATTAACTAGAACTGTTAGAAAATAGAAAGAAGCAATTAATTTTTTAAAAATTAGAAACTTCCAATTCCAATGCTCAAATATTTTTTTACTAATCCTTCCTCACTTAATTCGAATAAATAATTAGACTCAAATTATGACAGTCATTTTCATAACTGTAGTCAAGCGGTAATAAAAAGATTTTGTAAGAACCAAATAAAATTTATTACTGAGACATTCGATATCAGAACAGGGGAATGAACTTTTTTACTCTTTTGATTCTTATATTGTTAAAATTAACTAAACCTGTAATTTTAAATATATTTTTCATAGAGTCATTTCTTTTTACAGTTATTCCCTGTGACAATAATTTAGAAGTACCACATTCTTTCTATTATTGGCAAGGTTATTGCTATGAGGTGATTAGCAGTCTGCATAGCTGGCATCGAGCAAAAGAATATTGTGAAAATAGAGATTCGACTTTAGTTTCTATTCACAGTGATGATGAAATAGGTTTTCTACTGAGGCTGGTAAGCTTTAATGTCACACTAATGTCAAATAAATTATTCTGCAATATATATATATATATATAGATAGATAGATACCAAATATTGGTAGATTTATCTCTGCCAAAAATAAGTTTATAGATTAATAGGTATTAATCTATAAACTTTTTTTGGATTTGAAAATCGCATTATAACGACATTAATTATTTGTGAATATAAAAATTTTACAAGTATATCAATCTAAATTTCTCTGAGGAGATTTTAAGTTCAATTAATCAACTTTTGTTTAGTTTATAATTTAAGATTAGTGTTTTTTCATCTTATTTATTAATACCGTTTTTATGCTTCTCTTACAGCTTTATGATAATAGGCAAACAGTTGGAAATCGAGTTTGGATAGGATTAAATTCTTTCAGTCGAGGAATCTTCACATGGACTGACTACACTCCAGTTGATTTTACTTATTGGAATGAAAATGAACCCAATAATTACGAAAACCAGGAAAAATGTGTCAATATGTACATTGGAAATGGTAATAAACAAGAAGCAATTATTTATAAATTGCATATAATATAACTTTTTTGAACGTTTATCGCATTTCTTTTTCTTATTCCCCCTTGAAATTTATAAAATGGCATATCACGCATTTGTGGATAAACTGATTCTTGTATTTCTTTTAAAGGTCTTTGGAATGATGAAAACTGTAATATTTTCATGGGTTTTATATGCAAGCAAAATAAAGACGCAAATGTGTCTGTGGACATTCCCACGACTCGCGATCCAAGGATCGGCAATTGCAAAAAAGGATGGTACGCCCACCGTAAGTTTACTCATTAGCTGTGAGAACTCACAGGTTTCAATTATTAATTCTGTTTAGGACGACTATGACACTTGCAGTCGAAACCGAAACAATTGGATATCATTCGATTAATTAGATTAAGTCCTATATGATTAGCACATCAATATATAGAAAACACATTTTTTATTACCTTTTATTCGAAATGTATCTAATATAATAGTCCTAAAAATTATAACCGATCATTCAACTAGTATCTTTTCCACTCGTTTCATTCAGGCATGTCTTAAAATCAGATTTGGATGTTTGGATTCCAAGAATTTTTTTTACACAATCAGAATGTCATTTTTTATTGATTTGGTCATCATATAATGACTGCACCAACTGATAATGACTTTTAATCTAAAATACAAAAATAGAAACTTAATTTTTCGTCTATAGTAATAATATTTATTTAGCCAGAATGTTAAATATGCTAAAAATTTTCCAATTCCAATTCCATATGTCAGGATGTGTAAAAGGATCCAAATCAGTATTAAGTAAGAGAAAAATATCTAATTGTATTTTTAAACAAATTTTATACATTTACAAATTTTACACATACATACATTTTTATTATTATTTTTATATATAGCAAATTTTAAACACAATTAATTTTTTGTAGGAAACCATAATACAATTAGATATTTTTCTCTTACTTAATACTGATTTTGATCCTTTTACACATCCTGACATATGGAATTGGAATTATATTTCCACTCAGTAATTGCAGAAAGCATAATAGAAAATTTTTAGCAAATTTAATATTCTGGCTAAATAAATATTATTAATATAGACGAAAAATTAAGTTTCTATTTTTGTATTTTAGATTAAAAGTCATTATCAGTTGGTGCAGTCATTATATGATGACCAAATCAATAAAAAATGACATTCTGATTGTGTAAAAAAAATTCTTGGAATCTAAACATCCAAATGGGATTTTAAGACATGCCTGAATGAAACGAGTGGAAAAGATACTAGTTGAATGATCGGTTATAATTTTTAGAACTATTATATTAGTTTCCTACAAAAAATTAATTTTCTTGTAATTAAGTTTAATTATATGAGAAACATAAGAATTTGTCTAGTGTAATTGAATGATATTCTTATAGGAATTTATATTAGTCCTGATTGACTATCTGCGGCGATAAACTTTTTCATTTAAATATGAATTTTATTACTTTTAAAATTTGTTCTCTTCCGAAAATTGTAAAACATTCCATTTAATAAATTCCATGTCAGGAAAATGACTGTGCAATGTCATTTATTAATATTTATAAATGATTAGATAATTAAAATTAATTTTTTCTGCCGTAAAGCAATAAATGATATTTAATTCATTTGAGATTGACTAAAATAATCGAAACATGAAAAAGAAAGAATAAATGAAACATTCTATTAATTATATTTGAGTTCTTCATATCAATAATTTGACTTAATTGCCTTAAATGACTAGTTGGATCACTAGGAATATTGATTATATTTCATTTAAGTTAACTAATTTAGATATAATTTCATAATACTATGAAATTACCTAACATTAAAATTGTATTACTTTAAGAGATTTACATATGCTCTGCTCATTGTATACAAGAATCTTTCTAGTGTAAACCAGTCTAATGATATCATGACGCTATTAAAAATGTAAATAATTAATTCATTTATCATATTAATTTCGCGATATTGTAACTTCATTTTTAACTGCCTATTTAAATATTAAACAAAATCTTTCTTTTTTATCTCAACAATAGGAATAAATCAAGAGATCAAATAATTGATGAAACATTGAAAACGTTGTGAACTTCAGAGCAACACTGTAATCTATTAACAGAAATTAGAGAAAAAATTATTTTAAAAAATTGGAGAATTCGCCAAAAATATGTGCGATTCTTAAATTGGCATCATTAAAAAGACAATTTTTAAATTTTAAAATAGTGTAACATTTATTCTTATGCGATAATATTTTATTTTAATACTTAATCTTTTATGGCATATATCAACAAGTTATTACAATCTGTTCAAATATATTTCGACAGATAGTTCTAAAATTTACCTTTATTGTGTTTTTCAACTTTAAGTAAATAGATTCCTGTTTTTCTAAAAATATATTCATTCTTTAAGAATGAAAATAACTATTGCACCTTTTTCTACCAAAATATTAAAAATAATTATGAAGATTATTTTTTTTATTTTGAAATAGTTATAGATTTTTATATTTCGCTAGTGTTTAGCAATAATGATATAAATTATTAGGTCATAAATTTTATTCATGTTTTTAGATGATCGCTGCTATTTGCCAGTGGGATTCTCAAACCAACAGAAAGTGAATTGGACGGAAGCATCTCAAATTTGCCAACGTCTTGGAGGTTATTTAGTTTCGATTCGCAATGCGAGAGAACAAGGTATGTGTTGCTTTTAAACACGCATGTTATTTTGGTATCTAACTAAAAGAGCAAAAAAAGAGAAAATGAAAAATGAAACTTGCATTTGTTTTTAAATTATAAATATGAAGTTTATAAATCAAGCAATGTCAAAATAAAATCCGAAAAATTTCACAATAATGCTACTATCTGTGATATGATTATAGATTCACTGGGGATAGGAAATGCTCCCTTACTTATTTTCGGCGAATTTACAAAGAATAACATCTATATAAATGGATATACATGGCCTCTAATATAATACACCTCTATTCTTAAGTAATGATAATAGATCTATTCATTTTAAATTTAAAATTATGTATTTGCATGCCAAAGTAGTAGTGGAATAAATCATCATAATAAACTTTATATTGAAGTTTCGTATATCATTTAAAATTAGATTATTTTTTGCTATTATTGATTTAGCAATGCAGTTTTATTTGGAAAAAGGTCTTTTTTTTAGAAAATATTTAAAAGATTTAAAGTTCCTACCCAAAAACTGATGATAATTTTTATAATGTTGAAATTTCAAAATGTGCATTTCAAATTGATTTTAATATTTAAAAAAAAACAGCCATTTATCCTACTGAGCACACGTACTAGGCACACACACACGCAAAATCTCTTTTACTCTTAGTGGTAGAGATTATTGGCTCAAATGTAAACCTCATGACATTAGAACTATATAGTACAGTCGAATTATACTTCGACATGGAAAAAAATGTATAACAGTAATTTTATTGGTTAATTTACCGATTTGGCTGCCCATTACAGACCTTATATTTGCTTCAATATATAATAGGAGGGAAGGTGGAAACTGAAACAAGAATTTTTCAAATTTAAATAAGAATGTATTAATTTTAGAGAAAAGTTTACATTTAAATATTATAATTATGAAATTATAAATATTATAATTTAAATATTATAATTATTAAATATTATAATAAGAGAATTATGCCAATTTGATGAGCTATTAAGTGAGTTGTCGAACGTTATGATAATTAGGTCAAGGACAAATTTAATTTAAGTGTAAATTTGGAAAATATTTTTTATTTTCTTTAATTTGAGAATAATTTGTTTAATTAAGCATAAAGATTTGTCACATTAAAGGAAGTAGCTAGTAAAAATTTCAAATTTATATCTGCACTAATGTTTTGAAGAATTCGACATCGATGAAAAAAAGTCGAACACTGTAATAGAAAAGTCCGTATATACTTTTTGTCTATCAGAATTAGTGGATTTATCCGCCCTCCCTCTCCCCACATTCTAAAAGTGTTGTTCTTTGGTTTCAGATAGTATTATGTTCTAATTTCGGGATAGAGTAGCGAAAATTGAATTTGAAATGAATGTTTTGTCTCGGTAAATTGGTGAGCATGACTTTTACACAAATTTAAGCAAAAAAAAAAAATTATTTTAGAAATACAAATTTATTAAGCAAACAAAAAAAAAACCCTGTCAAATGCAAATATTTGTTTCGTAATACCTCATCCAATCATAAAGGCTTCAAAGAAATTTGCTAATTGCTCAATTATCTTGATTGGTCATTTGTTATAACTTTAATTCTATATAGAAGGGAAAACAAACTTGAAAAGGTTTCAGAGATTTAAGATATCTTGGGTAAGTTCTGGAATGCTGAGCAAAAAAATAAAATTCTTTGGTCGCACTTATTTTCTTTCTAATACAAAGACATATTTAGTAACCGGGGAAGGTTAAATATGCCGACGATTTATGCTGTATATTATTGTAACGCTGGCCTATTTGAATACATCATGATCTGAATTCTGGGAATCCATAAAGAAAGCCTGTTTACTTCCACGGGCATTACAGAAAAGATGTAGAAATTGACATTTTGTCATATTTTCAAGTTGCTTTCATGTTAGAGAAAGAATTCTTAGTTCCGGAACTCAACTTTACAAAAACAACAGTGTAGACAATATTTCAAATTCATAATTGGCTTCCATACAGAATGTGTGGAGTTCATGGACTGCTATAATAGTTGCATGATAACTACATGATCAACGTCTAAAATTTTACAATTAGGTCCTATTTAAGATAAAATCAAATCCTTCGTTTCTCAGAAATCCTATCTACACCAAAGAATGTAGCTTTAATGAAAATAGTTTTGAAGAATGTTTCCATCACTTTAGAAACAGTAAAAAAAAAATCCATTCTTCGAACAAGAGGCTCATCATCAGTGGTATTTCTACATAATGTATGGTATGGCAATTTTTACAAATTCTTTTGATTCCATTTTGTATAACAGCATCCTTAATGGGGATCAATTATCATCAATTATTTGATTGCCATTATGATTGGAATTTCCTTCATAGATTTGGCAGTACAAGCTCTCTAAATTTGCCGAAGAATTTAAAAAGCTTTTCATTAAAGTCATAAATGTTGAACTCGTTCGCATATGCGCAAATATTGTTCAAATACTGCAGTTTTGTATAGGTATTGATATATTAAGCCAAAGATATTAATTTTTAACAAGTTTTTAAACACTTTAATTAATGTATTATCTAATCATCTTTTTCCAAAATGTTCAATTTTTAAATGAAATATAATAAGTTAATAAAGGCATTTTTGCTTTCGGGTATACATTTTTTTGGTCTTTTAATAAACTTTTGTGATATGTATATTATTCTTGAACATTACAGTGGAAACCTTGCTCAAATACCGTTTAGATAAATAATTTAACAAACTTGTTTTTTAATATCCCAGAAAGTTTTACAATATCATTAGAGCTATTTAAGCAATTTTACTGAATTTATCATATGATCCTTTTAGTGATTAATTTGTGACATACGGCAAAATAATACCCGAAAATCGAATGTTTTACAAGCATTTTCTGCAAACTATTACCACAAAACTACAATTGTAACTATAATAAAAACTACAAAACTACAAAACTACAAAACCACATTCAAATTTTGATATATTTAAGTAATTGTCTTTGAGTTATCAATTTGTTTAGATACTTGCGAAAGTACAGACGAACAGAAAGTCAACCTTTTGAAGAATTTGGAACCGAATTTGATATGTATCTGCACTTTAAATATTAAACAAGTGTATTAAATATTTTATTCATCTAACTTTGTTCATTTTTTTGTTATAGTGCTAACTTATATTCGGACAGTTGGACATGCATAATTTCTCCAATTGGAGTTGACTCAAAATTTGAAAGAAATCTACAAATCTGCTACATATGCCAAATTTTATATATTTAACTAGATGCATTTTTGAATAATCTTTGCAATAGACAGACATAACGCAAAAAATGAGTTTTTTGAACTTGGGGAGATCAATAAAGTGGAGATGTATCAAAATGTAGAGTTCGAATCTTTTGACGATTACGATACTTATTCTATATTTCGAATAAAAAAAAAAGAAAAAAAGTACAATCTCAATACACATAAATGTAGAAGATAGATGAACAATTTAACCTTTTTAGAATGTGCACATTAGAAATGTGCACATGCACAATTTAAGACTTTCAAAATAAAATGGCTTTAATATCTGACAGTTTGATGGAATCGAAGTTTTATCTAAGCGATTTAAATGAAAGAAAATCAGCCAGTAGCCGAAAGCTATTAGTAATAAATAATTGAAATATTTCGCTATTTATATTGATGCAAAGTTGTAATTAAATTGATGCGAAGATTTAAAATGTTTTTTAATTCCTTATCATTTCGTATAGCTTTCTTATCCTACCTAATTCAAGGCTTGAAAGACGATGTTTGGATCGGGTTTCATGACACTTTACAATCAGGTCGATATTACTGGGTGGACAATTCTGATATTCGATATACTAACTGGGCACCCGGAGAACCCTCCTTTTTTGGAATTCAGGTAATGTTTTTTTTTTCTTTAAAAAGATTATCTTTAGTATATTTCGAAGAGGAAGTCATAATTTTACTGAATCATACATTACTTAAAAATATATTAAAGACGGGCAAAGGAAAAAGGAAAAAAATGTATTGGAAAAACTAGTGGACTTACTCAAAATATTATAAGGCCAATATACATGGAACTCTGTGATCAAAAGTTGCTAAAGAATCCTTTACCCTTTTACCCTTTAGAATGACATAAAATGCCAAGTGTTTAATCACTTTAGCCACCAGTTTTAGAGAAAAAGAAGGCTATTGTGATGGACCGCGCAATTTTGTACTTTGGTCAGATGACAAAGATGACAACTGAACTGATGTCCGATTTTCCAAATTGCTGCGTCACATCAACGAGAGGGGATTTTGCCCCAAAGGATTTAGTTTGCAGTAGACACACCTGGCAGTTTTTCAACGATATCAGGTCTGGAACCTGAAACTCTCGGTCTTGAAACCGAATTTTTTATCACTAGCTCACCTCAGAGCTGTAGATATCGATGAAGATTTTAATTAGTTTTACTCTGAAATTTCGTTGAGCTATTTTTCAGTTTAACGAAGGTGGGGCTGTTACATTAGTTGTACTAAATAAGTTACTAGTGAATATTAGCAGCTATATGAAAGAAAGTCTAAAGGGTTTTGATTATGAACATATCTAGATCATCTAAAGAAAAAAGTTCAATGTATGAAGAAAAGGAAGGTTGAACTTATAAACATGAAGAATTTTAGACTATTTTTTAAAGATTTTTTTAAAAAGTAACTATAACATTTAAACGTATTTTTCAACATATTTTTTTGAAGTAATTTATCAACCCTTAACATAATATCTCCAGCACTAATTAAAATTTTTTAATGAGAATCTAAGGGAAAGTTTTGTATACTATTTTTAATGAACTATGTATACTATTTTGATGTACATTGCATACTTTTTTTGTTTATAGACCTTTTTTTATTAGAAAATAAGGGTAAAATTTAGAATAACCTCTATATTGTAACTAATAAACCTTTATAATATATTTTTGCATTTTAAATTATGTGCCTAGCATTTAAAGAAATTTATGATGATCGTATTAGAAAATCGCACAGTGTTAGCCGTTTTTTAATTTTATTGAAATTTATTTCAAATTTTTCAATTAAGAAATAGGACTTATACAGCGATTTTTATTTTGATTTTTTTTCTTTATTTTTTATGTATTATTTAATTAGAAAACACGAAACAAAATAAAAAAAAATCTTTTTTTCAAGAAAATGGCAGAATCACCTACTTTGGCAGTCACCTTAAAAGATTTAAGACCAGTTTTTTGGTATATTGATGACTATGTAATACTGATGATTGATGAATTTTTCCTCCTTTCCACAGTCAAAGTCAAAATGCTTCGATTAGTTAAAGTAAAAATGTAATTTTTGCCACTTGATTGCCACTTTCATATCTTGTTTCTAAAGGTGTAAATTTTGTTGGTGGTAAAAGAATTCACCTTTCTTTTTATTTTCATTTCAAAAACTTTGCCCTTTTAATTTCTTTTTAGTTAATTTTAATCGTTCTTCAGAATTTTACGACATAATTTGAGTTATTTATCTAACACACTTATTTATCAAAATTAACTAAATACGATCATAGAAAATCGCCAAGATAATCATCTGGTGAATCAATAAGAAATCTGAAAGTTTCATTTTCTCTACAAAGCAGATAATTGAAAATGTCAGTAAGCAAAAAATCACCGTTAAAAATGAAATTATATTTGACAAAAAAAAATGTTGATAATCTGTTTTATTCTTTCTGAAATTTATATTTATGTTGGGTAAAGACGAGCAGAACTTCGCAGTTGACTAATAAAGATTCAAGATTTAAATTTGCAAAATTTCTTCGTGTTATGATGTCATTTTTTAAGATGCTCACATTTTTGGAAATAATTTTTCAAAAAAAAGAAAAGAATATAGTCAGTTTAAAAACATTCTTTAGAATAGCGGGTTATTTTTAACTAAATGATTTATTTAGCTCTTTTGGAACTTCAAAATTAAAAATGAAATACATTGTAAATTTGTTTTCATTTTTATATAGCTACTATAAATTAATTTTTTTCTTTTAACATTAATAAAATAAGTTTGGGTATAAAAGTGATTTTACTTTCAGGAAGACTGTGTCAAGATGGCTTACAATGAACTTAATAGTGGGGTGTGGAGAGATGATGAATGTAGCAAAAAATTACCATACATTTGCCAAATGGAAAAGGGTAAAGCACTAGTTTGAAAACATTTTTCTACTAATTTTTGAGAGTTTTATCTAGAGAATTCTTGTAGAATTTTTATCACCTTTATTTAGATAAAATCTCTTACTTCTAAAATGCTAATTTTTAACTGCTTTACGAATCGCAGATTATCTTGTTGACTGCATTTAAAAATCAAAATTGTTAACTAAGCCCTGAAGAACCCAAAGTTTAAATTTGTAGGAGAAATAATTTTTAACGAGGTAAAACACTCTAATTTGGACAAAGACACATGGAAGAGAAATTCAATTTGTATAATTTTTATCTTGTTTATTGGTTCTTCATTTTAGAATGATTAGTTGGAGATCAGCATAAGAATAGGAATTTTTAGCACCGTTTTATCAAAAATCGGTATATGCGAATTTTCTTCTCATTATGAAAAGAAAAGTTACGCATATAAATTGTTCTTAAATAAAATTGAATGGTTAATGTGCATTAATCATTCAATTTTATTTGAAAATAGCTATTATATTCTGAAAAATAAACTTATTTCAAGAAGTATTCCATTACTGTGTAAATACCAATGGTCGTCCCTAAACCAATAGTTTATTTCCTAATAATTTCAATTAATTAGTTTGATCAGAGAATATTTAAGATACAATTTGCACACTACTTATAAGACGATTTTAGATGCTATTTAAGAGGATAAATGAGATTTGTGCACTATTTTGAAGAAAAGATCAGGTTTACGCTCTATCAGAATTTATACAAGGCTAGAAGTGATGCAAAATTTGTCTGGTTTCCTAATAAATATCTCATTAGTCTCAATGATATATCTGATGAAAGCAAAACTATTAATGGCTGATGATTTCAGCAAACATGTTCTGAAATTTTAATATATTTCATTAGATCCTGAATTACCCAAACCCGAGTACAATCGAGGGCTCGACTGTATTTACCCAGAGCGCTGGTTAAAACTGGAGAACATGTGTTTCAAGATGTTTGCCGGGACCCCGATGACTTGGGAGAAAGCCGAAGCCACTTGTGAGAGGCAAGGAGCACAACTCGTTTCATTGTCGGGAGTCTCCATTCAATCAGTTGCAACTTACCTGGGCATGGAAGTGAACCAGACTTACTGGATAGGCCTCAAATATGAGGCAAGTTTCCAGAACTACAAACTAATAACTGAACGGAATATAACAACGGCAGTTAACATTATGAATATATAAAAGTATTAAACATTAAAAAATAGTTCATGTGATTCCTTCAAACTTTTTTCGAGTTCAGCTGTCTAGCTGTATGCGAGGACAAGATGAATTTCATATTACGAATTAAAATACATTATTATAGACGAAGCTGATAATGATTGAATTTACTGCTCTCAAAAAGATGTAATCCAAAATTTTTAGAATTATTATTATACGATGAGAAATTATTATTAAATTGTTAATAATATTTAATTACCAACTAATTACTACTAATTAATTAATATTACTTTAATTACTAACTAATATTTAATGTTCTTTAAATTTTAAATCAAGACTTCTAAAAATAATGAAATACAAAATCAACTAATCGACTCATTTTCAACTGGAACTCTCTTTATGCCACTTCCAGATAAAGCAATTTTTTCAAAAATTAATAATGGAATATAACTCATAGTAGCTACTTCGACTGCTTTGATTGATGCATAAATAGTAAAATGGAAACTTAGTCTTTAATCTTTAACCTTTCTACTACTAATTTTTTTCAGATCCAAATTAATAGATACACTCTGTATTTTAATTGTGATTCATATAAGACATATCAAAAATGTATGAGATGATGCATAGTAAATTAATTACATAGTAAATTAATTACAGCAAATAGTAAATTAATTACAGCAAATGACTTCTTGAAAAATGATTTTATGTTTTATATGACTTCAGAATCGTAAAGAAATGCTTTATCTTCTTTTTCATTACATGAATATGCAATATAAATAAGCTTGAAACATCAATGCTAAAAATTGATATCGGAACACTGAACATTTCATTTTTGCATGTTACAAAACTATAATTTTGGGAGACATATGAAACAGGATGTAATTTTAAAATATATAAACAGAATTTATTCTGGCTCCATAAATAAACTCAGTTTTTATTTGGACATTTTCTTATTCGGTTTAAAATTCAGTAATTAAAAATTATCTTCAAATTCTGGGTTTTTTTTCAAAATAATTCATTGAATGCATTCTTAACTAATGAGATTCTTCGTGTTAATACAAAGGTTATATAATTTAAAACTCTAAACTAGACTGAGATATCCACTTAATGATAGCTAATGCTTAAAGTCCATAAAAATGAGAGGAAAAAGTCCATTCATATCAAACATAATCTAAAGAGCAAATTTTCATAGAAGAGACAATTACTAAAACTATTAAAATCTCCCCAGAGATATGGCTTTGTCTTTCAACATTTTAAACTAAAAAAGTTGAGCAGAATTTCAAACCGAATTCTCTCATAGTTTTCAGAGCAAACTAATGATAATGATGATGGCGGTAATAATAATAATTATAGTAATTATGCCACCAATAAATCACGATAATGATAATCATGATGAAATCTTTTATTCACTATACACAATTTTTCAGTCAGAATCATCACTCACACTATTACGAAAGAGAACCATTAAAAATTAGAGCAAATATTAACAATAACTAAAACTGATTAAATGAATTCATTTTGATTGATTAATCTTTGATGATATGGGATTCTCACCCATATTTCACATATTTTCACCATCATCGGAGAACTAGAAAATTGTAGGTATTTGGGCGTTCTCTTGATATACATCATTAAAACAAGCAAAGGTTTTTAATACTATTGACATTTATGTTTCTTTTGTTATTTATCATTAGGAGGAAATAATATTTTTATGGCTAGTTCCTTAAATTTTTTATTAATATTGAAGATCTTTATTACGATATTCATTCAAAATTCGCTCAAACGAGATTTAATCGCAAAATAATAGTATAAATCAAAAGAAAGGTATATTAATTTAGAATATGTAAATCTTGTCTGATTTTTGTAAAATTCCGAAAACATTTGATATTTGAATATTGCAGAAAAAAACCCAGCGATTTAATTGGTTGAGTGGCTGGCCCATGACAATATCAAAATGGGGTAAGAATGAGCCATCTGGATATACGGATGATATATGTTATTCAAGTACCCCTGAGGGATATTGGAAGAGCATTTCTTGTAGAGACGAACTACCTTTCATCTGCCAAATCACAGCAGGTATGCAGAAAAATTTAAGTATTCTTAATAATGACGGTAAGTATAGAAGAATCAGTTGTCTTCGAAATAGCAAAAATATCTGTTAATAGATTTAGTTACAAATCATTATGGGTGTTAAAAAAAAGCATTTTTGAACCTTACTGAATATTAATTAATTTCATGCACAGTAACTTTAGCATATTAATGAAATATACCCACATTGTGGGCCATTCCAGTTATGGGAGCTACCGGAATTGTAGTTGGTTCTCACTATCCTGGTGACCATAATAGTGTGTGAGATTGAATTATCCTCTCTCCTCTGACGACAGATGTATATCGAATAAGGGGAGAGGCTGGTGGCAACGTTAGGACACAAGGGCAATTCATGCGTCACTGCTGCCACAACGTCCAAATTATTCAACTAAATTCCTATATTTCGGGCAAGGGAGAGGTTTGAATTCCAAAGTGGTTATATTAATACAGCATGAATGGGAAAGCGGACCGTGTGACAGTGGCTGTATTTGCAACCGATGACATTCTATGAGACCTAGATTTTCAAATATCCAACATGAGGCAAAATGAAAAATCAGGAATGATACGTCTAAAAAGAAGTAAATTGGCAATACTTTCATTTGTTTCATATTGTCATAAACTGCATTATTTATTATTATGTTCAAAACTGGTTACATATTGATACTCCCTTATATATGTTTTTTTCCAAATTCATTTATGATTGTTAAATCCTTTATCATCTCTCCTTTCCGGTTTAATGTTATTAAATTCCATGCAACATTTTCAACACCATTTTAAAAGGAACATTGCCATTAGGTTTATGCAAAATAAATTAGGAACAATCAAAGCATGGACAGGGACAATCAAGAATTATTGAATTATTTTGATAATAAATTTGTATTACAAATAGTGAAGCATTTTATAGTAACTAATTGCTTTAAATAAAATTTAAAATATTTGTAGCCGACTCATCCCTTTACAAAGCGAAAACATTGTAGGCCATTTTATTTATCATATTAAAGCCCCTTTTGAACTCCACGCTTAGGCGTTTTGGGATGGATTTCGTCAGTTTAAGCAATATTTAAATAAAGAGGAATCCTATCGAGTTGGTACCTTATATTTCAAACTTACATCACACACAAATGCGAAAATATTTAACTTAGAAATAATTATTTAACTCCTTGATCTCTACTTAACTTTCTAATAGATGACACATTCTCCTATGCCATTTATGGCTATTTTAATGTCTACAATAATATATGGGTATTTGAAATATTAAAGCGCTTATAAATGATTTCTTTTTATTACTTCATGATTATTTTTAATTAATTTTTAAATTACTTAATATTTTCATTAAATTATAGATTAAAAATTAAAAATTCCTTAATTCAAATCATATATCAGATACATTATTGCATTCGAAGGGGTTAATTCTCAATAGATCCCCATATATTAAGAATCGTTCATGGAAACATCAGGTGTTAACCTTTCGCTTTAGAAACTGCGATTCTGCCATCAGGTTACCAAGACTCAATTATAATATGAAAAAGCAATTTCGAATAAAAATAATGAATGAAGCTGAACTTCCGTTAAAGAAGAATTAAAAATCCGTATTAGCGAATGAAACATGTACATTGCTTTAAACCATATTTCATAAAGCATTGTAACATTCGTGACAGTTTCAATTTTTGTTTTAAAAAATGCAAAGTTATTACAAAACTTTTAATATCTGTTGTGCTCAAAAATAATTTTTTGCTGAATTTCCGTTTCTCAAGTAGGCAAATTCTATATATTTTGTTAAGCAAAGATTACAATATATTAATCAGTATTTAATTGAATTTTTAATACATCTGTATTGCATTTCAAGAGCTCTTTTTTACATTTTGTCAACTCTATATCTCATTTTAGTTTAATCTGAATATTGGTGTTTAATAAAGCAGAAATACCTATGGTTGAAATTAATATACGTATGCCTTAAGTGTAACGATTGTTTCCACAAGTTTCCAACCATGAATTGCTTTGTCTTCCTGCACGAATAATGCTTTGAACTTTAGTTTTTTGTTTTAGATAATATATGATATACTTATATTTTTTTGAAATTTTAGGAAAACCCCCAACTCTCAAAGCATATACAGGTGACTGTCCAAATACTTCCGAACTCTGGATACCGACAGATGGTAGCTATTGCCACATCTACGAAAGTGCACGAGCTGATTGGTTCACTGCAAACTTACGATGTTTTAGATATGGTAATAAATATAAAGCTTTTTGTAACCTTATTTTAGTGAGAATAAATAGTTTAAAAAGGTAATATAGAATTAATGTATTACTGAACCACATGTATACTGTAATATCTTTCTATTATAAAAAGTAATTGTCAAGTTTTCTCAAGCATATTATTTTTATATAGTTTTGCAATTTTCAAATTTAATCCAATGATTTTTAAATGGCATTATTTTTCATTTTTTTTTGTCGTGGGACTATTTTAAACCAAATTTTTGAGCAATAGCTTTTGAGGGTAAAGACCCCTGAGCACCCGAGGGCAGAAGTCTGACTTCTAGCTCAAATGAAGATAGCACACACACACACTCGCTTGCACAACACCCTTGTATAGGGGGGCTCATTCATGCACCTCACAGAGAGAACACAAGGAAGAGAACAACCATGCCCGAACCAGGGCTCGAACCCGGAACTCCTAGATCACGGGGAAGACGCGCTACCTCTAGGCCAGGACGCCGGCTATTTTTCAAATGTCAAGGACTAATAATTATATTGGAGTTACAGTTATTAGAATTCATTGGATACAGTGATAAGTTCAAGTATACGTGATATTTTCGTATAAATTTTATTTAATAAAACAATTATATAATAGGAATTCCAAATGGATTTGAACGTTTACCTGTCTTACGAATCTTAGTGTTGTGTTATTTAAGGATATACTTTTGCAAACCATTTATTCTAGCAAATAAAGAACCAAAAATCAAAGCCGTATTTTTTAGAGATTTTAAATTAATTGTAGAAATAAAATATTATTAAGTACATGGAAGTTAGCAGTTTAATGCTTGAATTAATTATCTACTTTATCAAATTTAATTTTAAATGTTTAATTTAAATGATCATCGAATGAGTAACTTAACATTCTATAGCATGGGTAATTCTTTTCATGAGAAAATAATTGAGATGGCATACGACTTTCCAAATTATACATTACATTAACAAGAAGGCATTTTGCTTAACATAATTTGATCCAGCCCTATACATAACTTTTTTTTGCATCGTTTGATCAAAAAATCTAAGCCCGACTTTCAGAATGACGCCTGTTTTAGTTTGAGGCGACATTTGTTTCAAAATGTTTGGATAACTATTAAAATTATCTTAATATTTTACAATGAAATTCATTTTAGATTAATAAAATGTTATGATTTCAATCTTATTTCTTTGTATTTCAATCTCTATCAATCTATTTCTTGTATAGCTTTTTGAAAACTTTTCTGGTTCCTTTTTTAGGTAGCTATTTAATCAGTATTCATTCGTTAGAGGAGTTAGAGCAAATTAGGAAAACTATGAGACCTGGTCTGATTTCAGTACTCATTGGCCTAATGAGAAGCGATAAAGGTATGGCTAAAACTTATGAAGTTTTATCAATCGTACAGTAATAGAGCCTTTAAATACTTTAACATTTTTTCAAACAAATTACCAAAATTTAGGTATATAATCTTTCGTTTTATATGCATTTTTGTTTCTGTGTTTCATAATTACATATAGGGAATTCATATCTAATCAGGGCAAATGGATCATGGGTTATTTGCAATAAATATTACCGTGGTATCTTTAGTAGCATTACAAAATTGTAAAATATTTTGGTCAATATTGAACCGTCTAGTAGATATCAAAAATTCCGAATGTGATATCATTTAAATATTTAATAACGTACAATATAAAAGAGAATAAAGTTTTTAAAAGCATTATTCAGTCAACAATATTTGTTTTAGTATAAAAATATTCTTATTTGTGAAGTCATTAAAAAATGCATGGAAAAATTTAAAGCGGATTATTGTATAATATTTTACAAAATTGTATAAAAATATAAATTTGTATTTAATAATAAATTAATCACTATTACGAAAATTATAACACAAAATTTGAGTTTAGTAAATTAATCATTAAAACTCCTATTGCTACTTATTGAAAATTCTATTGCAAGATCCATCTGACCGACTTTATTGTTATTCAATAATAAAGTATTTTCTTATTCTTAAAATTTATTTTTACTTGAAGTGACCAAACTACTTGAATAAAATGGTACTTACTCCAACTTGGATTCTTTGCTCCGGTTTTAAAAACGTCCAGCCTTTATTGAAATGATCTTGATTGTCATAATAAATAAATTAATGAGAATTTCATAATACTAACTCTGCATAGTTATGAAAAAAAATCTGCTTTTGAAAAATTCTCCATCCAAATTTTTATTATATATAAAACAAACTTATTCTGCTTCAACAAATTATCAGGAGCTACGATAATCAATCACATTTCACTTTCTTAATGTTTAAATTTTCATTAATAAACTAAATACGCTCCTCCTATGAAAATTGTAAATTATTTCGAAAAAAGGACGTTTTAAATATTATATGCGGTTAAAATTAATTACTTTTCAAACTGATTTCAATAATTTGTTTTAATAACAAATCTTACTAAAGACAAAAATCATTCGTTGACTGTAATTTACATTTCTAATTCGAAATTTTAATAATTCATTTAATCAAAACAATTCTTCAAACTTAGATGTAGAATTATATATTTGCTGAAATTCTTATCAATTACAGTAAATATATCCGAAAGTGACGAATTAACCTCTTCGTTGTCCGTAACGCGCTTACGCGTTAATTGAAACTTCTGTGGGGCAGTCATAACGCGCTTCAAAGATTCTTCTACATTTTAAAACTTTTAAACGTTTAAAACGCTTTGTAAATGTTTACTTGTTTGAGTTTTTTTTTTGTTTGTTCAAATGCGGCGAAAAAAGAGGAAAAATATTTTCGTAAACAGGAGAGGACGGTGAAAAAGTTAAAAGAAAATACCAAGAGGGAATTGAGATGGAGAAGCGAGTATTGCTTATTTGTCGATTTCGTCATCTGACTGAATTTAAATTATATTTCATCCATTAACTTATATATACTTATAATATGTGTTATTTATTGACTTATGCACGTTTATAATATATGGTGGCCATTAACTTATAAATACATAAAAGTTTAATTTACGTATAATTACATCTCTTCTAAAGGGGCGTTATTATAAATAAACTAAATCTCACAGTAATCTATGCTCGCCATATCAGGACTTCTTAGTTGGAAAGAATTTTAGAGGACGAATTTCTTAATCGAAAAATTCTGGGTAGAATCGAAAGGTGAGTAGCAAGTGGAAACAAAATTAACAAATTTCATTACATAATAATTAGGAGTGATCTTCGAAAGTGAGATTTTCTCCTCTCATTTTAATAAGTAGTTAGGTTTAATTTTGGTAATATTAAACCTAATATTCTGCTCTGGAGATATGTTTTCGGTATTCATATTTTATCCCATTGTTCTTCAAGATTATTTATCGAGTAGAAACAGAGTAAATGTAAGCTTTTCTAAATAATCAGTTTAGAATATTGTTGCAATATTCACAGGGTAATTAAAATAGATATGATGATTGTAGTTCAACTTGGAGTATGCCGATTAATTACATGATCTTGAAAATACAACATTTATATTCACTTTTCCAGAACTGGTCTAATTGATAACATTTATTGGAAACCTTTGGCAAATTACCATCAGAGGCATAACAGCTCATGATATCACTGTGAATATTGTATAATGTGATTTTATTTGCAGGAGGTTTTTCATGGACCGATCAAACCCCCGTGGATTTCGTGAACTGGGAAGAAAACCAACCAGAGGGTAGCGACGACGATGACAACTGCGTCGCGATGATGGCCGACACTCTTAAGTGGAGAGTTGTACCCTGCTTGGGAAAAATGCATCTGCTTTGTTCAACTAAGAAAAGTTAGTATCTTTCGATGTTCCAAATTTAAAATTCCGTCATTAATTTTTTAGATCAAATGCTTATCTGAAAAAATGACATTTTTTTTGGTGACATTCTTTTATGCAAATGAAGAGGCATTTAGCACGTTTATTCATTTTTGTTTTCTACTTACAGTTCTGTATGATTTCTAATCTATTAGATTATTTAAAGATCAACGAATCTTCTGTTATTTGAAATATTGAATGGCAACAACTCGGATTGAAAATCGACGATAATTTGCAACGTAGTTTGACAATGAAATAAAACTTAAAAGATACTACAAAAACATTTTTCACAAAGAAAGTATCTTAGTATCTTATTTTATAATATTTACTAATAATTACTGATAGAATTGCCTTTTAACGTTTGCGTAACTACAAAATTCCTTTCCGTTTCCCCATATTTTCCCATTTTTTTTAAAAAAAATTGTGAATTAAAAATTAATGTTTAAATTATTCAAAACCTGATTCAAAATTATTTTTTCAAAAAAATTGCATTTTAAATTTAATCATTGGTGATTGTGTGCATATCAATTTCAGTAAGGTAATTTAAATGTTTTATATCTGTAATTTTATTCTGCTTGATAATGGGCAGAATCTTTTCTGAAAAAAAAAAAGAATCATTTACTTAAAAAATATTGTTTCATGCACATATAATTTATTTTCATAAACAGGATTTAATTTGATTTTTAATAATCCGTATTTATAATTTTCTGTTATATGATGAATTTTTAGCAATACTTCGACTATCATCAATAGAAATTCCGCGAATTGAATTTATGCAATTCCATGTTTCCCCCCTCTGACTTTACGTATTTTTCAATTTAAAGAAAATACGATTGTAAAATTAAGAAAAAACTCAAATGATAGAAAAAAAGAGATTAAAAAAAAACTGGATTTAAAACCAGAAACGCTCATGTAATTGAAAAGAATATCTATAGCACAATATAACTGCATTTAGTAATTCAACGTCATGTTTTTATTATACTTATGAACTCGTAGAGCAAATATTTACACATTTCGTATATAGTAGACATTAAGGAGGAATGTATTCTAATTGCAAGACGAAAATAAAGTATCTTTATATGAGAAATCTTTAAGTTAATTACAAAGCTTTCGAATCATTAGATAAAACTTTTATTTTGATATGTAACATTATTTGTATTGAATTGTATAAAAATTATATAAGTACCTATCTTCCAAATAATACTTCTTTAACTCTTTTCTAATTAATCTAAATTCGCAAATATTTATACGCAAAATAATCATGATTTACGTTCTCTCGATCCCACTTATGTCATTACGATTCAAAACGCAAATCATAATAAAACAGTGATTCACAATTATTTCGGGTGGAATTTTGTTGATAATTTATTTCTAATCATATTAATTATATTTTTAATTGCATATACTGTACTGTACTTATTATATAAAGACTAAGATATCTCTTTTTTATGTGGTATTTAAAATTTATTATTAATTATTATGAAACTTTATTATAATATTTAAATATTTTTAATCAATTTACAATAGATAAAAATTCTAGAATATGCAAATTGCAACTTTTTTAAAAACTTATAATAAAATATGGCGCAGCTCTTTTGAAGCAATTTCATAAAAGGCAATAAATTTACAATGTTAATTTTAGCATATACTTTGTTTAAATTGCATTGCTTATTGAATTTTTGAAAATTTTCTGTAGTTAAGGAAGTCGATGCAGTTCCTGAAAGTGCAAAATATTCCGATGGTGAGTAGCTTTTAATCCGATATAAAGCGTTTTAATGAATTCTGTATGTTAACAGTTCGAAATAATTTTCCTGTTAAAGATACGTTGCTGTGTTTGTATACACACACGATTTAAAAGAATTGTATTGCTCGGAGATTAATCAGCTTTTTTTATATGATAAATAGCAACGAAAATAGATATTAGGAAAAATCATTTCTGATTACAGCTATTAATACTGATTTTTCTCAACATTTCTTGGAGAAAATGCTACTTTCCATCCTATTAACAGCAGTAAAATAATTACACATTATTACGAAAAATTAGTCTGGTGAGTTTACGATGAGAAATCCACGAAGTTCAGTTACAACTAACGATGCTTTATTCAACAAGAAATATGAAAACTGAGGTAGAAAAATACAGCCATAAAGATAGTTCTTGTGGAAATGAACGACGCACTAGTAGATAGTAAATCGTTACTAAATAAACGCAAAAGCACAAAGCTCTCTGAAGAAAACGATTGATGAAAAGTCATGCCTTTAACACTCTAGAGAATTTATTTTGGCTGGATCTTCTTACTTATCTCTCGTATTTTCATAATCACCGAGATAGGGCATGGAATATTTAAAAAGAAACTAGAGATCTAGAACCCTAATAGAGATATCAGCAAAATGCTTGTATTTTATATTAACTTTTTTTTGTCGACACATTTGCCACTAGGCTAGGCTGTGAGATTTATGAAATGGCATCCAATCAACATTCATAAAAATAAATTTAAAACTCTTTTCCTTGCTATGAGACTAACTGTGCGAGGAAACAATGTCATAAATTCGTCACAATATTTTTAATACAAGAAACTATTAAGTTTCTGTCACCCATTTTAGATATTACGAGGCCGTCTGCAAATGTTTAAAATAACATTCCTGTCTATTCTGAATTTTGAAAGGAAAATTAAGAAATTATAAAGAGAAGGATTTACTTATATAAGGATATTTATATAAAGATAAGAAAAATAAGAAAATGATTTACTTATTCTATTTTAAATCTTACAGATAATGTTCCAGAAATACTGCTTTTCTGGCTATTGAAATATTGATAAGAAACACATAATAATTTAAAACTACTTGTTTATTTGTTAAGCTTGAAAATATGAATTTATGAAAATATGAAAGCGAGCTAACTTTTTTATATGCTTGCTTTTGAAATAATTTTAAAAGCTTAATGGACAGAAACAAACCTATAGATATTGTTAGATGCAATGTCAAATTTGGAAAGTTACAGGTTAAAAACCTCAAATTTTAGGGCATGTTACTAAATAAAGGAAATTAAGTGAAATTCTATGAAAATTAATATTTGATCAATATTTTCAAAATGGTAATTAAATGCCAATTGATATGGAATTTAGTTAATCTTTTTGTTATAAATCTTAAAACTCAATGTTACCTCTCAATATAACGATGAACATAAATTCTGCTAACATAACCAATTTGTACAAAATATTAATTGTGTAGAATGAAATAAATATCACGAAAATTTTTTAAATACACACACACAAAAAAATGGAGATATAAAATTCAGAAATATTGCCATTCATTATCAATAACATACGTGATTTCCAAAATTGATCGTTCATTAAAACAAACTATAAAAAAACGTTGGATTTACAAAGGGTGACATCGAAATGTTAATATTCTTTGTGTAATCAGTTATTAATTGGCATGTCTACTCGAAAATCTGTTTATAATTGAAATTGTTATACATTTAGCCGATTCTCTTTGAAATTTATGCTAATTTCGCCTTTTATGATAGAGAAATGTCAATCAATTTAAATAGAAATGTCAAATTCTTTCAGATTCATCTGGAGGTCTAACCACGGGAGCTCTAGCAGGGATCGTGGTCTGTGCCTTGCTGGTTCTTTTAGTGCTTATTGTGATAGGTGTCCTTTTCTTCCGTCCTCCTCTCGGCAGGAGCCGTTTCAGAAATCCTTTCAGGCAGCACAGCGTCAGTTACGAAAATGCACTCTACAACGTGGATTCTTCCAGTATGGAATTCCAGGAAGGGTTCACTAGTGACAGTAGATGAATAAGCATAGTAAAAAATTACTTCTACTTTTCACTGTACAGTCAACAAACTTTTTTGTGTGTCATCTGGCATTGCGTGTTGATTTAGAAAATCTCATTAAACTCAGTAGCTAATGATGGACGTCTCGGAATGTGTTACTGCTTGTAGCAGTCAGAAGATTTTATGTGTATTTCACTTCTTTGTATTAAATATTTTATTGATGAAATGCGAATTTGGGAGGTAAGCATTGCAGCGTTACTTGATTAAATTTTTAAATTGGAATTATTATTTGAGAGGCTACATATACAAATTTAGAAAAGCACTTATTTGATGAGGTCACATTTTAAAAATTTAATTTCCTTATCTATAAAAGCGTGGGTATTAAAGTTCTACGATTATTTTATGGATACAAAGCAACTTGCTTTAACTATTCCCGAAGAAATGAAACATTAAAGCCCTGTATCCTAGAGAAGAGACATATTTTTTTCTGCTTCGTCAAAGAATACTTTCATGTCTGCTGTAAAAGTAAAAGTAAAAAAGTACGACTTGCAGCATAGCACTTTCCGAAAAAAGACTTTCTCAATGACGCTAAAATGAGGCGAATTTAGTTAATTAAGAGATTTATGCGGCACTTCTGCGATAAAGTACAATTAAATTGTTATTCTGATAAAAATGTTCGTTAATAAGGCTTTCTTGAAGCAGTAAACTGTGGCGGAATGCGACAGCACCAGAACCTACGTGCAAAATATTTTGAGACCTATTCCTCTAACCAATGTCAAACTCTCAGTTCAGTCAGCCATGCGATGTATGTAGAATAAATTTTGATGTCTTCTTAGGATCTCGAGGCGTGGGGTGAACGCCTCTAATTCCTTGTGCGAAAAACTCACTACTGTTTTCAGAGATTTCAGAGTCAATCTCTGTACTCGAATAATCATTTTTTTTTGGATTGAGGTCATAAAAATATGTTGTATATAAAGATAATTCTATCAAGAATGATTCTTGTTAAAATGGCTAATTTCAAATTACATGAATATTAATTTCAGTTACTGACTATGATATAGCTAAAATTTTAGACTTAATTTAAAATGTAATAACAGTGCTGAGATGAAATAGTAAATATAAAGGTAAATAAGTTTAAGAATACCTATCAAGCTTTTGTATGTCAGTGCATTACTTTCCTAACAAATTCAAATATAAAAATAAATACGTTTCTACGAATTATAAGGTTTAGTAAATACATATGCATCATTTAAGTTATTTTTATAATCGATGCAGCATGATTTAGATTAGTTTTCCAAACATAAATTCCATTCTTCAATAGGGAAAGAAAGTATAAAGATGTTTCTATATTTAATTTTTATGATTCAACCTCTGCACTTTATATTATTAAGTAGTCGCTTGTGACGATAAACTGGGTCGCCGGATATAAGAGTCATATTTAATTTCAATTAAGTGACTTGCATAACTTATTGTTTATGATTCTCTCAGCTATTTTTTGAGTTTCAATAACAATATATGATATAACTGTTTTTAATAATTGCCTCACATCTGTTTATTTTAATGCCCAAATCAATCTTCCCAATGAAGGCAAATTCAATAATATCGCAATACTATTAAAAAGATAATCTAAGGATCTTGATAATTATCATTTGAATGCACGTTATCTTTGAATAATGTAACTTCATTTCTTTATTTTTTTCATGTAAATTGAGCAGATAATAAAAAAAAATTCTCCCATATTTTTAAGTTAATGGAAAAAAATTAGTAATAAATTTTTAGATGAGACAATGAAAATGTTCTGAATTTCACTGCAAAAATAAACATATTTATATTAGTAAATTTTTTGAATTTTAAAAGTTTGTAAAAATTTTTGTGCTTTAATATTTTTAGAAATTATGGCATTTAAAGCATTAATACTTCATAATTAATTTTCTAATTACAGCATTGCTTTGTAATGTACATTCCATTCTCCAAAATATATACGAGTCAAATTAGGAAACTATGTTAAATAGCCTGTCCTGTAAAGAGTCCTCCCTCCACACACACGTTGTGTTGATAAACTTTTAGTTCATGACTCACTCAAAATAACATATATACACTCTCAAAAACTCAGTAACACTAAATGCAATATAAACAAAAATGTAAATATACCTTTAGGGTGGACTTAATTTAAATGCATAACTTCAAAAGAAATAATCTAACTCTTTGCACTCTTCTCTCGGTCACTATTAAAGACGGTGCATCGTTTTGACATTTTATTTTATTTATTTTTTAAAATTTTAATTGTTGAAAATACCCACAGAAAGTTAAAAAGATGTAGTTTTCAGGGAAACTCAACTTAAAACATCGCATGTATTTATTTTTTGGTGTAATAAACTAGTTCATGTAGTAAGTGAATAATAATGCATCGAATTATCTTTCCGAACGCAAAGGGTTAATAATGTAAAAAAAAGTTCTCTAATGTAACAAAAGGAGTAGCGATGAGCTCTATCGGAATTTTTATAATAACTCTTTCTTCGCATACATAAAAATATCTTAGTTTAAATTTTAATTAAATTTAATTCTAGAATCTCTCATTTTTTGATAACATTAGTTACATAGCAAGTAAATGAAAAAGAATATTCTATTCAAATTACAATACATTAAATTTACAGTACTTGACATAACATAAGATTTCAACATATGGTTTAAACTTTAAATACTTTAATTGTGCAGATCAAATTAATTAGTTCAATATCGATTAATATTAACAGTTCATTCAAAATACATTTAATACGTGATGCACAATAGAATTACCTGAAGTACTGTATGCAACCATAGTTCTGAGTTCTGGCAGCAAATAAAGACATCTATATTATATTATAGCAGATAACTTTTTTAGCAAGCCTAAATAAAATTGCTCTTGGAAAACAAAACAAAAACTTATCTAATTTCTTTGGATGTAACCTAATAAGGAGAGCAGGTGTCGAGAAGAAATTGAAGTGGTGTCAGGTAAGGATTCAGCAGGACAAGAGGATTCGAGACTTCAGGGGTTAAAAGCGTCATGGCGCATTGAACAGAATTCATAGGATGGGAACAGGTAATAGGTAAAGGATCATACTAGCAGAAAGGCAATACTAGGAAAACTCGGAGCATAATTAATGGTGATTTAGGCAATATCATAGAGTACTCCCAGAGTTTTGTGCAGAAAATCAGGGTTAATATGGCGAGTAACAAGCATTTTCGTAAGCCAATCCTTTAATTATCTTTACTTCGACAAAACAGTTCACTTTAATCAACCCAAGCATCAGATAAAGTTGGTCCAAAGTAACCTCCAAATCATCTTTTTATCTTTTTTTTTTGTAATTGCATCTTTAACGTCCGATGTGATTTAGCAACAAACATCTCTGGTGTAAGGAATAATGCGCTCCCAAAACTCGTTCAAAAGATTACGAAAATTTAAATCTCGCCAACTTGGCGAAGCTGAGGTCAGCACTAGCACTCACAAGTCAAATAAAAATAATGAAAAACTGATTGGAACAGGAGGTCGGGAGATTACCAGGAAAAGAAA
>JAPMOR010049960.1:110876-131183 GCA_026543865.1 Argiope aurantia | reverse complement strand
TATAAATTTCCTTTAAAAATTGAACATTTTACAAATAAAAACAGATAACAGATTGAAAAAAAGAAACGAATGAAGTTTAAAACCTATTCTGATAGAATTTTACAACCATATGCCAAATTTAATAGTTTTATACTGGTATATTACAAAACTATTTGGATTAGTTAGTTAAAATCTAAGATCATTTACTGTGTATATGTTTTTAAATGTGTATTGGCAATCATATAACATAGAATTCTACAATAAGTTGCAATTTTATTGCTATTAAAAATATATAAACTTATCCTATAATGTTAGAAAAAGCCATCCAAGACTGAAAAGTATTAAATATATATATGCAAGATAAGATAAGAATTAAATTTATTATATGTAATGATTTTTATAAAAGAATGTGTAGATTAATATTCATTGAAATAAAAACATTTTGGAATATCAAAAATTAAAAACATAAGTTAAGGTTCAAAATGAATATAGCATATGAACATATATAGACTATTCCTTACCTTACAATGTAAACTATAATCAGAATTATAACGATAGCGAGAATTGTTCCTAGGACTGCACCAACGACTTTAGTTGCTTTACTTGCATCTGCAATTAAAATACAAATTGTATGAGATAATTTTTCTGATTCTAAAATTGCTTTAAATTTTAAGTTTCCTAATATATTTTAGAAATATATAAGTTTTTCTTGCTGAATTCAATTTACCATTAATGCCTTTACCTCGGCATTTATATTTTTCAAACTTATATTATTACCTCATACTTTAAAAAAAAATTCTTTTAACTATTCTTAGATAATTAATACAAAATCTGATAACAAAAGTACAAAAATTAATAAATAATTAAATTATTAAATCATGTGTAAGAAACATAAATAAAAGTAAATTTATCATTAATATTTGTAAAGAATTTTTTCAATTTTGTATTTATTTTCTTCGTCATCCTAATTCATTAAAGCTTTTACAAAAGATTTATTTTGCTTATATTCATATCAAATCATTTTATTTTTTCTTCAAATAAAATTCAATTTTATTTCCAATTAGAAATGGAAACAAATTTATTCTTCAAACAGATAAGGCTGGCATATTTCTCATTTGAAGAAAATTATAAAACAATGTTTCTCTAAAACTTTATACGGTAAAAACTGGTATCAATGTTAAAAAATATATAAAAGTATTACATGGATTTAATGGAAAATATATAATTATATTTTCCATTAAATTATACTTATCATTATATGTATACTTATACGTACTGTAAATATACAAAAATATATACTTATTATATGGATTTAATGGAATTCCTTATTATTAATTTAAAAACAAAACGAACTTACTTGCTAAGTTAACATCTATATCCTTACAAAAAGATCCAGTGTAACCTACTTGACATCTGTTGAAAACAATAAGAAGAACGACACTCAATATTAATGTGTAAATATATATTATTAAATATTATCATAAACATGCTAATGGTTAGATACATTCAGAAGAATTAAAAGCATTAATATTTAATCGAATTTGAAGTCGAAAGAGTAAAACTTTTTAGTACTTTTGGTTGAATTGAATGTGATCAGATCTGATTTATGTCCCCCTGGTTTATTTTGGTTTGAAAAAAAAACATATTTCAATACCCCGACTTTTTTCCTAATAAATAAATAGCCAGTATTAAATTAAAGGAAATTTTATTGAGACTTAATTTTAAAAGTAGTTGTTTCTTATGGCACTTGCCATGGACAAACGCGCTGTTACAAAGACAGCGTCTCTTGTTCTTATAGCAACACCATATAGGGCCAAGAGGACGACTTAGTTGCACACACGTCACAACCTTTTTTACGGGGCGGACTTCATTCACAGATCGTAATTTAGATCTGAATAAGAGAACGATCACCCCTGATCCAGTACCCCCAGTGGCATTACACTAGACATGGAGGACTTTGTGACCACAACATATTTATACGTACGTCAGTCACTAAGCACGCGAGGAATCTTCGGCCGGCGGGGTTCGAACCCGCAACCTAAAGGACACGAATCCAACTCTCTACCAACCCGGCTATACCGGCCCTCATTTTAAAAATTTTTTGTATCAGTTGAATGTTTCTTTTCAAATATTTATTAACATAGACTATGAACATTCTTGTACAAATACTGTGAATGATTCTGCATCAGAGAGAAATCTATCTAATGGCGCCTGATTATTTGTCTCTTCCTTTAACTTTTCATATTTTTAATGCCTCACCTATTTCATAGTCTATGATTTTTAATTGTGACCGAATCTTTAGTCCATATCATATTAGGATATTTCATGAGAAAATATCCTAAGTTGCATCGTCGCATTCTAGTACATATCACATTGGAGTTTCGCAAAACTAGTGTCTTTATTAAAACGAAGTTTGCCAAAATTAACATTCCAAGGAATAGCTATGAAATGAATACTCTTATAACAAAAGTATTCTTTATAATTTATTGGAGATTAATTAACGATTAAAAGATACCAGTCGAGTTCACTGCGGATTACACATATATGCTTACACGATTTAAATAATGCCCAGGAGAAGATACCTAACATGACATCATTCCATGATGCTTGTTAATGAATATGTAAGGAATATTTATATTCTGTATGCTTGTACTTATTTGTATATTATCGAACAAAAAATAACTCCTCCATCTTTTTTTTTAAATTTAAAAAATTATACAAAAATAAAAATTAAACATTAGCAAGATGTTTTATGCCATCCAAACTAATATATTTTAATTTTTTTAAATTTTATTATTCTTTGTGTATTTAAATGATTGAAATGGAATGTCAAATGGACAAAACTATTTTCGATATCATTTGCTTTTTACACTTAACCGATGTCTGAAAGCAATTCATGCTCCTGCAAAATTTACATAGTGGAGCAGCAACAAAGACAAAGGGACCGCCTTTGTTTATCACACTGCAAGTATATGAAATTTGACCTCAAAGGCGAATTAACACAAAAGCCAGTCAGTTGAGTTCAACAAGGAGAGAATGAACGTCTTCTCATTATTTCATGTTTAAAGATGAAAGAAAAAATCGCAAATAAATGTGAAAATTAAAACAAATACTTCTCATAAATTTTTAATAGATCCAATAAAATGCATACTTAGAACTAAACCGTAACAGAGAATATTGAATATGAAAGCAGCCAACAGAATGCATAGACGAAAGATACTCTCTTATTTGTTGCTATGTTGAGCTGATCGGAACACAACACATTAAATAATCTTTGTTTCATTCATTGGTGATTAGATAACAAATCAAAATGCTTTGGACTGTATAAGAAGCAATGCATTGGAATGTATCAAATAAAGTTATGAGTAAATTTATTAATGCACTGACTCTTGATGGTTGTCAAATGCAAATGCAATTGTATATAAATGGATTCTTTTTACATATGGTGTGATGGACCTCCGCCTCTTTCAATCCTCATTATCATTATGAGTAATGGATAAAGCACAATAGATTCACTAATTGACTGATACAATTCCCAACTGAGCTACAAAATTAACTTTAGTAAAGGAGTTTTTTAAAAAATTTAATTTATGAGGGTATTCGTATATTTTATTGCATTTCTTATTCAAATCAATGCAAAATTTAATAAATAAAAAATATAAAATTTTAAAATTTTATTTTGAAAATCTGTACAGGTACAAATTTAAAGCCCAATTATTTTCGTAAACTTGTGAAACTAGCCGGCGAAGAAAAACAAGTCGTTACCGTCGAATATGAATAGCTGACATTTCTCCTTCAAGAACATCCTTGGTGATACGAAATTTCATCTCTCTTTTCAAATATAAATCGGTCCAACAGCAGCCCACCAATATATAATTTTCGCGACGGGTTTAGCAGTGAACAGTTAAAGTCACATAGACCAGTATAAGGAAAAAGAAAATTAAATCTAATCTATTTAATATATCCAAAAATATATAAAACGAGAGGCAATAGAACTTTCCAAATTGACAATGACTTTCCTGAATGATTTCAAGAGTATCAGTATACAGCTCATGATTCTACCCATATTAAACAACCACGCAATCCAACTCAATTCTCAGCAATATTTACTGACAGTTTGTTGAAAAAAGTTGTATCATGTACAATGAGAACAAACAGAAATAATGACAGAGTTACACTTACTTGCATTCAACTGCAAATTCCTTAGTAACTTGACAAGAGCCTTTATCACAAGGGTTTGGGTCGCACAAACCTGCAAATTTTACAATGTTTATATATATTAATAAAGGGCGTGAAAAAGAAATACTACTACGAAAACTGATGATTGAAAGCACAGAGAAATGATAGGTGGACACCGACTAATGTTTATCGCATAAACCTATATTTGGTTGGAAATCTAAAAATGTAGTTCGCAAAAGCCGAAGAATTACATAACTAATATGCATTAATCTAAAGAGTAAAGAAGAAATAACATCAAAGAGGGATTAGTGGAAGCAGTCAAATAATAGGCGAAAGCAGAATGAAATGATGGCTGAAAATCCAATAATGTAAAAAAGCAATGAAAGAATAGTTATTAGAAATAAAATATAAGCAATTACTCCTAAAATAAAGGGTGTCCCAAAATTAACGCAAGATTTTTATTTGCCACCATTCGTTCAGTAAAGTTTGGCAACGCTATTAAAAAAAAACATTTGACAACTGATAGTTTAGGGCTAGTAAAAATGGAGTGCCATATGATAGAATAAAATGTTTTCATTATTGAACAATATTTTAAAAACAATGAAAGTCAGACGGCCACAGTTCGAAAATTTAAGAATTGGACCCCTAGATCGTGCGATTTAACACCACTGGATTTCTTTTTATGGGGCTGTTTGAAATCAAAGATCTATGCCAGTTAGCCAACAAGCCCGCTTGCATTGAAGGAGGAAATTCAATACTGTATCAATGAAATTCAGCCACATTTATGCAAAATGGTCAAGGAAAATTTCAGCAAAAGAATTCCTAAGTGCCAGCAAAACCGTGGAAGCCATTTGCCCTGTGTGTTATTCCATACATAACCCTATTCTGTGTACTTTACGATTCAATAAAAATATAACAATTTAATGAAAAAACTGGGTCTTTTTATTTAATTCAAATCTTACCTAAATACATTGTTCTATTGCGTAACGCTCCAGTTTTCCTAACGCTAAACTATCAAATGTTTGCCAACATTTTACTGGACGAATGGTTGCAAATTCAAATGTTAGTCAAATTTTGACACCCTTTATAAAAGTAAAAATGAAAAAAAAAAATTGTAGTTGACAATTTTGAAGGTCAAATTGTATAGGAATGTGTAAAATCAATATGTTTTGTATTATGAAATTTAGAATACATCTCCTTCATATAGAAACATGCACATCCAAAATTTTATTGATTAAGTAAGCAAAGGATAGAATCATATTATTGAATTGTCTTTTTTAGTTATAAATGCTTTTTTTTAAATTCTATTAATCTCTATTCAATTTCATTACTTTTCAAATTATTTTGAAATTTCTATCAGTGTTAAAGAAATAAACAATAGTTTGGATGATTATCAATAATCTGATTTCCATTTAGCTTTTTCATTAATGAAAGGTTCACACAGGGTGATTTATGTGTTATTAGAAAACTAATAATACCTTACTCTATAATCCAGGTCTGCAATCTCAAGTAAAATCATTCACCTTACCTGGATATAATTCGAAATATCTTAGAAGGATGATATAAAAATGATAAAATAAAATATGAAAGTAAATTTTCTTTAAAACATTGCCGAATAATGCGAAAAAATAAATAGAATTTTAGTTCCTTAGCATTCAATTGTAGAACAGAAACACATGATTGGATTGGTGGACAAAGCATATTACAGTAATAAAATTTTATTTTTATTACAGTAATAAATAATTTTATTACAGTAATAAAAACTATTAAATAAATATATTTTTCAAATTGGTAAAATTAAAGAAAATTCTATACTAATTGAACTTATATTATTAAGGAGATAATTTTTGAATTTTAATATAGTGTAAAAGCTTTTATTGATAATATTTCCGGAAGTTATCAAAAAATACCAGAATTTTGCTTTATTTTTAATTAATTTATTCAAAGTAATTATTTAATTTAAATTCCATTCAAAATCACTGTAATTGCCTCCATTATTTAAGTATTTGTCGAGGCGAGATGCCTTTCAATGCCTTCTGCTAAATGCCTTTTCCAATGCACAATAAAAATTCTTGGATTGCAGTTTTCGCCTCGTCATCCGAGTGGTATCGTCGTGTTGAAATTTCTTCTTTCATGGGACCAAAAACAAGGAAATTACGAGGTGCAAGGTCTGGGCTATAAAGAGGATGATCCTACACTTCCTACTTTTTTAGAAGTCCGCACGTTTGTTTTGCTACATGCGGTCTTGCATTGTCATGCAGTAGCACAATACATTTCCACAGCTTACCTGTCCGTTGATTTTTAAGTGATTGTCGCAATCGTTTTAGCGTTTCACAATAAGAGGAAGCATTAATTGTGACAACTTTCGTCATGAACTTTATATACACCAAACCTTTTCAGTCGAAAAACAGCGTCATCATAATCTTTCCAGAAGAATGAACAGCTAAACATTTTTTTCCTGTAGGGGAAATGGAATGTTTCTACTCGAGGGAGATGCGTTTCGTTTCAAGTGAAAAGTGGTTAATCCAAGTCTCAGCAACAGTTACAATTTTGTCCCAAAACTCATTTTTTACTTTTGGTAACGTTGCCGAAATTCAAATGCACTTTCAAAATGCTTCCCTTTATATTCCTCCGTCAATAGACAAGGCACCCATCGAGCATAAACTTTATGGAATTTAAGTTAATCGGCAAAAATTTTATGCACACTTCCATGATAAATATCAAATTGCTTGTGATTTCATCTGTTGTTAAGCGTCTGTTTGCAAGAATGCGTTCATTCACACCAGCAACGATTTCAGAATTTGTTGCAGTTGATTTGTCTTCCTTCACTATCTCAGTCATCAATATCTCTACATCGATTCACAAATATGTTTAACCACTTCGAAATAGCTTAACGTGGCATTGCCTTTCCACCATATACTCGAAGCAATTGCCGATAAATTTAAATGCAGTTACACCCTTTCGCCCATAAAAATCACATTACTGTACGTATTTCCAATCTGAACGCTATTTGTCGTTGTCAAGACATGTTTACGATTGGTTATCAGAAAAACTAAAATTTCCTATTGAAAACCACTACGTCACGTGATAAAGATAAATGTCTGAAATGTTGCCACAGTTTATCAAAATAGCCTTTGAGCGAAACTTTTTACGAAGTAGTGTAACTAACAACATAAAATATAACATAATTACCACACGGGAAGAATTTAATTAAAATAAGTGCCTTCGCTATATGCTTCAGTGCAAGCAAGTATTATAGGTATTAGTTAAAGTGAAATATAAAGCAAATTAAATAGGTGCAAAAGACATAAAAATAAAACAAACAATAAATGAATTCTCAAGGAAGCATGCTACAGATAAATTTGAGATTTCAATAAGGAGAGGGAGAAAAACGGCTATATTTATTTATATTAAGTAAATTCAAACACAATTTCTTACCAACGCATGCCTCCTTGTCCAAAGCACCAGCTTCCCCCTTTGCCTTCTTAAAACCAGAATTGCATTTACAGAAATAGTCTCCAAGGGTATTAACGCACTTAGAATTGGCTGGACATTTATGGGACCCTTCAAGGCATTCATCAATATCTATAAGAAAAGAATCACAATAATTCTGAAATAGCACTAATGTTTGAAAGTACACAGCATAAAATTATTGTAGAATCGCATGGAAGACATTAGATAATGTAAACTTTTAACGAATGAGATGGGAAATGTCATATGGATTAGAGACGAACTTCATATAGAATTAAGAATTTGTTGTCTTGGTTTTCAAAATGAATGAATAAATTAAAATACCAGTGTTTAGTGAAATAATATCTATTTTTTTTTAGTTTTTCTCTACAAATCCCGATTATAATCAATATTTAGATCCAAAGATCCAAAGACGGCAGCTCCATCTACAGCCAGATGCAATGCAAGAGCATTTTATGCAAACGAAAAGAGGCGAGACATGATGACTTTCAGACAAACTGAAGCAGCCGAGGTGCTATTTTTTTAAACAGCAGCAGAAAGGGATATTACAAGATTACCGTCACATCTTAGCCATATCCGCTAAGAAATGGACCATTACTTGCGCTCATTGTAGCAAATAACGACCCATTGTTATTTGTTATATAAGTCCTTCTTATCGTAGATCAATGGGATGCTTTTAATACAGTGCATTTAGATTTTTTAATATGATTTCATCCATGCATGAACGAGAAACTATTAATTAAAGGACATTTTAGTCCAGCTGCCAGACGGAATACAGAAGCAGAAAAACTTATATTACGGCTGCAATATATTTTTTCTTAGATTTTCGTTTAGTGAGACCATATTAATGCAATAACCTGCCTTTGCGAGAAAATCAGAATTCTGCTTAAAAATTTATATTAAATCTTATGTGTTCATTGCAGCAATATCAACAAAGCGGCGCTAAAGAAAAAGAAAAGGATACATCTAAACATTTTCATTTTTTTGGATATCATTGTTGAAATTCAGGCTCCATTCTTACCTTCGCATCTTACAAGACGTTTGCCCCCTGATGTTTTGATGGTGGATTGTATTTCTTTATAACCGGCGGCGCACGAGCACCCTTTGTTCTCATCACAGGTGGAACCTCTACCGCAGACATCTTGCAGCACAGTGGGGGTGCAAAGCGTGATTTTCTCTTCATCCACGGCTAAAGGATATTTGAAATGAATTTAAAATTAACTTAATAAAAGTCTGAAATATTAAAGATGACTACTTACGGATGTAGAAACTATTATTGATTTGAAATGTAAGGGAGGTAAAGAAAATATCTTACCAAGTTCAGACAAAAGAAATAAAAAAAAATTCTTGAAAATTTAATGTTACAAAGGTTTAGATGCAATATTTCAATTACGATTTATCTAACAAAAACCTTCAAATGTTGACAAAAATAGTGTTCCCAAAAGAGTTACGATTTTAGAGTTAATGATTTAGTTTTAGACAAAAAAAGTTAAATTCTAACAAACTATGCATACGTGAATTAAAATTTAAAAAAAAATTGCTCGATTCTTTTGATATTTTTGATTCGACATCATTAATGGTATTTGCAATTTACGTCTGTGAGTTTTATCTTGTAAAAGATCAACTCACTAGGGTGCGTGGAAGAACAGAATTTAGATATAAAAATAATAGCATCGATTTTTATTGAAACAAAATAAAATAAATTACTATTCGTTTCAGTATCCTAAGACTACCACTTTTAGACGATTCCACCTGGATTAGAGGTGAGATGCGGAAGGAAGAGCGCATTTCCGAATTCTACTTCATTTTTTGACTCTGATTTCCACCGCATTAGATACTTTTCGTTCTCTCTTTTTCCACTTAAATGCAAGAGTTCGGGTCGTTTCAGATCATACTATTTGTTTGCAACTCAAAATTGCCTATTGATACCTTATATGGTCAGTATAAGTGTCAACAAACTTTCAGAACTAGTTGAAAAAATTATTTTATATAATATTTACCCTATTTTTTTTACCCTAAAAATATTTTTTTCTTGTAGAAAAGTGAACTACTAAATTTTAAAAAAAAAGAAATCTTCCTTTTATTTATCATAATTTAATATTTAGACCTCTTCCAGTAAATAAAAATTGCTCGAAAGTATTTTGTTGTGAATTAATATCTTTTTCAGAGAATATACCTACAACTTTTACGCCTGCTAAATAAGCGTATAATCCTTCACGATATTGTTGAATATAACGTCTCTTCTTTCCATTTTTTCTCTCATCCCGATTTTGACTAAATAAACATATCTTGACGCATTCGTCAAAACGCAATAGATTTTTGAATCCGAGAGTGAATAGTAAGGACAAAAAACAAAAATTAAAACACAAGTCTTAAAATGAATAAATATTTGAAATATAGATATCTTTTTCAATTCCTACTATTAGTTCACACTCTCCCTATATATATTTATATTTGTTGAGATTTTCAATCGATAATAAAATTTATACATATCGATAATACATTTTGTAAACTTGTAGTGGATGACACTTGATGTTAATACAGTTTTTTCAAATATTAATTCTTTAATTAAATCTAAATTAATTTTAGTTTTATATGGGAGAAAAAACCCCGACCAATAGATGACAGCACGATACTGTCGTATTGACTAATAAATCAGCTAATTCAGTTCAAAAAATTTGTCTTATATAAGATATTTAGCAGGATATATATTTAGGAATAAATACCGTCAGTGGCGAAGCGGGTAGATCGCCGGAAAAAAATTATATAAAATATTAAGGGGTAATTATTTAATAAAAAACAACCGAAATAAAATGTTTCTTTGTTGGCCTAAGTAGGAATTGACTTAAAAAAAGGTTTTTTAATGTTATTTATCTTAAAATGTCAAAATATTTTCGAAGAGCTGAAGTGAGAAATGATGTAAATTCAATAAAACAACAATGATTGAAATCTGACTGATAGAAAAAGGTTGAATTTCAAACAACAGAAAGTTGGAATACGTTGATTCAAAATTAAAGTTTATGCTAATGTCAAACTTGCAATTGTACTCTTAGATCCATGTTTCAATTACCTCTTCATACCTTTCATGCGGTTTGGTAAAAACTGCATTTTTTTTACATCATTTCTGTTTAGCTTTTGTACACTCTATATAGCAAAATATTTGAACATGTTTTACCTTTCACGATGTCACTGCCAATCAAAAGCCTAGGTGGTAGAAGAATATTCTTTTTTATTTCTTTTAACTGACTTAACCAGCGTTTAACTTCCAAGGTGGCATTAAATTTGTCTGTGGGTTGAGGTTTAAATTGTAGCCAGACATCGCACCGTATAATGTCTTTCTCCACCCTTGTTAAAGAAAAAGACATTTTTCATTAATTTCACATCTCTCTCTCTATATATATATTCAATGTTTACAATAATTCTCATACAATAATTGCATAAGATATTTTATAATTTAAAAACTATTTATAATGCCGTTTCAATATATGACAAACATTTAAGGCGACATGGTACTCAAAAAATCATTTTAAAAAATCAATTTTTTTATTGGCTCATTTGATGAATTGAGTCTTTCTAAATGTGGTAAAAGTTTAGAGATATAGATTTATTTTTTATTATCTTATTGAAGAATTTTTGTTGCATGAAGGAGAGTAAATAATGTTGACATGTCCACTTTTGAGATTCAAACACCTGTCAAAGAAGCTCATTTGGCAAAAACATTGCCAATTTAGCAAAAGCTTGCATCAAATGAGCTATTAAAATGGTGTATTTGATGCGTGACACAAAACTCCAATGAGACTCTCCACAGTCTCACTTGGAGTAAATGCTCAAAAGTTACAACTACATCAATTTTGGTATGCATATTAATTTTTTTAAAGGTGTTATGATAAATATTTGTGAAGTTTTGATCTTTTGTTAGTTTTTCTTTACATCTTCAATATACAAATATAATATTTTGTTTCAATAAATTTTCGAATTTTTAAACTTTAAACAACTTAAAAATAATTTGAATCACATTTTGTAAAAGTTACAGGGAAATTGGATAGATTTTATATTATGTTTTTGCTTATATGCTACATTTCGAAAGCCTAAGGCGTTCGAAAAATGGAGGTAGGGGTATGAAATTTTTTATGAATGATCAGAAATATTTGGTTTATAAACCTTAGTATGGAATTAGCTTTGAGGTGAATAGTAATTTTTTTATAAACATCTGAAGTTAGAATTTCTGCATTTTTCAGGTTTTTATTTCCTTGTGTGTGTGTGTGTTTAAAAATCTTTAAATTATTTCAAAAAAAATTTAGGGGGCAGTTTTAGAGTACTATTTTACATAAAATAAAAGTAAAATATAATTTTAAACATTAAAAATAAAAATAAATAAAATAAATAAAGGAATATGATACTTAAAAGTAGAGATATAAGCAAACTATAACTATAAAGTTAACTTAAACTATAAAGTTAAAATATCAAACAAACAAGTATGTGAGTAATGCTTGCATTTTATACCTTTTAAAAACCAAAGAAAAAGACATTTTCGATCAAGAATCCTGCAAGGACACTGTGAGGATTAGCATAAAATTTCTTTAAATAATAATTTACATTAACTTGTTCTCAATAATCTATTCTTAAAAATGAAGTAGATGTTATTTTTGTAAGTCACTAATTAAAGAAATCAGAAACTAATTTATTCAGTATTTTTTATTTATTCAGCTGTTCCTTAGAATTCGATAATGAGTCAAAAAGGCTTTTTTACAGAAATTTTAAACAAAATTCTAATTAACGACTTAATTAATTTTGTCCATGGTTACAAGGTCATTTATCCAATGGAGATGTAGCCCTACCCCTCTTTGAATTGAAGGCGACTAAAAAGTTAAGAATTTGGATTTTATTTTAATTTTGAACCATGAAATTTATGCATTTTTATGTTCTATTTCTGTTTCAATGAATAGTAACAGATAATGTATTTGTGTGTGTGTATATGGGCGCTCTACAGGAGAATCCATTAGATCCTTATCTTTCAAATTTCTCGCATTATACTTAGGAAAGTGGAAATATTCATCTTGGAGTGCATTTTTTAAATTTCAATTAAATTTAAATATTAATTATATTTGCTTTCTTTCTTCATTATTGAGGATTAAAATATGAAAATTAAAGACATATATTTTTATATATATTAGGTTGTGTTTAAAGCATATATATGACAATATTTTTGAATACTTTAGTAATTCTAGTCAAAGATTAACTTCAGAAGTAAGCAACGAGGAAAATTTTTTTAAAGCTAAATTATTTTTGAATACTGTTGACCTTTCCTGTTATCTAATTGTTTGTATAAAAACAAATTATAACGTTTTTAGCTTGATATTTTGAATGCTTATAAATAGTTTGAGACATTTTTATTGAATAATCTTATGATGTATTAAGTAAATCATCTAATACAAACAAAATATATTTTGTATTACATAGATTTATATCTATATCTATCTATCTATCTATCTCTATCTATATATATCTATATCTATATATATATATATATACACTGGTGGAAAATATTTTAAGACCACCATTGAACTTTTTTTTTTTTGCATTCAAAAATGCACATTTTTTTTGTAATTTACATTTACACTTATATATAAACTGTAATAAATAAAAAAAAGGAATTTAGAATTTAAAATACGTTTATTGTAGCTATAAAGGAAAAATGTGTAATGTAATGAAATGGAAAAAACTTTGAGACCAGTTTTAAAGAGTGATTGTTTGCATAATGAGATGACGTAACTTTTGCACGATTTTGTGCGGGACAGTTGTGAGACTGAAAAGAAACACTTTCTAATCAGTTCTTTGAGTGTTGAAGAAATGGGTAACGCTAAATTACTGACTGAAATTGAAAAAGGGAAAATCTTAGCATTTCGAGGAAGCGGAATGAGTGAAAGGCAAATTGCTAGCAAAATCAAGAGGTCTAAAACTGTGCTTCATCATTTTCTCTCAGATCCATGCAGATATGATACAAAAAATAGAGGAGGAAGGCCATCAAAACTGTCAACCAGAATGAAAAGAAATGTTATAAGGATGGCTGTTAAAGACAATGCACATTCTGCAGCAATAAAATCGACACTTAAGCTTCCACGGCTAGAACAGTTAGAAATATTCTGAGTAATACGGAAAACATCAAATATGCAAAATTCCAAAGTAAACCCAGACTTGAAAAACGTCATATTGCAGCATTATTATATATATATATATACATTCACATTCACATCATGTAGTACATACAAAACTATAAAGTTGAATCATTGTTTTTTCTATTCTTATATATTTTACAAACATTCTAGTATGAGATTATTTAAAATTTACTGATTTTCTTTTAAATTAAGTTGTATTTTAGGTGAAACCTAGAAAATGAGAGTAATGTATGGCATAACGAATGCAATTGTTTAAGACTTCTAAAATTTTGCAAATTGCATGATTACCAAAATTATAAATTTCAAAATACTGAGAAAAATATTAAGACTAAATTACGCACAAGCGGTTGAATTATAATTTTTCTCATAGTAATAATTTCCTAATTCCGTTGAACCAGCTGATAGCCAAAAATGGCCAGTTTTAAATATATTGAAAGTAAAAGTAAAGTTAATATTTGTAATTAGTCGTCTAATAATTTTATGATGTTACATAAACCAATATATATATATGTGGAGAAATTTTAATAGAGAGGTGCGAATATTTCATTTGGGAATATAGAAATTAAAATTCATTATGCGTGCGATTTAGTGGGGGATAACAAAAACTTATTTTAAAAGCCTTTAAATTGTAAAATTGTAGTTTAGTTTAGTTTAGCTGTATTAACATCCAGTTTAAAGCAACACTAGCGTTATTTTGGGATAGACCTCGTAATTTTGAACCACGGTCAGATAACGAGGACTACACCTGAGTGTAAAATTATAAGACGTTAATCAAAGAAAGGGAGACTTTATTTTCTTCTCCTCAACTATTTCATTGGGTTGAGATTTTTGCTTAATGAAAGGATTTCAAATTTTTAGCTATTGTTCTGATCGGTCTTCACATAATTCTAGACCGCATTGTCGAGCTCTTAGCTAGGCAGTGTGGTTCAATTGGGTGAAGAGTCCGCAAGGAGTACCGTTGTCGGTTGAATAATGGCAGAGTCCTTAATCCCGACTTAATCCTCCACAAGGATGGAGGACGGGCGATTGTCATCGACGTGGCAATCACATACGAGACGGGCGACCCCGATGTCTTTGAACAGGCCTATGAGAAGAAAGCCAGAAAGTACGAAGTTCTTCGTCAGAATCTAGTGGATGAAGGGATTTGTGAAAGTGCCACGTTCCATGACTTCATTCTATATATATAGAATTACTATATTTTTAGGTATGTAAATTAAATTGACATCGGGCATAGATTTAAAAATGCGATATAAAAATGACTTGGATTGGATATCGATTTCAAATATTCTGTGAAATATTAATTTATTATTAGAGTGACATATTCCAAAAGCAGAATCTACCATTTGATTAGACTGTTTAGTAAACTAAAGAATCAAGTGTTGATCTTAAAAGCGCTTTAATAATAGAAATAGCTGACGTCAATAGTCTAACCCCGAATAAATATCTTTTTCTTGAATTAAGCAATGGAAAATTATATTTATTTCTACTACACCTATGATTGGAAAATTATATTTATGCTTCTACTCCTGTGATTGGAATATACAACAACAATATACTACTATAATATAAGCATTTTGTTGAACGAGCTTACTTATAATTGTAAAGTTGAGCAAACTCCAGCTCATCATAAACTAGCGTCATCTGAAAAAGAAAGGCAATAAGAATTAAAATCGCGTTAATGTGTGACTACACAAAAATTTTAATTTTAAACAACTTACACTTAATATCATGCCATTTGCTGTACCAACCTAATTCGTATAAAGTGATGTAATTGCAAGGAGCTATAAAATTGTCTGTAGGGTTATTAGAGGACAGAAAAATTAACTGAGATGAAAGATTCGAGAAATATTAATGATTCAATTTCATCATTATATACTTGTCTGTGTTCAAAAAAAAATAATTCTCTCGACACAGGAATTGACTACCTTAAAAAATTTAAATCGTTGGGGTATAAAATGTCTCCAGATTTCATCCATTCCATTGTAAAAAAAAATGTTTGAAAAGAGGAATATTTTGCCTATATAATGTATATCATTGTTCAAAGAATAATTTCACCGAAGTTCCATCATTTGTATGACCATATTCCATTTTAACTTCTTAGAAATAAAAAAGTTTTCCCAAGTGTAGTAGGAAAAGCTTGGAAAAATTATGCCTGCTCAAATGTTTTTCTGGTTATTTGAAAATGATAAAACAGTTTGAGATTCAAGGCAAAATGCTCGAGTGTAATTTCGTAAATGGGACTTGAATCTGGAGAATAAATTGAAAGACGCTATCTAGTCTTCTAATGTAGAATAAATTAACATAAAATCTTAGTTTGAAAATTAAGAATAAATACATGACCCGAAAGGAAACGAATCCTGAATTGATAAAAAAAAGATAGTTTTTTCCTTGTTTAAGATTAAAAAAAAAAGAATTCAGGATACCTTTAATTTAATTTTCTGATATCAATTCACAAAGGCAATTGATAAAATTTCAAAAATAAAATGAAAAAATTAAGGCCACATTTGAAAACACAAAAATAAAGAAAACAATTTCAAGATCACAATTTGAAATTCAACGAGCAGAAATGCGTTTGAAAAAATAGTTTTAAAGTATTTTTCGCAATTCGTATGACGTTACGAAGCTGAATCTAAAGTATTACGGTGCAAGTACATTATTTAGAGTCAAAAAGTAAGATAAAAGATAAGGAAATAAAGAAAATCATTATTTTAAAATTTGTTTGCTAATTGATGAGAATTAAGCCGAAATAAGTTTGGAGATCGCTTTAAATTTGGATTGGATTGGATTGGATTGGATTGGATTGGATTGGATTGGATTGGATTCATCAAATGACTCTTACCCATTTCGACTTGTGTATTCATCGTCTGTATATAAAGGCATTAATTCTACTAACCTACTGGTACTATTTCTCAGTTCTACCATTATTACTGGTTATGTAGCAATACAATCTACAAATACATCTCCTATTTCACCTTCCCACCCATCTGATTTTGTAAGGTGAAAAAAATCATTCTCGCCATAAGTAGCTTGTATATACAGCAAGAAGGATCTTTTTAAGTTTTTAAGGGGAGAGATTTTCCGCATTTCATTTTATATCCTAATTAGTTTACTCTCTTTTTAAGGAGTTTCTTAACCTTCCTTTTTCTATTGCCTTCTTTCTTTTAATTTTTTAAAATCAGACAGGTTGGAAGGTGAAATAAGAGATGCAGATTGTATTGCTATAAAACCAATAATAGTAGTAGAAGTAAGTAATAGTACCAATAGGCCAGTAGAATTAATGCTATTTGCAGAACTCACCAAAAATTATATTTATTGCCATTTTAAAACAATACCAATTGTGACAGAACTTTCAGCAGGATTTGAAACTTCAGAATCAGAATTCGAAAAATTAATTTTTAAGATTATATTTGTGAAAGAATCAAGTGCAGACAGCAAGGATTTTTATTAAGTTTTACAGGCAGGATAAACAGTCAATAGGTGTTTGAAGGAAATAAACAACTTTTGGTCTAAACTTCATATAGAATTTTAGCGTCAGTTATTGTAAGTGAATTTTATGTAATGAATTTCGCCTTATAGTGAAATGCAACAACCCATAGTACCCCAGATACTTGGAACAACTTGTTACAAAGTACTAATAATGTATTGGATCTGCTCAAATTTTTGATGACAATGTATATATATCCTTTTACGCATAAACTCTTCAAATGGCCGAAATATTGAAAAGAAATACAAAACCTTGGTAAGAAAATTATTATTAATTTTCTAACAGCTATTAATTTTATTAGATTAGTTAGTGAACGGAGATATGAACGGATATTACCAGTTAGTCTGTTTCAGTTCTTTTCTACTCTACAAAAGCCATTCTTTTGGGTTTTACATGACAAATCGAGGATTCTATTAAAACTCATGCTTTTTAATATCCGTCTTATAGAGCGTATAGATATGTCTTACAATGATCTTGAGTTACTATTATTGCACACAATGTCAATAAGTCGTTCACATATAGTTTCCACTCATTATCCCATATTTAGCTTGGAATTCTCTGGCCTGGCTGTTTATCTTTGAAAATTCGAGACACTTTTGTACAAATAAGAAATGCCAATAAACTTAAGGATTTCAAAGATATTGGAACCTGCTTTTCACATTAATTGACTAAAAGCATTAACTGTTACTCTAAACAAGGAAGGCATTTAATCCATTTTGTTAAAGCAGGACACGTTCTGTATAGATGAGTAGAGTTTTCAGTGAATAGGTTTTTTTAAACAATTGTTCTATTTATTAAAGTATATTCATGTTTTGTATACTTACAGCATTAATAACGTCTCGGCTCAGTGCCACTTTATTGATATTATTCTCACCAATTTCATACATCTTTTTCAAGACTGGTAAGCCAGGGATAATAAATGTGTCAACACCTAAAAAAATAACAAAATTGCTTTTCACAGGCAGTTATTCAAAGAAAATTTTTAAAAAAAATACTTGGAAATCTTTGCCGGAGATCTGTAGTAAACGTTTACATTTCAAATAATGAATTCTTATTTTTAAAGAGAGTCACGAATCCTTGCATTTGAAATATAAAATAAAATTTTGGGACTTAAATGTCTCATAATATGTACATAATATTCCGTGAATATTGTCTCAAAGTCTCATAATGTGAGGTACAGATTTTAAACCTTTCGGTAAGTATTTTTAGTGACGTCAATGCTTTAGAAGTCTTTTCCTCGCTATACCAGTTCCATTATATATAATGAAACTGAGAACTGTGGAGCTCAAAAACCCTTTGTTTTAAAAATAACCCTTCTGATTAATATTAATCAAATCATTTAACACGAGTTTTCTTTGTCGGAAAAAGGAACAAATGATAATTCTCTTCTAAAGAGGGTTCTAATGTTGATCTTAAAAATAGTTCTTTGTTTAAAAAAAATATTATTACGGTAGCTCAATATTTTCTTGTACGAAACTATCTTGTTCCATTTAATTGACGCTTTTCTTGTATTATACAATATTTACACACACTTTTTTTTTATAGTTTAAAGCATTTCCTCAGAATTGATGCTTTCATTGATTAAATTTCTTTTGTTTATATTTAATAGTTATCAGTTGTTAAAGCAAAGCATCAAATGGAGATGGAGCTTTATACATTTTAAATATAAAAAAAAAACTATATTTGTATTTTATTTCCAAATTGCACCCAAATAACTTTAAGCTTTCTCTCTCTCTCTTGCGTACACATAAACTAAACGAATCAGACCATTATTGAGGCCCCCATAAAAATTATATCAATTGTTGCACTTTATATTTCAATGAGATTTATCAACATTCCTTCAGTGGTTCTATGTATTTTCATCACATGTGTAGACTATGGCTAAATTTTAAAAGATGTAACTTATAAAGAATAACTTTGTTTAAACTTTGCTGCCAATTTTGAGAAAATAAAGTTTATATATTTTGTATGTTCCGATGCTGCAAAGTAATCTGTGCTCCATTGAAGAAGCGTACCATACCATATGCGCAGAAATACTGAAAAGAATTCCACTGCCCACAAGCTTGTTTTTTAATCTCTAAGCAATTAAAAAGACGTGCATCGTAATTTTGAAAATTATTAGCATTGAATATTGTTACGAATATGTAATGTTGCTTCCTAGCACAGTTAGTTCCATCGAACGATAAATAGTTTTACTCTCTGCTCAATTGGAGCCGGATCTGATGCTGGGTTAATAACACCCGGGCTTGGCGACAAAATAGACGATAATTGAATGTGCGTGAATTTTGGCGATGGGACCAATAAGAGGCGAGTTATGCTTCATTCTTCAAGAGCCTTCTGTGCCCTGCTTCGGGAGCTATAAAAGGCCGGCTATCGCCATTAGAAGTCAGTCTTATAGTGAGTCAAACGACGAATTAGTTGAATCAGTCCAGCGAAGCGCAAGCGTTGAGTGGAGCTCGAGTAATGAATGGACTGAGAATTGGTACCCTTCGCCGAGTTTTGGAGACATGTATTGAAGTCGCATCGAATCGTGTGTCCAGTAGCGGGTCGTATAGTCGTGAGTCGGCAACTGGGTACAGCTAAAGCGAGGAGACAGAGAAGAATAGCAGGCATTTGGAGATAGATACCTAAGTGAATATTTATTTTGATTTCCTCTTTCTCCTTCATTCTGCCTGGTCGCTTTGTGAGTTGTGGTTGTTGTTTACTATTGATTACTATCTGTGGTATGCTGCTTGTTATGAGCGTGCTGCTGTGTAATGTTTATCTGCGTCTAAGCTGCATTTTGTAGTCTGCGTCTCAGCGTTAATAAACAACGCTACTTGGCATTGAAGTTTGGTGGCTGTGTCACCATATACCCATTACAGCGAACCCGTCGATTTTAACGGAATTATTTCCTAAACAATATTATATTTTTATTGTAAAATTCAAACTTTACATTTTAAAGTTACGTTACGTTTTTACAAACACGTTTTTATTGCAAAAATCAAAATTTATATATATATATATATATATATATAT
>JAPMOR010049960.1:90972-107216 GCA_026543865.1 Argiope aurantia | reverse complement strand
TTAAAAATAAATTTTTCATATCAATAATAAAAATTTCATTTAAAAATTAATTTTTCATTTAAAAATTCATTATTTTGAAAATCCCCCATAACTGTAGTAATTCACAATACGAAAAAATCAAATTTATGGAAAACAAATCGTTTTAATTTACGAGAATCTTTTGTTCCTCATTTTGATCCAAATCTGATAGTTAGAATCCTGCCCACCTTCTTCGCGAAGGCACGCTAATCTGCCTCATCACCAATAAGATTGATTCAGCTGAAATCTTGTTTCATTGCAATAATAAAGTTGGCAATAAACCTTAGTGAAAGGGTTGTATGATATTTCATGCTAGCCATATCCAATAATCAGTTGGCTCACTTTGAATACTGCTTGTTGCACTTGATTTATACTGGTTGATTTGGGTATACTGGTTGTTACAGTCTTTTATGTATAATTTGATATACAGGGTGATTCAAAACTTATCGTTCAAATTTCGTGGAAAGGTATCGAATGCGCCAGGAAACTGATTTCATATAGGAAAGTATGTCATGAAACGTCATCTGTATGGAGAAAATGGATAAGTGAAAACAAGGAAACAGTACAGTTATGTGGTAGCAAATGTGACTTTTATTCCAGCAAGGTAAAAATTGCCAAAATTCAGGAAAAATCTGCATTGCATTGAAAATGATATCCTTAAAAAGAAATTTTTTTAAACTTTAAAATAATGCGAATATTAGTTTTATCCAGTAATATTTTCGGGAATTATTGCGGATATATTGTTTAATCCACAACAATTTCTAAATACCAGTATTGTTTCAATAATATATGACCGATTATTGTTTAATTTTAACTAAAATTTCAAAAAAATATTTATTCAAAATACCCCTTCCAATCTATATATGTGCCAAATTTTTTAATTGTAAGTCAAGTTTTTTAAACTGAAGGTTTGATGTTTGGTCAAGTATTAGACAGCTTTATATAAATTTAACTTTTATATAAAATCTTTTATATAAAAAGAAAAGAAATAAATAAAATTAAAGAATAGCAACTGGGAAAAAATATGCTTACAGTCACAAGTAATTCCATTGCCGGCCAGTTTAAATTTCCCCGTACATTCGCATTTGCTGTCCCCATCTCTCTGTTTGTTTGGACAAACATCGGCTTTCAAAACACATTTTTCTGAAACCAAAAAGCATAACATATTTCATTAGGAATAGAATAATTCAAATGCTCATAAAGAAGTGACACAATCAAATGATGTGAAACAAACCACAATTTCATCGTTCTGCAGAATGTTTCACCATTCACATTTGCTTTTCACTTCCTAAAGAGTTTTAATTTTGCTAATTATTTAATAAAGAGTTACTAAGTTTCACTTTAATCTGAGATTATCACTAATGCCTTTCAACGTTTTGATGGATAGAATAATTTATTCAAAGCAGATATTACAGTTTAATATACAGTTTTCATAGCCTTAATCCCGACTACATTGTAAGTTAACGCGATAGAAAATTATATTTAAATGTACTGATCTCTGTTAGTCATAACTTAGCAAGTTACCAAATATACGTCAATTTTTTCCTTAGTGAGTATTATGAGTGAGCATTCCTTAGTGATACGTATAAATTATTTAAAGTGTAAGCAAAAAAACAGTACACTGCCAGCAATTTAATTCATAATAGGTTTCAATTATCAAAAAATAATTATATTGTAAAAGACCAAAAAACTTTCCATATTTACAACGAATGGCATTTTGTGAAAATATTTAAACTGTTTAACATTCTATTGTCTTATATCACATGAAATTAATAGAGGAATTGAATTATTTGTAGTTTATGTGCATGGTTATCTGTAGAAAATGAACGATTATGAATCATTTACATGAAAATTTATTTTAATAACATGTGGTTTATTTATAACTGAAATAACCCATTTAATTGAATAGAAGTGGTTAACAGTTTTATGAACAGTACTGAATATTTGAAAGTGGTACTCACTGGTATAATATAAACTAAGATATAATGAATTATGCGGTCAAGATTAATATTATTACTAATATAATTAATACAGTTAGGGAACTAATAAATGGAATTTCTACTTTTAAAATCAAACAAAGCATTAATAGGTAATCTCATTTTTATTTCTTTCAAAATAAAAAAAAAATCTAAGTTGCGCAAAAAATGAACATTTATACTTGAAAAAAAATCGTACATGAAGACTGAAAAAGGAATGTTAACATTTTTTTTTTCAATTCTTTTATGTTAAAATTATTGTTACGAATCCGTAAAGCTGCTTCCCAGCATAGTTGGTTCCATCATTGGAAAGAATGTTTTACAGTCATCTGTATGGGACAGAGTCTGGGCGTCGTGTCGGGGGTCCCAGAGCTTGGCGACAAACTTGGCGACCATTTGGGGACTTGGCGACCAATTTGGCGACTTTGGAGCCAAAATAGATTATACCCGAAACTTCGAGAATTTTCCCGATCCGTCCAGTAGGAACCGAGATACGCCTCTAACGTTCCTGATTGGTTGAGAGGCTTCTAGCCCCGCCTCCTGAGACCTATAAAAGGGGGCTGCAGCTGCCAGAGAAGTCAAGTCAGTAATCCGGGTCAGAGTCGGAGAAGTAGAAGACGGAGTAGTCGGAAGCGACTGAGTCAAGCTACTGCTGAACTGAGCTGTGCGCTACTGTCTGCAGTAGGTTCTGGTTGTATGCTGCTGTGTGTGATGCTGTATGCTACACGTCTCGGGTGAAGATAATCGCCTTCTGTGCTGTATATAGTTGTCGCTTTTGTGCTGTCCTGTGTGTCTTCGTGTAAATAAACGTTGTTGTTTTATTTTCTACTGCCATCTGCTGATTGAGCATTCTCCACACGCCATATCACTCCCACTATCCAAACGAACCCCGACGGAAATTTCGTAACATTATTTAAAACCACTTAATTATAATTGAAGTGCTTTCGCAATTCGTTATTTTATTCTATAGAAATTTTTTTAAAAAGCTTTTTTATTCAGTGTTAAGCCATAATTGCCGGATTTCTAAAAAAAAGGATTTAGGTGTTTAAAATAAGGAAAACACTAGTATTATTTTACATCATTATTAATGCATTGCTACACCTAGTACGCAAGTTTGTAAGTTCTTAGCATGTGATAAATCGATGCGAATTAAATATATGAACACATTTTGAATAATTTACGTAAGTCATACCCGGTTATAATCGCCTTGTAATTTTTTTAAAGTTTTGATTAGTTAAGGTCTAAAACAGTAATTAGTTATGTTTATGATATATTTAATCAAGTACATTAACACAAATAATATGAAAATTTTAAATACGCATTAAAAATAATAATAACGCAATTAAAACGCATTTAATATATGAAAAAACATTAATACAAATTAAATATTATTAAAACATTAACTTAGTACAAAACAGGTCCTAGACTGTGATTCTAAGTTCAGGAAAACGTGTTGTTGTTGTTGTAATTATGGCACTTACCACGGACAAGCCCCGCCGTCAGAGATAGCCGAATTTAAGCCAGAGGGGGAGCGTCTCTTGTTTCAATAGTAGAGCCAACTAGGGCCAAGAGAACGACTTAGCTACATGCACACACGTCACAACCCTTTTTACGGGGCGGACTTCATTCACGCATTTCATCCACAGATCGTAATTTAGACCTGAATCAGTGAACGATCACCCCTGATCCAGTACCCCCAGTGGTATTACTCTCGACATGGAGGACTTTGTGACCACGACAGATTTAACGCGCGTCAGCCACCAAGCACGCGGGGAATCTACGGCCGGGGGTTCGAACTCGCAACCAAAGGGACGCGAATCCAACGCCCTGCCAAACAGGTTATCCCGGCCTTTTTCAACATACAAACTATCAGTGGAGATAAAGTAAAATACCCCCCCCCCAAATCATTTAGAAGACTATGGCTATTGACATCAAAAAGGTGAACTAGCTGACGCTTTCCGCTACTGCTGCAGCTAGATTTCAAAACTATAATTTTTCTTTAAAAGCCTTTATCTATTACTTGCTTTTTATTTTTGTATCTTCATGTGTCACTTAACTCGTTCGGGTGTCGTTTTCTATCACGCATTTCTGCATAATTATAGACTATTTTTATGCTTTGTACGTCCTTAGTTGTATTAGTTGTATTTTATGTTGAATTTCAAATTATTCTGCACAAGTTATATTGTAGAGAAATTAAGTACATAGTGCTACATACTCGTATTGTAATAATAGAATAACAATAAAAGTTTGGAAGTCTATAAAAATATATATACATACCTGCGGTTTTGTTCAATTGAGCATAAGTAGGATCGCAAACACAAGTTGCTTCAGCCTTTTCAGAAGCTTTATAACACCACCCAAGGAATCCGCAGTCCTTTTCGCATTTAGTTTTATCATCGTTGTGTTCTGAAAAAGTCAAATAAGAGAATATTTGAAATTCAGGCAAGACAGGAGAAAGAGAGAATTTATTATATGATTCATTCCGAAAAACATGTTACATCAATTTAAATAGGAATCTTACAAAAGTATGCTTGAAATTGAATCAAAGATTTTCAGAATGCAAGTCTCACAATAAAAACTTTGATAAATTAGTAATTCTACCTAAACTACTTTCTCCTTGAAATGAGTATATCAGGTTCTCATAATCTAACTTTAAGTGAGACTTACAAGAATTTTGAATTTTTTTCTTACTTTTCAGATAGTTTCAAGCAATTTCACCCTTAAATGATCGCAGCATTCTCGTAACATAAAATCTATTCTAAAGGGTGTCCCAAAATTAACGCAAGATTTGAATTTACCACCATTCGTTCAGTAAATTATTGGTAACTCTTATTTAAAAAATCCCCATTTGACAACTAATAGTTTAGGGTGAGTAAAAAGGGATCGTTACATGATAGAACAATGTATTTTCATTTTCGAACAATATTTCAATGATAATGAAAGTCTGGAAGCCACTGTTCAAAAATTTGAGAATTTACTCCCTAGATCGCGTGATTTAGCACCATTAGATTTCCTTTTATGCGGTTATTTGAAGTCAAAGGTCTATGTCAACTAGACTACAGGCACGCGTATATTGAAAGAGGTAAATCAGCTCTGCATCAACGAAATTCAGCCATATTTATGCAAAATGGTCATAGGAAATTTCGCAAAAGGCGGCGTATTTTCCAGCAAAGCAGTGGAGGTTATTTTCCCTAAGTGATATTCCATACATAACTCTATCCTGTATACCTAACGATTCAATAAAAAAAATATAAATAAAAAAAAACCCATGTTTTTTTTTATTTAATTCGAATCAAGCGTTAACACGTTGTTTTATCGTGCAATGCTCCAAACTCTCAGCTGGTTTTTTTAATGCGGTTGCCATCACTTTACTGTACGAATGGTGGCAAATTCAAATCTTGCGTTAAATTTTGATATGCTCACATAGCTTTGAAAATTTACGTTTATTATTATAAGAATTAGTCTTCATGAGAATACAAATGGATGCTCTGCAAGAAAAATTTATTGTAATAATTAGCAATTAAAGGCTACAAATTGCAACCGTGTCTATTAAATACTACGACCACTAGAAGGTTGGCAATCTGTTTCATACCAAACATTTTTATATTGACGAATCTTTGAGTTTTTATGATGATCGCGTTTATAATTTTCTTTTTGTTTAATGGCTATTAGGTCCATAATTAAGCGGTTTTCTTCAATATCGCAGGTCCTACGTTTCTGCAATTAATCTTCCAATCAGAATAGGAATGCTCTAGGGTGAGATTCTACTAAGCTAGAATGGCAACAAACTTGCTTATTTTGATCACTTGCAATGTTCACACACTCGATTGACAAGGTTTGTATTCTAATTGAAGATTTGTAACATCTTCTGGCACCTGCCGGATACCCTAAAAGTTACATTAATAATCCAACGACAGCTATTACAATAATAATGCAACAGCTATCAGCTGAGTATTATCGCATTCAATACGGAATGTCAATACACAGTCGTTTAATTTGCAAACATGCCTGATTTATGTAAATGGTTACCTGATTACATATGAATGGCAGTAAAGATATTGGTTTTCCACAAAACGATATTGCGATGCGTAATATCATTGTAACTGTAATCTTTCCTCTCCTATAAAAAGTCGTTTTGTTTCAAATCGATGAATCTTTTACATTTCTTCCTCAGCCATGGTGGAGGAAAGATGCAATTTATCGAGCGGATTTTCCTCTAGGTACGAAGAAAGCACTGCTGAAAGCAGCAGGAAGATTCGACTGCTCCAACAATCAGTAAAATATCAGTCACTCGCTGGGCTGATGGGACAGAAAGAATGGGGGCCTTTATAACTACAGTACACTCCAAAGAGATAAAAATTTGTTATAAAAATTTACACGAAAAAGAATTATCGGAAATGTTATGGGGGGAAAGGCGAATACATATAACAAATATATAATCAAGGCTTTAGAAATAATCATGATTACTCCAAAATAAATTAATAAAATTAGAAGAAATTGAAGAAACTTTTAAAAAGCTTGAAGATAAATTGAGTGGAATGGAAATATGTGTAAAGATTCATCATTTTCAAATCAAAAATAAAACATATAGAAAAAAAATAATTGCTACAGTATGCTTCAAAGTAGCAGGTTTAAATATAAACACATTTAAGAGAAAATATATGTATATATATAAATAAATAAAATTAAGAGAAAAGAAAGAACCTTTAAAAAATCTGACGATAATTGAACGGAATAGAAATACGTGTAAAGATTCATCATCTTCAAATCAAAAATAATAATAATAATAATAATTGCCACGATATGCTTCAAAGTAACCGGTTTCTACCCCGCCGCAAGATTCTAGTTGTAAAACAATTGGCAATATTTTATTCATCCACTGCATCATGTTTTGAATTTTCTTTTTCGCATGATCGGTCGCGGAAAAACAAACTAACTTCAATTGGACAGCCTCCATCCAAAATTCCATGCAAATCTAAAATTTGTGCGTAAAAAAACTTCATGCCGGGTTTACACTTGGTCAGATAAGATGGCCAATAGGCAGTACATACATAGAAATGATAATAAATGCTGTTCAATCGATGGCAAGTAATTGTCTTGACGGGACAATATGCCGCTGAATTGTATTTTTTTCTTATTACACATGCGTTTATAGCAGTAGGAGGTTTTTTTAATTATTTTCATTTATAGATTAATTCCGACATTTTTTGCTCTATGTTTTTTTCTAATGCGAGGTTGTGTTTTTTAAATTTTATTTGCCATTTCTTTTCTATAGTTTTCCAAATTTAAGTATGTTGACATTTTTTTTATTTCACCAAGTTTCTTTGGGAAAATATCCATCATTTTAATACGATACGCAATGTAAAAGAAAAATTCAGGGATGACAAAACGGCAATTTATAGTTAAGGAGGGAATGTCTGAATATATCTTATGAAATTGTGGCATGAAATTGTGCGCATGCGCTGCCTACTGGCCGTCTTCTAACTGGATCAGCATCATACCAGGTTTCATTCATCAAGATCACGAGGTCACGTTTTTTGACTGTCATAATACTTTTTTTTCCGTGCGTTGAATGCACAAATTTATAAAAAACGAAAGTTTTCATAGACTAATGAAAGCAGTCAAAGGATTGAAATGCGTAAATTGCTACACATACTAAATTATGAATGTGAACAAATTTTTTAATGATACTTACTACATTCGCCGTCTTCCTTATTGCGGGTCATTCCATCAGGGCATTTTCCCTCGCAACCTTTCCTTTGACCAGGCAAGAAACAATTGCCATCTAAGTAGAGAGGAAGAAATTCAATAATAAAGGCTTTTTATTATTTTGAGTCAAGAAATTTTTACTGTTTATCAATGCATTTAATTTCTATCCATTTTACCAATAAATCTATACTAATCATGTGCCTTTAGTTAATTTTTAATCCATTAAATACAATATATATCTCCTAGTGGAAAAATGTTCTAAAAAAGTGTAAATAAAGTTTATAGTTTTATAGTAAATATAGTTTTTTTAAAAGCTAAATTTTGAAAAATTATGAATTCTAAATTTTTATACAACATCCTGATAGTTGTTTAAAATTAATGTGAGATATACTTAAGAAAAAATTATCAACTTTCGATCCTTTGAAATTTGTGGATCACATTAAAAATATCATTGTAATTTTTTGGCATTTATTTAAAAACCAAGCAAAGGATCACAAACAGATATACAGGCCTATTTATCTGTTCAAAAAATAGATTTTATAACAAATGAAATTTTTTAAATTTTGCTATTGTTATCATCAATCCGAAGAACGGTAATTAAAAAAACATTTCTACAATAAAAGTTGCTCAAAATGTCTTGTTTCGCTAAAAAAAAAATACGTAAAAACAACTCCGAAATAAAGCTTTCTTATATATTATGCAAAATTATTAATAGATTTATTTACATGTCATGGGGAAACGATTTATCTGTTATACCTACTAGTTTTAGATTCCCTTTCACAATGTATATTTTTTTGAGAAATACCAAATAAAATTATCCAAAAGATTGAAATCTGCCTATAGTCCTATTCATTCCCCTGTTCTTTCGATTCAGTAAGTTGCAGTTCTGAAGTTAGTGTGTATCAACACCTCAGCATGTTGAAACCACGTTATCGATGAATCTCAAACAGAAAATAATTACTTTATATAAATAGATAATATATGAAGGTTGTAATATAATTAGATAATATAGGATATAAAAATTAAAGTATCATCGAAGCGATATAATCCAATTAAACTATTCATGCATATTTTGGATAGGACATATCAGACAAAAGCCTATACCTATTTAATGGAATATTATGAGGGCTTTCTGGAGACAATAAATGATTATTGTAAAAATACTTTTTTGTCTTGCCCATAAATTCTCATAGATACAGGATATATTATTCATTAAAGATTGGTTTGCTTAAACTAAAACTGCAAAAATCAAAGCACACCTCCTGATCTCTATATTCAAAACACGATTACAGGCATACAAATAAATGATTTTATTCTAAACAAATTTTAATATTAGGGTCTTTCCAAAGAGCTGTAGAACCTCATATCGCATAATTAAATGAAATCTAAAACCTAATAATGCATTAGGGTGTAATTTCAGTTTTATACTAATTCTTAGGAATTTCCTTGAAGTGACAGCTAGAATGACCTTTAAATAAGGAGATTTAAAACTTCATAACACTACCAGTTTCAGTTGTAAAGGTATTAATTATATCCCATAAAAATTATTTTAAGATGTATAATTAATAATATCGGGGAGTAATATAAAAATGTTAATTTTGTAATTTTTAGAAATATTTTTCTTGACTCAAACAATATATGTATTTCAGCTGATAATATTTTTCCAGTTACTATTAGGTTTTATCTAACAATTTATATATTAACTCTTGTTCCATAATCAGGATGTGCATTTGTTAGATTTGCTGGGTGGATTGCTACATAAAAATAAAAAATGTTCCAATATTATTAATAAAATTTTAGCCACGTTTTACATTAAGAAATAAACTAAGATGTCGTAAATTATAGCATTGAAATACTAAATATATCGAAAATAAAGTCAAAATATGCATAAAATCATTAACAGGAAGATTCCGAATGCTAAGAAATTCCAACTACATCAACAGTTTTTGTTCCTTTTTAAAAATGAATGTTGAATTTAAATTAAAAAAATTCAAAAGAAATAATGATAATTAAATATTAGAATATTTTAGATATAAGGAATACAACACAGTGGTGTTACATTTCTGAAAATTTTTACATGAGTTAAAATTTAATGACAAATGTTAGAACTTAATGTCCTCTACGAAAACCCTTACATCGTGAACGGGCAGTGGTAAGTATATTTTCCACTTTTGAATATAAATTATATTTAACTATAGATTTAATATATTTCTGAGTTATTAAGATAGCTCAATCAAATATTAAGCATCTGATTACACTATTTACCTTTCTACAATACTTTTTTGAGCCCTCATAAAAAATCCTTTGCAGGTGGTTAGAATATATACCAGAGAACTATAAAGTTTTAAACAATTCATCAACCACAGATGATTATAAAGTTAAAAAAATATTACGAATTACCAAGTTTATAAATTCCTACAACAGGTAAATATGAAAGAGAAGCTTTTACCTTGACATCTTTTATTAAGGTAAAATTTGGAATCAGACTTGCAGGAACATTTCACCAATCCGGAATCACTGTTTTCTTCGCACTTTGCATCGGGGAAGCATTTATCAAGACTGCATAGATCCTGGCCTGAAGAATATTTGACAGAAACATTAGACACATCTCAAATAAAGATATTTTTAATAATAAAAATAAGAAACGTGTTCTTGTGGTTCAATAATATTGACTCATCACAAATCGGATTTTTATTTCATTTAAATAGATTTGTTACCAGTGTATTGCTCATTTGGGATATTCATGTTGGTAGAAATACGCAGCATTAGAATCTTATTTATGTACATTATATTAGGGAAGACATTATTTTTTATAAATTAGGAAATGTGAAATAACCTTGTAAGTGATTACAGACAAGTTTAGTTCAGTTTTATTGTCTTATTTTAAAGCAACATTAGGGCGATTTTAGGATGAACCTCGTAGTTTTGAACCATGGTTAGATGAGAGGGACGACACCTGATCTAGCATCTTCCTCTCCATGTTTCCACATGATACCAACGGGAGGACGTTTGGCGCCAACAGATTTAGCGTGCACCAGACCCGCTTACACTACGCTTCTGGATGTGCGACTCTGAACCTGTTTCGACGTTGGAATTGAGTTTCGAGCCTAAAAGACTCCGGTTCCGAAACCGAGTTTATGCAGTGTGAAATACCCTTCTCCAGCGCGAAAAACTTTTTTACAAGACATATTTATTCGTTATGTGGAATCAACAGATAAATAATAAATCACGTTGCATACAACCTACGATTACATCCTGGTCTTGGTAATCCAATGCGTGAGTTCGATGACAAATTGATAAGACTCCGCATTGGTCATACTCATTTAAGGCACAAATATCTTCTATTCGGGGATAGATCTCCTTTATGTTTGAGATGCTAAGTGATTTTTACAGTTCGTCATATTTTTATTGAATGCCCTCATTTTAATCTTCATCATTTACGTGTTTTTTTAAATCCTCATCACTGGACATGCCAACTCTGTTGGGTGAAATTCCTCACAGAAACCTTTTTAAGTTTATGAAAGTAATTGGTTTTTATCATTTTATATAAATTCCATATTTTTAAAACTTTTTAACACATTATTGTCTCGTTTTAAGGTTTTAATATAGACCTTCAATGCATCTTTTGCTTTTACTAAAGGTTTTAAGATTATATTTAAAAAATATTTTATTAACCATACGTTTAGCGCAATATAGCCTTTCCTGGTCCTCATGCCATTAAAGTAGACAACCAACCAAACAAACGAAGCCGAGACCTCCCCACCACGCGACCACACCTCGTGATTAAAGAAAAGGTAAGCACGATGAGACATCAATCAAGGACTAGACCCGTTTTATAAATGAAGAACTTAACTGGATGTTGCCAGATATACTTACTTAGATACACAATGCCGCTAAATGTGTGACAGGAAACATAGCTTATTATAAATATTATTACACTTTCTATTTTAAAAATTTAATGAATAAAACATATTAACTAATAAAAAGCATTTGAAATGATGAATGAATAATTATAAGAGTTAGAAATATTTTAGTAATTTTGGCTGGCGAACCACACAGCCAAAACGTTTTAAATAATGAGGAACCAAAGAACTTTGGTTGGAACTCACTTCAGGATTTCTAGAAGAACAAGGGTCATTATGAAAGCTAGATTGTTATGAGGGAGTCTAAGCAGGATTCTGAGTAGAATAGATTGGTGCAGGACGAACAATACATTCATGTTCAGAGGGGTGGGGGATATAAGCTTTGATATAATTGATAACTTTTGAATTTTGCTTTAAAATATTCCCATCAGATGTAGTGACAAAATAATAAGGGGAACAGGAAAAAAAGAAAAAAAAAAGAAATGGTAGGAAAAACCAATTTCGACGAGCTGTTTTTAATTTAACGATGTCACTTTTTACAAACAATGAAACAGTTTTGTTTGAAGTCTTGATATTCGATTGTTGTTTCGCTCGTTTGTCGTAGAGACCCCCAATGATGATTTTCTAGATAGACATTGAGATGAGTAAAGGATATAAGGCACGAGTAAGATGTTCAAAAAGTCGTTGAGCGGAAGAAGGCAATTCTTCACGGAAAATATTTCGTCAGTTGAAGAGAGATGATTTGTGATCATTTCTTCCTATCTTGCATTGTTTTAAAAATGAATTTGGCTATTTGTGCATAGCACTCAGCTAATCCATTCGATTTAGGATAATAGGGGTTTCAAGCTTGATGTTTGATTCCCCAAGCGCGTACGAAATTATGAAAAGTATGTGATCCATACCGCGGATCATTAACCGACTCTAAGATATCTCATATTCCATGGGTGGTATATCTGCCTTTTAAATAATTAATTATAATTTCAGAGTTAGAATATTCGAGCCATATAAATCAAAATATCTGGAATAGCTATGAACCATTCAGGTAAGCTTAAATGTATCTGTAGCGACACTGTCAGAGGAAACAAGGCTTTGCTTTCATCAATAAAGGTTCTGTATTGGGAGAATTGGAAGTTTGTTAACACACTGAACAGTTTCAGATATTCATTTTTAGGTTCTCTAAACATTCTGCTTTGAATAGAAAATCACACTCTGATACTTCTTTTCTATAGTTCCAATACTTTCGAAGCTCATGTGGAACTTCATGGATAGAATGCGGATAGCTAGCTATTCATAATTGAAAACTTCAGTTGCTGAAATTCTGTATTCTCATTGACTGCAGACAAATGTTCAGGATTGATTGTTATTGGAAGTGTTAAATCTAAAAAGAGTTCGAAAATTTCTTATTCTTCAATGGATATTTCTAAGGATTCACCTTTGCAATCAAATTTTAAGGCATCATATATTACAATATTTGAGCATCGTTATACACCATTTTTGGAGAATACATAAATGTATGAAACAATAGACGTTATAAACAAGGTGATGCTGATTGCAAAAGTTTTTTGGCAATCGTTTCTAAAGGCTTGTGACTGCTTTCAATTTATTTACTCATGTTTAATTTTATGACTCCGAATGAAATAAGCCACTCGTAAATGACTGAAAATATAAAATGACTTTATTTACACTAACTTTATTTTATTTCTATGAAGGGAATTATTTATTCAAACTGATTTTCAATTAACTGTTTGTGTAAGGTAAATTATAAATGCTTTGAGCCAAGAAGTTATTTATTATTAGGATCACACAACTCTTTAGTTGAAAAAGTATTTTCAAGAAAAATCAGTCAGGAAATAAATAAATCTGGAATAATAAAAGAAAAAAAAATTAAAATTCTAAATTTATTTTTCAGCTGTATGAAAATATATGTATTATGAAATAATTCTTTCTAAATTAATTGTATGCATTAAAAGAAATAGTGATTTTAAATAAGTAGAAAAAGTTTAATAATGGAATAATCTTTGTGAAATAATTATATATATTTCTTATTTGAAATAAAAAATAAAATAATTGTTGCAATTGAAATTAATATTGCTAAGAGATTGTTACGTTTCACAGTTAAATTCGAAAATAACATATCTCACGATATAAACTTTCTCATTCATACCTTATTGATATGAAAAAGTTTAGCTAATTACTTCGAATTGTTACTTTTGCTTCACAATAACTTATTATCTTCACCATCATCTACTAAACTCAGTGGCACTATAGCCCATGTGGGCCCATAGCGTACAATGCTTAAATCTGCTTTCGTGACAGAGGGCCATGGAATACAAAGGATCTGTCCCTGTTAGGTGGTCAGCCTAGCATGGAGCACCAAGTGTTTAATTCCCAAGCATGCTTAGTGCTCAGTTTATCGACCCGCGGAAGGAATAAAAGGTTGAATCGCACTTGCCCAGCCCGAGGATCGAACCTCGGACCTGTCCGTTGGGGGAACGACGTGCTACCCCCTACACCACCGGGCTTCTTTTCACCAAAATCACCTTTACTTAATTTTGTGGTTTTTAATCTTTTTTATGAAAAAATAAAATCTTTTTTATTCGAAAATTCTGACTTCATTCAACCTAAATGTTTCTTTATGCACAAATGTTATTTACCAGTTTCTGTCGAATGTAAAAAACTTTATTATTGTATTATTATTTTCTACCTTCTATATGCATGACAAACCCTCTTTTTCAGTTAAGTTCTTTTCGAATTCAGTATTTAATAAATTCCTTTTAAAATAAAAAAAAAACTGATGAAACATTTGAAAAATAATGAAAATTAAATTCAATTATCTGGCCTTTACGAATTTTTTCAACATTATTTCATATTTTGATTCATTTTTTAATTTTAAATAATTATTTCGATTACAGTTATAATGTATTTATTTTTACAGTTGCAAGGCATTTTGACCAAAATTTGAATAAAAATTATCAACCATAACTTAAAGATTCTAGATGAGATGATGGATTCTTGCAGTGAACTTTGCGATCTTTTACCTAAAATAATGACAAGAATTATGATGCCAGAAATGATAATTTAATTTTGGTGGCTGCGATAACCTATTGAAGATTCTTGACATTGAGAAATAAAAGTCTCTGGTTTTGAGACCCTATTTCTTCCGTCAACCATGTTTACATTTTTTTTTTTTCATTTGAAAATATTTGTATTCTGGAGAGAAAGATTGAAAAGAGGGCTGCCGACCTAGATGTTAACACGATCTGATCAAGGTAAAATTTAAGATGTCTGACATAGAAAGGCCCTGTATAACTTCAAAACGATACAGTGATTTGTCAAAGATGGAACTTAAATGGAATAAAAACTTAATGGAATTTTAATAAACCAAACAATTGTAAAACTTCATAAATATCACAGCCATCAAATTTGCTATTTCATTAATCAAAGAACATTAAAGCTAAGAACACAAATTTGCTATGTTATATATTCCGTTTAAAAAAATAACTGGTTATGAGAGCAAAAGAAAAAAAATCAATGGATATTGATTGATTCGTAGCTCTCAAAGCTTATTTACACTAATTTTTATATTTCTCTGCACCATTTCATAATATATCAGATAAGAATTCCTTTTATACATTTGTGGATTGTGGTGACTTGTGCCTATATGCAGTGTACATTATGGAGCCCCTATTTTAATTAGACAATAAGTTAAGTTTCACACTTCAGCATAGTTTAGCACGTTAATAATTTATTTTAAATTTACGTAAATTTTTATTTTATTAACTTTGAGTGTATATTTAGTATTTATATGATATGATGCCAGATAGTTCAGCACCCACGTTTAAGCAAAAATTATTGAAATATAATCTCGGTTTAATAACTAATTGAACGCAATTAAATATATAGAGACTTCACCAATTACATTTAAGTGTTAATATTATCTAATATTTTAGGATTCATAGAAAATGATTTTTATTAAATTATATATTTACAATAAATATTTTTTATAAAATTAACTTTTAAATCGGTGTATTTGCGCTCCATTATCAGCCTAGCGACCCTAGGCAGCTGTTAGTCTGTCTAGACGCTGCCTATATATGATCAAAATAAGTAATTGGAAATGCTCCCCTGGTTTTATTCAAAACCTAATTGTAATTTGCTGTACATTACGCTCTGATGTTACGTCTTTTATATTCTTATCAAATGGCCAATAAATTTCCCACATTGAATGAGAAATGCAAACACGTGAGCAAAAATTTATTTCATTTATTTTGTAATCAGAATAGATTTTATGCAAGCCAAATAATCTGAAAATGTTGAATTTGAAAAATAATTGCTTAGAATTATGTAAATGAATCCATTTTAATTTAATTTGTCTAGGATATGTTTTAATATTATATGTATGATATATATAACTCTCTAGTTGAATGGAATTCGCCTAGTTTAAGCTGCAGCTAAACTGTACCAAGCTAAAACTGTACCAAGGAAAAAAATAAAAATAATAAATATGTGATAAAAATAAGTAGAAAAAGACAGATAGACTCAAATTTAATAAGAATGATCAAAATATATTCATTAGTTTTCAATTTATAACCAAGAATCAACACGTTTTCACACGCACGTGCGCACACACGCACACACACACACACACACACACACACACACACACACACACACACAC
>JAPMOR010049960.1:80592-90962 GCA_026543865.1 Argiope aurantia | reverse complement strand
CACACACACACACACACACACACACACACACACACACACACACACACTCAAATTCTTTCGTTTTGTGTGATATTCTACTGTATAAGTTTCATGGTTTGTTTTACTGGCTAAATCAAAGCAATGAAATATTATGATTGATTTGAGTCAATCAAGTAAAGTCACTACTTACGTTCGCATGTTTTGTTCACCTCCTTGTAATTTTCCTTGCATTTACAAGTTCCACCGCTGCATACTTGATTCTCTGCGCACTCCACTTTGAAACATTTGTCGATTGCTAAAAAATTAAAAAAAAAACTGTGAACAGAGACATAGCGAGGGACAGATAATACTAGCTCTAGAGATCAGTTCCACCAACTCATCGAACACATATTTTTAAGGCTGCATAATATACATATGCCTTTATATCTTCCTAATATAACGTATAATATACTCTTCGGTTTAATTAATTTTTAACTAATTATTGTGTCGCTCGGTCTGATATTTTTTACATATTTCTTTATTAATATAAATTAACTATTTAATATAACTGTTACAAAAAAAACTACTGAAATTTTTTCGATGTATTAGTATTTGTGAAAATTTTGAATGCTTCTAACATAAAATATTTATAGCTAAGTCCTCACATTTCACATCAGTTAGTAAAAGCCAAGCAAAATTACTTTTTTAATATGACAGATTCTTTTATATAAATTCTTATGACATGCAGAATATTTCTATCTTTTGAAATTTTATTTTAAATTAAAATGAGAAAATTTGTCGGATTAAAAAATTTTTTTCTATAAAGTACAGAATGCTCCAGACGATTTATTAAAAATAGCGTAAAGCTAAATTTTTCATTTACTCTTAAAAATTTGAAAAGAAGATAATATAAAAATTAATTAAAAATTTGACTGATAATTCACATATATGTTTACAGCATATAAAATGAAGATTACATTTTAAACAGTTGATGTAAAACCCCACAAAGCATTAATAAAAAATAATTTAATATTTAAATTATTTTTTGATAACAGGGAACTTCGAAACAATTTTCAGCTCAAAGAGATATTTTTCAATATCAAGTAGGAAAAAAAAACTTATTTAAATATCTTTTTATCCACGATTGTGACTATTATATTCAGTTTACTAAATAAATCGTTGATGCAAGTATGATGAATGCATAGTTCTTAGGTAATAAAAATTATCTATTTAATTACTTTATCAAGTCAAAGTCCATCCTTCTGTTTTATGATATTTGAATAAAATCTATTAAATAATTTGCGTTCCTAAAAAGCATGAAAATTTAGAGCTTCAGATTTTCTAATACAGATTAAAAGCTAAAATATTATGTCACGTAAAAGAGTTAACGATGTATCTTTTATTTAAGCTTATAAACTAATCATAGAATTAACGAATGGAAAATTTGGAAAGCGCTCAAGAAATTCACAAGCAGAAATTTAAAATAAATTTAAAAAATGAAAATAAATATATTAAATGTATTTGAAAAATGAAAATATATATATGAAATGTATTGAAAAGGAATTTTTATTTTTCGTATATGAAATATTTAGAAAAAAATTACTATAATTGTCAAAAAAAAAAAAAAATTCGAACGCGAGATTTTGACGAATCTTTACGTTTCAGATCTTCCTGAGTTCGATACGCATATTATTGTTATCAGTATGTCTGTCGATGATAAAACTCAAAAAAGTATTGAGATAGATAAATGAAATTTGGTATATGCTTCAAAGTTGTAAATTTCTTACAAATTTTGAATAAAATGCATTCAGTGAATGTCTGCGTTTCCAACTGTTCGGAAGAAAGTTAATAACAACAAAATGGAGAAAGCAAGATGGATTAGATTTAATATGATGATTTATCTTACAAAGTGCAGATTTTCATCTTGAATAAAATCTTTCGAAGAATTGATCGTCTATCCATCTTCACTTTTGCATGCATGTAAATTCAATAACATAAAAAAAGCAAAAACTAAATAATTCTCTTCAAATCTATAAAAGGGATAATTTTTCTATACCTTCACGTGTTTGTAAATGCGGTAAACTCAATGTAAACGTGATATATCAAAAATATATGACAGATAAATGTAATTTGGTACCCGGTTTAGAGCCTTAAATATAAACTTTTATCAAGTTTTTAAATTATTCACTGTATTTTCGCATGCATATAAACAGGATTACGCAAAATTGCAATATCTTGTATAAATGAAACCTGGATGAGCAGTTTCAGCACCTAAAGTGTAATTCCGAAGAAAATTTGGAATTAAATCCATCAACAGGTTAATCGTCTCTTGGTTTGTTCATTCTTAAAGATTCAAAAGCGATACATCAAAAAGGTAAAATAAAAGAAATTTGGTATATGATATTGTTACTAAAACTGCAGTTCTGGGGTAAATTTTTGTATCAATAGGTTACAAATAAGGTATCCAATATGCGTATTATATTGGGTTGTTCGGAAAGTAATTTCGTTTTTCTTTGTGGAAATGAAAGACAGTTTTCGTATAATAAACAAATACTTTATTAAATTATATATTGACCGTTCTGGTTCAACACCTTTTGCCATCTTTCTGGTAGTAGCATCATTCCACGCTCATAAAATGTTTGGTCTTTGCTGTCAAAAAACTGTTCGAGGTGGGTTTTGACCTCCTCATTTGAGGTGAAGGTGTTACCGTGTTAAAAAATTTAGGTGTTAAAAAATTTAGCGAACCAGTTCTGGCACTGGCTTACTGTCAACACACCTTCTCCATACACATCGATCCATTTCTTTCTGGCTTGAACAGCATTTTTACCCTTTCTGTAGTAAAACAGTAAGATATGTCAAAAAGGCTGCTTATCGCTCTCCATATTTAAAAGGGCACCAACCAAAAACTACTGCGTAGAATTAATTGGAATTTTTCACACACAAGCCTTGCTATATGAGCACTCAAAGCATATGAAAATTATACGGCTTAAATGTGAAGTTGGGTGCAAAAAAATACAATTAAATCCTCTGTCGGAAAAAAAAAGAAATTACTTTCTGAACAACCCAATATTTTCATCTATTCTACAACGAAACATATTCATATGCGGTACTCTAACAATAAAAATCTGCGCTGTTGTCTCAATCAAAATCCACAATTTTTATACAAAGGCAGAGATAACATCGCTATTAAGGAGCGTGCGAGAAATCTCTAATGATTTTTTTTTTACAATTTATAACAGGACGTTTAGAAAACTCTTCTCGACACCATTACTCTATGAAACTTCTTTTTGGTATTTTTTCTTTTGAATGTTTAGATTTTCTAATATGCCTTTTAGGCAAAGTTCAACAGACGCCAATTTAAATTATCATTGCCCATGCTTATTTCGAAGTTGATGGTAAACCAATCACGAGATACTAAATACTCTTTCATAAAACAATGAATACAAACATAACTTCGAAACAACCAGAAGAACAATATAGAAAGCAAAAGGTGAAACGCAAATAATTATATGGTGTGATATGGACCATAAATGAATGAAGATAATAAATATAATTAAATAATAATTTATATTCTATTTTTAAAATCTGTAAAGCAGTTAATAACTTTTTAAACCCTTCTTTGCATAATTTTTTTTATTTTTTTGTGAAATAAATCAGGGTGGTAAAATTCATGCTCTAGATTAAATGAAAATTTTTTAAAAATAATAGTATAAATATATAATATAAAATAATAAAAAAAACAGTATGATGGAAATATTTATCATTATGCAAAATTACATCTTAAGCTCAGTACAAAATCTTCAATTTCCTCCTCTTCTAAATTTCTCCACTCGTTATCACTTTTATTAGTAAAACAAATCGTAATACAAATAATTATAAAAAATATTTTAGAAATCGCATGTTTCTAACAACCACAACAAACAGCGGAATGACAAGTTCAAATCCACTATGATGATTATGACATTTGATTTTTTTTTTTGGTAGCTACAGTCCTTATTACGCAATAATCGTGAAAAAAGTTGCCAGCAACAACCAATTTACAATACACCTGTTTTGAGTACATTTTTTGTTCATTAAATTTAAGGACGGAAATTTTCAGTATCATGCAAAGAAGGGTTCAATTATTGAGCCATATAATTCATATGAAATAATTTTAATCCTTCTAGGAAAATTTCTGAATAAGTTCTATCCTTGTTTTTACTGATTAGCCTGAAAAATTATTTCTGATTATTGAAATATCAATTTTTAAAAAGAACAAAGTTTAAACATTTGAAATTTTTTTTAAAAATAATCTTGGACTTACAAATTGCAAATATCAAAAACAGCTTTGAACTCCTCTCTGTAATTTAATACCTATAATTTGAAATATGTTTGAGCTAGTAGACTATAAAAAAATTAATAACTGTTTCTTGAAAATTATGTATCACACAGCTAAAATAGTTACTCGATAGGTTTTGTTTTCCAGTAGTATTATATTTTCACCTGAAATTACATAGCTTTGTGCAAATAGTCTTCATAAAAAAGTTTACAATTAACATCATAACTTTTTACCTACTAATCATTTTAATTAGGAATTATATATACCACAGCACCTTTAGAGTTTTGGAAGCCAAGAGTTGTCTTTTGTATTGCTTTTATCAATTCAAAAATAACCCTTTTTTTAATGAATCTAAAATTAATTTTAACAAATAGTAATATTGGGAATGCCAAAATTGGTATAAAAACATATATTCAGAAACTCTACCAAACTTCTCATGTTTAATGAATAAAATTGTTGAAGCATAAAGGCAACATTTCATAAGTTTCCATTTTTTTATTGATAGTTGTAAGATACTTATTCAGAAATAAAATTGTTTTTGTAAATAAAAGGAATATTATTTTTTAATACAACCAGGGCTTCATGAAATTCTTTATGTGATTATGTAAGCAAAAATATCTGTTGTTGATAAATAATAATTGGATATAATTTTTTTTAATAATGGAATTTTTAATGCACCAAATAAGGTACCATAACAATGGAATAAATATAAGGTCTGATGATAGTGAAAGCCTATATGTTGGCACAATTTCGAAAAATAATCATTCATTATATATATTTTGATATTGTCTGCTTATAAAAACGTCATAATATTGGAAGAAATTAATATATTTGTTCTTATAGAATTTAAAAACTTCATTACTGCAAATTCATGATATACAACTTACAAGTGCAAGTCTTCTTTTTGTAGTCGTAATAACTATTGTCATCCTTGCATTTGCAGGTTCCAACTCCATCTTTGTACTCACATGTGCTGACATCTGCGTTGCATCCATCTCTACACCATTTGGCTATTTGAAAAAATTATAAAAATGCATATAAAATTTTTTAAAAGTAAACCTTTATTAGTGAATTAAAAATAGATCTGATTTTTTTTACATATATATAAAAGCAAAATTTAACCCATTTTCACACAACATACAAGAAATCCATCTTAATATGTTTGAAAGTAATTTGTTAAGCAATATTCTTTAAGTGTTCTTTCTTATTTTGTAATTTGAAGCTAATGTCACTTTAGATAGATATAAGAGATCCACTCCATGGAATTTCACTCATCTAAAATCAAAACTTTCCACGCATGCAGCTGAAGACCCCGACCGGTGGCCAATGAATTGTAATAAACCTCTATAACATTGGATATAAGAGCTCACTTCAGAGTTACACACACACACACACACACACACATATATATATATATATAGGTAAACGCAAAATCAGGCCGAATTTGTTAATTGTAATTTAGCAATCGCTCCGCACGTTCGATTGTTTACGTGCTGGCAAAAAGTTTGAGACAATACAATTTCTTTTTTTTAGGGGGGGAAGGGGGGTTGAGGAATATAGGCCTTTACTGCTCCGCATCACTCAACCTGTATCTCAAACAAACGCCATTTTTTGGAGTTGAATAATACAGAATAACGAGTTTAAGTCAAGCAGTTTCGCTTATAGACCGAAATTGTCAAAAACCGAGACGTCAGTGCGATTGAAACTGTAGAATCATAAGAAGATCCAGTTGGAATGAACAAATGGAGGTTGACGTGACTACGGAACGAAATTTCAGCCGCCAACTTTGCGATTATTTCAATGTTTATTAATATTATAACACCCAATTCTGATGAAATATATCTTACCAAAACAATAAAAGAGAAGTTAATTAATTTTTTTTTATTTCTAAACATCTTAGAATGATATATTTTTGCAATTCTAGCATTTAGAAATATATCTCACTGAAACTAGAAAATTTTAATTTTAGAAAGTGTATTTAATTTTCAGTAAGTGATGAAAAATTAAAGTTGTTAATTCATGAGATTAAATAAATTAACTCTACTTTTAGAAATGAATGTTTTTATCATTTTTTATTTCCAGAGAAATGCATATCTAAATGGCGATAGAGCAATGCGAGTGGGATAATGTAGTGAGTTTTGGGGTTTGGTGAGCACAGGAAAAAAAATGGTTTGAGGCTTTAGTATTGTACATTTCCATAATAAAAAAAAGTAGTTAAATATTATAAGACAAAATAGAATGGACAGAAGAATAAAGATGCCGAGATAATTTAATGTATGATCAGATTATCTGGAGATATTTCACTTTTAAGGATAAAAAATAATGACAAGCCTAACATTTTTAAGACAACATTATTTTTTTCTTTTAACCAAATCAGGTTAAAAAATATTTTTTAATAAATTTTTTCATAGTATTGCACGAAATTGCAATGTTTCTGAAAATAGTGAATTTGCATTTCATATAAGTACCCTTTTTCGCAAACGAGTATAATGGCATTTCATTTTACTAGTCATCTTTTAGAACACCCTGCTTTCGACAGTTTTAAGAAAAAGTTCAAATACAATTACAGTTCTAAAATAAATAATTTAATGGGCAAATGTTAATTTATTTCACTCTTTTTTTTTCAATTTTTTTAAAATTTGAATTATGATGAAAGAGAAAATTTTCTTTAAATTGCAATAAGAAGTCTTCGTTTTTGTTCTAAAGCGGCATGATAAAATAAATTCTCTTTAAAAAAACTATCACCAGAAGATTGATCAATTTTCTAAATTCCGCTAATTGTGCTATAGAACAAGCAAAGGAATCAAAATTCTACAAATAAAAAATAAAAATTGGAAAGATTACTGAAAGAATAAGCAGTCTATTCTTTCTGCATGAGAACATAACTCAATTTCTTTATGGAATGTTTTATATAGGGTTTAATAGGGTGAATTTTTAGGCTATAAGGTATTCACTTCTGTAGACTATAGGCTATAATATATAAGGTATTAAATGCTTTATAAGAATTATAATTCATCACATTTTTATGGAATATCAAATTTTTGCTTTGTATTATAGTTATAAATAAGAATATTTCAAATTATCTCATTTTTTATTATTGTGCTTATTCACTATTATAGGGAACTCCTTCGGCAAAATTTACCCTTATTTATAAATTCATGAATGATGGTTATAGTTAAAAATAAACTTGATAATTGAAAAAAAAATATAATTTTAAAGGGGAATAAAAATTGACCAGATAACTGTCTCTGAAATGAACCTTTGAAAATTTCAAAATTCCATATAAGGAAAAAAAACCATGAATACTGTCCCATGTAACGTATAAAAAAAATCAATCTTCTGATCTACAAGTATTTTTGTTTTAAATAATCAGCAGATTTTCAGTGTTATTTTTTAATTTCTCAAATTGCTTTATTGCACAGGCTCGATAAGCATTACCTATGGATTTCGCAAGTCTCTTTTCTATTAAGGCATAAAAACACACACGATAATCCTTACTTTAATCAAAATTACATTACTTTCTTTCAATATAATATCACTAGCAAAGTTATATGTATTTTGCCAGATCTCAGGAAGCCGTAGAATTCGTCTGAGAAAATGTTTATTGATGTCTGTGACGAAGCACCTACTACTCGGCTCATAGACGGCACGTCAGGAAGTCAGATGCCTCGCAGGAATTTTTTTTTAATTAGGAAAAAAGCCGTAGTATTAAAGTTTCATGTTGGATGAGTTCAGAGGATATTTCAACATTTCCCAAATTTACCGCTGCTAACGATCTTGTGCATTGCGCTAACGAACACTGGCATGCAACGTGATAGGGCGATATCTCACAATAAACGCAGACGTTTGAGTATAATTGTCAGATATGCTATACAAATCATCAATAGTTATCTGGGATGTCAATGTGATGTTGAAGAATGGATGGTCGACCTATGTGGTGTCAGTCCGACTTGCATTAAAAACTTTTACCCACCTTGCAACCATTCTATATGCTAACGCATTCTCGTCACTGGCTTCAGATACTCCTTAAAAACATTGCAATATATTTTTACCCCGATTTTAATCCACAACCTCAGATTACTTTCTGTAAACTAGATTTAGAGCAGTAGAAACGACACTGCTTACGATTACGGATTGACGGTTTTATGCACTCTAAGCATCGACAATAGCATCACTTGACTGCCCCGATATCCTGTTTGCACATGCCTGATGTTCTGAGATTTACTGGATTATGTTGCTAGTACTTATAACCCTCGTATATTCTATCATTAAGAAGAATAGTTTTCTTTTCTTAAGTGCAATTATAATTAATTAAGACATTCCATTTGATTAGGTAATAAATAAAAGTAGAGTTGAAGAGAGGAAGTCCTCAGTAATCCAGATGGGCCATTAAAAGAATATTTTTCGAGTTTGATGAAATCATACGAGGCGTTCGCTCTCGTCGTATAAAAATAGTTTATATCTGGAATGCTAGATATAGGCATATACTTATACATACCAATCAATTGAAAATATGCTTGCCATGACCGGAGGAATTATATTTTATGTCATTTGAGTCAATAAAAGTACAATTTAAAATTACGATACTAAATTTTTATACAGCCCACAAGATTCTTCTAGTAAAATTTAATTCAATATTTTTCTTACTCTAAAATTTTTGAATAAAAAAAATCTTCTGTGACCAATACTAATCGGGCTATGAAGCTTTGAATTCTGTCCTTTTAAACAATCAAGAATCCTTCTAAGAAGCGCCATGTAGTGATTAGCGTATCTTTCTATCTCTGAAAGAGTGTGAAGTCGTCTAAAATAGTGATATACTGAATTTCAATACTCGGTTAGTTTAACTCATAGTAGCGTACAGCATCTTTTGCTTTAAATGCTTAATGTGACGAAAATATAATTGAAAGACCATAACATTGCATAAAAGTTTGAACATTATAATTATTTCTGAAGTGCACTTATTAGCACAACAATATAAAATATAACTCTTAACGTCATTAAGAGCAATTTTACGATTGGAAATCTATGTCTACCATGATTAAAATGCATGTCCAAGGAATATAAAGTTGTTTAATAATTAAATAATATATAAGAAATTTAAATGTATAATAATCAAACATTCCTTTATATCCAACAAATTAGTATTTTTTTATTATTTTAACACAAAAGAAGTTATTGTATAAATTCGATATCAAACAATGCTTTCTTTTCCTCCTCTATTAATTTCCTTCGAAAAAAAATTCCATAATTTTCGCATGCCTAAATAAAAATATAGGTTTGATAACAATTTCAGAAAACGTATAAAATGAAAATTCTACTTACATTTACATTTTCCGTCTTCATAATAGTAACTATCATCAAGACATTTGCAAGTTGGCCCCAGTTTGTTGATATCATACTCGCACTTAGCATTAATCTCTGTACAGTTCAGAGTCTCACATCCTTTAATATTTTGGCATTTGTCTCCAAAAGTATTTTTTTTGCATTCGCAGACCTTTGTTTGGGGATCGCATTTACCTTTGTTTTGACAATCAGTATCGGCACTGCATTTTTCTGAATAATAATAAACAATTCCATTTTAGATAAGCCTATATAATGACAAATTTCATTGTTCATAGACTTTATTTAACAAATGAATTGTAATATATTTTCTCTAATTATAATCAGTAATGATTTATAAATATAAAATGACTCAACTGGGATTCAATTTATCTGACAAGTTAAAATTAAAACGAAATGGGGAAGGCAGACATATGGGCATTACTAAAAATGGCGAAGCTGTTATAATAAAAAATAGCATTGAAGGCTGCGATAACTATTATATTGAAAAAAAAGTGGCGTCTTGGCTACCAATTTTTTTTGCCAGAATGCTTGGCTGACATTGTGCCTCTTATGCATAAGATGATATTTCTGATTATCTAAATAAAGTAACTATCTACATCATAGCGCAATTAAAAATGTAGGTGTCCAAATAATCTCTTCAAATTTTGCGTTCTCTTTTATGGAGAAGTTTTACAATTTCTGTTTTCTCGTATATATATAGTAGAATAATCGTCAAAAAATTCGAACTTGAGAATTTGATGAATCTCCATGT
>JAPMOR010049960.1:36685-53920 GCA_026543865.1 Argiope aurantia | reverse complement strand
ATACGCATTTTTCTTCTCATATTATTATCCGAAATTCAATACAGATCAGCAGCTTTGGTCTTTAGACCGAATAACAAATATTAAGAAAATTGATTATCATATTTTGATTTCTTTCTTATGATTATCCGAAATTTGATACAGATCAGCAATTTTGGCATTCAGCTCACATAACACAAATTAAGAAAATCAACTATGCAATTTTGATTTCTCTCTTATAACTGTCCAAAAATTTTTACAGATCTGCAGCTTTGATATTAAGTACATTTCAATATATTATTATTATTATTTTTTTTTTTTTTACAGATTGTGTCATTTGTGGTATTATCATGCCGCAATACATATGCACTACAACAAGTCTACCCGTACCTGTGATCAGGACATTTCCCTATCGAGTGAGTGATCAGGAGTATAATGAAAGTTTGGATTCAAATACAGTAAAAGCAGAAACACAAATTCACTAGCACACCAACAAAACAACTTTCAACAATTTAGCACAAATTTGAAACAGATACCACAAGTTTGATGAAAGAAGCCTATATAAAAGTTTCATCCAATTCTATCTTACTGTGCATTTTAACTATCGCGTTCGTAGGCTCAGATAGAAAAATTGTCCTCGGAAGAGTTATGTTCAGAATTTGATACGACTATACAATTTAGCGTAAAGATTGTATCGTGTTCTCTTATAGATGGTCTTAATTCAAAGAAACGCTTTTTCCCCCTGTCGTATCAAAGTATAAGAAGTAGTGATTTATCAAAAATTCATGGTTGAACTTTCATACGAATAAAAAAAATCTCTTTAAATACTTCATTCGCGAGAAATTAAAAAATGACTATTAAAACATTCGGCTTAAATTTATATTATACGTTTCCTATCAAATATTTTATTGATACTAAAATTATTTGATGTCAATAAGCAGTTAAATTAGTAATGAATTAAATCTTTTACTCTGAATTATTTTTGAAGCGAATATGTGTTTGGATTTTATAAGCTCATAATTATGTTTGAAATAATGGAAGCTTGAAATTCATCATCATTAAAAATTTGATATTTTTGGTTTTGTAAGCTTTATTGAATTAAATTTAAATAAATTAAAAAGTTGAATAAATTTATATTGAAAATTGGAATATTCAAGGTACTTGTTCTTATCTTAGCTTCTTTTAAGTGACGCTAAAAAATGCTTTAAAAAATTTTTATTTTTTAAAATGGAAATTTAAAAAATCAGCAAAAAAAACGTAAAGTTTCAAGCAGTCTACGATTTTATTAAAATTTCATGCAATCCTAAAAATCCTGAATTTTTTTAAATCTTCCTGAAATTTGAAATTTTATGCAGTCTGCTTTTTTATTAGTCATATTTAGCAAACTGTTTTTTATCTACTAACATTCTACGCAAAAAAAAGAATGTTTCACTTTCCTGAACAAAGACTAATCTTAATTATCACTGTTTTAGGCGTTTTTAAAACCACTTCAAACGCCTATTTCAAAGAATATCATTCCATCAACATTCGTTAAATCGAAGAAGCAAATATTAGCTTTAATTAAACAATTTGGAATTTTTTTAATATTAAAATGTCAAGAATATGTTAATATTTCTAATAGGACTGGAAATTGCATCAAAGTTTAGACTTTTTTTTTAGCAGCACATTTATTGTCTTAAAAAATACAAAATACGTATGATTTTTTATTTTTTTAAACATTTTCCCGAATGGAACTATACGGTTTAGAATATTAAATTATTATTAATCAATTAGAGTAAATAATTACGATTATTAAATTACGGTAAATTTAATAACCGTAATTGAATTACGATTAGAGTAAATGGACAAAAATTTATTGAAAGTTGTTAAGCCTGAAATTTATTAAATTGTGGTATACAGCTTCTTTTAAAGCATTTAGCTGTCCTTAATTATCTAAACGATGAAAATGATAAAATGGGATTTTCATAAATATTCAACTCTTGCCGAAAATATTTGACCAAAAGAAGCCAGAGCAAATAACGCGTTTCGAAAGAAACCAGAATGCAGTTCTGTGAAAACGTTCTGCAAAATATTCAGAAAATTTAAGCGTAAAAATTTTAATCTGTAATTAGAAGATGGAATGAAACTAAATATGGAACAGAATAATTAATTTATCACAAGAATATATGTATGATAAGTCTCACATTCGTTATTATCTATGCTTGTCTGCCAAAAACATCCACATAAGAAATCATGATTGTTTTAGCCCTATTTTAGCTAGTCCAAACTGATAACATAACTCATGCATGTTTGTTTAAATTTTAAATAATTTTATTTTATAATGGGAGACATTTTAAAATAGACAGATTTTAATTTGATATTGCCTTTACTATCATAAATTAATTTTTTATCCACCTTCTTATCTAATAGCGTTTTTTGAAACAGTCAAATTTGAAACGGATCGAATCATTTTGAAGAAATACCAGCTTAAAATATCAAATTGCATTGTGATCGGAAATCTAGAAGGGCATTAACTAAGAATATTGCGATTAATTTTCTAAACGCATTTCAAATGACAGTACATTACACATTTCCAAAGGCACTAAATATGATAATACTGGATATCTTTTAATTATAAAAAAATCACTATTTTTAATGCGACTCTAATTAAGATAATTAATATCTTATACATTAAGTTGTTTCGTTAATATACATTTAACTTGGATATTGCTTTTAAAAATGTGTGAATTGCAATGAAAAAATAATTACAAATTTTTTATGACACCTTATTAGACAATTAGTTGTAAATTATTTAAAATTTCATTATAAGAATTGTAAACACTATAGTAACTTCGTTATAAGAAATAAAATTATATTTCTTCAAAAAAATATATAAATTCCTCTAAACCATATTTAGTACATTCAGATATAATTCCTGATATCTGTATAGGATGATTTTTCTTGTGCATCACTAGTGAAAGACTGGTTAAAGTAGAGAAAAAAATAAACAAGAACAAAAATGCATTTAATCAACTGCTTATCTATAAGCATAATTAATGTGCTCTCACACAAAAAAAGAATTCTTGGTAATGATTATCTTTAAATTTAAATTATGTGTAAAGATTATTATGTATAAGAGTAAGATCGTCAAGCACATGTGGTTAGTCTTTTTGTACAAATGAAAACTAACACTTTAGATTGAAGATAAACTGTTTCAAACGAAATAAAACTGCGTTGAAATAAACTAAAACAATCTTGCTAAAGCTTACGTTTTCTGATGACAGCATCGCATAAATCGTTGTTCGATCATTTTTGCGAAATACACAATTAGTTACACAGAAAATGTTACTGGTTTAATTTAGCTTTGAATGCAAAATCCAAAGGAAGAAAAATTACATTCGCTGTTCACTCAGCTTCCTTTTCTATCATTAAAAACAAAATCTGAGATTTCAACCACTTACCTACAACAGCCTTAAATAGGTATTCCTTTTCAAGTTCTTTTGATAAGTCATCCTCTATTTCATTATCATACTTAAATCCATCTTCACTTTTGCACACTACAGTCCAACATGCAATCAACGCAAATAAGAACACCCCTTTCATCCGCATAGTTGTAATATTCGACACCGATGGAAAAGATTTTCTTCGGCGTGTTCGTTCTCAGAGAAAGAATCAAGCAAATGGAGAGATCTTTTTAATGTCTCTTCAAGTTTATTATCAATACCAGAGGGGAGGTGATAAAAAAATGAACCACGCGATTGCTCTACACCTGTTGCTTATGCAGACAGACCTTTGAGCAACCTTATCGATGCATGTTCGATGAAAAAAATATAACAAAATAAATATCAGTCATCATTTGAGGCTTTCATCTTATCTATTCCACAGAACTCGCACACACCTACATCTCGATTCACCATGTTTGTATTTTATTATTCGAAAATTCCTTTCCAATATATCTGAACTTCCTATGAGCGTAATAATATTTGCTCTAGCTAATTTTTTGGGGTGTTTTGGTGGCAAATTATTTTTATGTAAATTATTACATCTTCCCAACAGAAGGGAAGAAAATATCACTTTCGATTTTACCATACGGATTTTTAAATATGATTTTTTTTTGTCTTTTTATGGCACAAAGACCAGTACAAGTCAAACCACACCAAGCGCAAGTTAATTTAAAATACAAATCATTAAAAAATCATAAACATTGTTGATATAAGAATCAGTATATAAAAAATCGAAAGTAAAAAAAAGGACCGATTATAATGTGGAATTTAATACTATTCATGAAACCAATACAACGAGCAAATCGTATTGTAAAGTTCGTCCAGAACCTCTCTTAAGTTAGGAAAGATCTTCTTGAAATATTTTATTCTTACGAATTGGTATTTAGGCCATTCATATAAAATATGTCGAATAGAGAGGATTGCAGAGCATCTTGAGAATACGATTGAATATCAATATCAGTAAATGTGGACAAAAATTTCTTCGACAAAAAAATGATTTCTTAAGCCAAACAGGAGGGTACAAAAAAATGAGAATATACATGATAGTAAAATTATGCAATATGTGAAATTTTTCATAAATTTTTAGTACGACAGTCATTTGTTTCTTGGAAAATGTCTCATCATAAATAATTTATTACCATATATTTGTGAGTATTTTCATGTCGGGAAAAACCAAATTTTATGTGAAATGTCTTTTATCAGCATAATTTTGTGATATACTCGGCGGAGTTTTCATGTGCAACGGTATAATTTTAAGAAATCACAGACATAATTTTGCTTTCTTTTGCCCAATTATGCTTTTTTATAGTTATTGAAACGATCTTTTTTCTTAAATTTTTTTCCTATGCCACTTTTTATTGAAATGCTCATTTTGGGTTCTATTTACTTCCCTATTAAATGAAGTGGTTTTATTGCTTATAACGTAATAACTTTTAAAATGTAAAATAATTTTATTTCTCTGGAAAAACTGTTTTAATTCAATTCATTTCGATTCTTTTACATTTTTTATGGGAAACAATGAATGGAATTTTTGAAATTAAATAATTACTGGCGAATTAAAGATATTTCAGTGACTTAATAAATTTTCTTTAATTGCAAATTTTCTCTTAAATAAATAATTTATGTATTTTTTACCTTTCAAATGTGTTTCCCTAGAAACTTAAATAAAAACTAAACCAGCATTTAAAATTTTTTTAAATTTAAATATTCAAGTTCGACGTTTAAAATCGAATCATTCACATATGATATGAATTTCTCATCTAATATATTTTAACTCCTTAGAATATTTAAATTGATTTATATATAACGTTTAGTTTATATTGAAAAATATATGCATTTAAATTAAGATATATAATAAAATAAACTAGTCATCTTCGGCAGTTAGTTGTTTGCATACAATACATATGTTTAAAATAAATGACAAAACGAACAGCCATAAGCGCTATACCAATTTCTCCAAATTTTTTCCATATAAAATTAATGCCTCCAATGGCCATGTGAATTTGATAGTAAAACAGTGGGATTCTTTTCTCAAGTTTCTTCTATTTCTGGTAAAGGGAAATTTTGCAACCAATACTTCATTGCACATTATCTCTGGAAAAAAGTTGTACAATTAGTTCTTGATAGAATTCGCCTGTTGCAAACAGTAAATAAGATATCTAATGTACCGATTTTGCCAATTTTAATTTCGTATGAATACTTATAACCTCTAGATACGGTCCCTTCCCTCCCCTCTCTATTCTAGAAATTTTAAATAAAACTTAAACGGAGTTCCAACCACAACAGCTAGATCCATTTCTGAAACTTACTTTTCAATTGCCACTTTACGAACATAATTGACTCTTCAGAATGCTCTGTTATGATAACACATTTACTTCAAAATATATTTTCTTTGATTTCGATGATATATTTCATTACAGCTCGTCAACATAATTATGCCACTATCATTAATATGGTCGCCGAAGGCGGCTAACATGATTAATTTAAGCATGTCAATCAATTGTGATAAGCTTCATCGTATCACAACAAAAGTTAATTAAAGGTAAACTTACAATAATATCATTAGAAGTGGCACAATATTGATAGAATATTCTAATTAATTTGTAATACTTCAAAGAGGCGAGATTTTGAAATTGATGTGTAAATTGGTGAAATCGTTCCTGGCTGAGGCCAAGGACAAAGTATTATTTTGCAGTCCCTCTCAATATTAAGAGAATGTAATAGGAAGATCGTGATTATTCTTATGAAACAAATATTTTTTAAATCGGCACGATGCTTGTAATTCTATCGAGATTTATTCGCCTTATAGAATGTACAATGAAGAAGTATGTTTTCGATTTCTCTCAGAACTGTAGAAAAGCGGGTAATATATTTAGGGGATCATAGGAAACAAAACTTCTTGAAATCGCTTTAGTGGTTGGTCTACCGAATTCAATCGGAAGATTTCCCCATAGAAAATATAAACTGAAATTATGTATATTTTTTTATTTCTCTCTAAAATTGAAGGCAGTTGAAAGGTAGGGGAGACTTTATGACAAAAGTAGGAGTCAAAACTTTCATATGAAACCAAAATTATTGAAATTGGTTCAGTGGTTTTGGCCTCTATTCCTCATTGAAAATGTTCAGCGAAGTTCTGTTTTTTTTATTTATCTCGTAAATAAAGAGTGGAGAAGACAGTGGAAACTCGATGACACATAGAGATCGGGAGTTTTAATATGAAATAAAATTTTGCTAAATCGGAAAAGAGATTGGAGTTCGTTTTCTTCTCTAATATTTTAAATATATAGAGTCAGGAATAGTAACTGGGGACAAGGAATAATTGGAAACCGTGTCTTTAATGAGCATTCGTAAAACTTCGATAAATCAGAGTAATTCGGTGATCGGTAAATTGGAGTTAAGAAACGTGTGTTTTCCTAAATACACTCTAGAAGAACACGAAATAACACTCCCCTATTTCTCCAATATTATTTTCTAGAATTTATTTACTTTATTTTCAATCATTTTCCCCTGTTCGTGAGCGTTTTTCATAACAGAACAACGAAGAAAACAGAGTATGCATTTTTGAGGCCTACTTCCGATGAAGTCAAAATTTGAAGCAAAACTCCAATTTTAGTAAGTCATATACAAAAAATTTTTTACGTAAAACATTGCATTTTTGTGCTACATTTCCATGCATGTGAATGTATAGACAGATAGACGGTCTTTTCGTTGATGAATCTGATTTTAAAATTTAATACAAATCTTTATTTTGCATGCTAAAATTTCTACAGCATTTTGTGTATCTTTCCTTATATTTAGTTATCATCTTTATATAGAACTAGCCGCCTTTGGTGACCAGCCGGTTCCCTAATCTTAATGCTCGTTAAAATTTTAATAATTAAATATTTTAAGTAATCTCTACTTTAATAGCTTCTTCATTAAAATATTTCAAAACTTCAAATTTTGATAGTCATATAATTACTTATAATATTATAAAGGCCTTCAGTCATAGCGTAATATGCATCTCTCTAATCTTCTGTTAGCTCTCGTAGAATTTATGCTTTAAATTAAAGTAGAAATGATTAATCTGCAATTATTTTATATTGAAACGAGACATTTCTTTAATAATATGATTATTCAAAACAGAGTCACTGAGCATTTAAACCTTATGGTCACTAAAGAATATATTTCTTAATTTATGTAATATTTCAAGAATTTGTCAACAAAATGTTCTCAGATTATCATGAGCAGATCGATTAATTAACAATGTTTGATTTTAAATGCATCAAACACTAAGAAAATAAACAGAATCGTTTAAAATAATCGGTCGAAAACTGGTTTAAAAAACTACTTAAAAAACAATACATTTAAAACTATAAGCATATACAAAGAATATATGACTCACATAAATACAATTTAATTAAAAAACATACAACTAACCTAAAAATAATTTAAATCAAGTCCGCATCCGTTGAAATCAGTCCGTTGAAAATAGCTGTCAACAATCAGAACACAATGCACATGCATGAATTTTCAAAGCCAGTTATGGTAATGCAAATGCGTGAATTTTCTACGCCAGTTGGGGTAATGCTACGCAGATTAGAAATTTTTAATTTCCTTTATTCTGTTTTATTTTAATTCAAAAATACTTCAGAATGAATCTGAAAGATCGATTCATTAACAATGTTTAATTTTAAATGCATCAAACATTAAGAAAATAAACAGAATCGTTTGAAATAAGCTGCCGAAAATTTGTTAAGTCTATCCTCTTTAGCGTGGGGAAAAAAACCTGAAGCCTTACTCATTTGGCGGTGGGGAAATGAAAAAAATTTTTGGCCCGGAAAGTTAGTTTTTAATTAATAATTATAATTCTAATTAAAAATTCAAAAAATGGGACCCCAGGTGCACATTCCCGACCTCCAAGTTATGCATGTGCCAAATTTGGTAGCTGTAGGTCGAACAGTCTGGTCTGTAGAGAGCCAACACACACACATTGAGCTTTATATAAGCATAGATAGATAGATTGGATGCACAGACAGCCTTTGAATGAATTTGGTACAAAATTGGTTAAAAATAGGCAAATTTGGTTAGACCTTCAAGTTTGGTCAGAAATCTACAAGCTTACTCCTTCTAAATCAAAGCGGCTTTGAGTTGTGTTCACAGACTGACATAACTTAAGCAATGTCGGGCTTTCTTGGCCTCAGGTTGGTCTGGGACATAAAGATTCGTCAAGGTAGATTCATGATCACAATATTTTCTCTTTATATAACTCTTTTATGAGAAAGAAACATTCAGCTTCAATTTTTTTTAACATAATTAATTTTTGGATGACAGGGCTGTCCAAGAGTTTTTTAAATGCATAATCAAGACAGAAAAACTTCTTCCGCTGCTAAGGTTGATCATCTCTATATAAAATCCAACATAAACTGTTACGTGCTAACTGCTTGTGAAAGAAGGTAGATTTTAAAAATAAATTGCAGAGAATCCATTATCTCATTAGGGGAATTCTTTTCCGCCTCAATTTACTTATATCATTGAGAATCTATTCCAGCTCGAAGAGTTTTTTCAACGTTTTATTTGAGATTCGTTTTAAAAAGTTGAATTTATTCTATCTGGTTAATGTTTTAATCTATCTCATGTCATTTTGTATTTTAATTTAAATGATGACTTGAACGCTAGACAGTTTTTTGAACTCACATATTTAAAATTATATTAATACAGTGTGTTTTTTACTTTGTGCATATTATTTTTCTTTAATTTGAAGGGGGGCAAAGGTAAGGATTTTATGATTTCCTTCAATTCCCTGACAGTGAAATTAATATATCTGCGATGACTCGATGAAAGATGTTCTTTGCTATCTTGCAGAATGCTTTATCTTTTAGGTATTGTAAATGAAAATAATATTGCACATAGAAATATTTTTCATGCGTTACATTACTCACTTTCATGGTGTCTTATTCCTATTCCAATATCATGTTAAATATACATATATGAGATTACTGATTAAAAGATGATAAGCACTTTATTTCAATAAAAAAATTCAATCGTTATTACAATAACTACTCCTACCCGCCACCAAGGCACACGGATTTATCTTATTGACCAGACCACAGCAACAGCAACACAGGCGAGAACTACGGTTGAGTCTGAAAGATCATCACCGGGCACGATACAACCCTTCCAGTGGGAAGAGCGTCCCACCATCGGCAGGAGATAGCCGATTCTCATGGCATTTCTGTACTCACCCGGGGGCCGAAAACCAACCACCAAACTAGAAGGTTCTCATTTTTATGTCTGAGGTGCCCCCCCCCCCCCGGGTGGAAGAGTTTACTTCAATAAAAGAAAATATATTTGATTTCTGAAGAAAGAAATTTATTAAGTATATTTTTTAAAAAAACTAAAAACTAATCCATGCTAAATCTTTTGCAAATAAGAAAAATTGATGTAGAGCCTCATTTTAATAATAAACAAAAATTCTCTGAACAAAATGAAATAGACAGAAAATTAAAATTTCTTTGCACTAAACTCAATCATTTAAAGACATGCGTTTAAAATCCATTTAATAATATATTTGATTATTAACATCGAATTTAATCTTTCCAAAAATCACTCATATTTAATAGGCTAGTTTAAATTACTTATACTGCGTTCCATTCTGAAGCTACATGTAAAATATTTTAGTTCGGCTTTGATAACTTAGAAATAAAGTCAGATACCAAAAGTGCCACATTCATTCCAAATTCCCATTTTACAACAGTAGAAGAACATTTGAACTTCGACGGATTTAGCCTGTGGCGGGCTGGCACATTGTACTAGAATTAGAGGGCTTGTACAAAACCAGTGAGGCTGGGTCTAGAAAAATAAATTTATTAGCAGTTGTTGTTGAGCTGTGCTGTATTTGCTGAAAACTCCAAACAAAAGGAGTTAATCCACTGGGGATTATATATCAAATAAATTTCAGCTTGTTAATGACACAAATTAAATATTTTTATTCAATTTTTTTCATAAATATTTCGGAAGAATAATAAAGACGAATTATATTTATCCTTAAAATGCATATAATTTTTCAAATTATAAATACTTTTTTTTATTTTATTTGAATACTTGCAGGCTTTGGCGACTGCTTGGTTGGCTGAAACTCATGCCCTCTAAATGTTTCAATTTAATATTTTATGTAACTTATTACCATAATAACTTCTTTAACAAAATACTTTTAAGCTTCAAATTTTGAGATTAATATAACTCAATATAACGCCTTATGCCGTTCTGTTCTTTATAGTATTCATCTATAATTTTCTGTTAGCTCCCGTAAAATTTGAACTTTAAATTGAATCGTAAGGGATTAAACTGCAATTTATACAAAATTTTGTTCGACCAAACCCAAAGTGTTTTTTAAATACTATATAAGTACAGAAACCAAAATCATTCAACACTAAAATCTTATGTGCACTACAAAATATTTTTTTTATAATTTATATCTCAAAGAATTACTCAATAAAAATGTCCTTTTCATCATAAAATTCAGTTTCCTGTTTTTCTTTCAAAAGGAATTAAGTGATAAATGTTTTATTTTGTTTCAAACAATAAATATACTTTTAAAATAATGTAAAGTTCCAAACTTTATAAAGTTTTTTGATCCTAAGAATTCCTTTTCAGTTAAATATTCTTGACAATCTAATTTTTAAATGAAAAGTATTTCTCACTTCTTTCCTGTTTTGACCGACTTATGAAGCTTTGGAAATTACTATTTTTGGTCAACCAACAATTTAAAAATTTTAGACTAATCAGCCTTGAGTAAACTTTGGGCAAATGATTGGTGTATCTTATTTCAAACCGACAATGAAGTGGTATAAAAACGCTTTTACTTTCATAAAATAATAAAAAAAATTCTATAACTGATACAGTTTTCGCCAATAGAGATAATCTTTCGTTTATTTAAAATGTTAGTGTCTCAAGAATATTTTTCTTAAATATAACTCATAGGACTAAAAACCTGTATAAAAATATAAAAATTATAATTCATCAGAACATTTATTGACTTAAATTGTATAAAATAATTACATAAATATATAATTATAATTACATATAACATAAATTACATAATACTTCATTGAAACCATATTTCCTAGTAGGATTATGGTTTGAATGTTACAGACAGATATTGAGAATTACTTCTTAGTTTGCAGTTAGAATTAACTTGTATGAAATACTTGTATGTATGAAATATATTGTTGAAAAATTTGTTTACATTTTTTAAAAAAAATTTATGCCTTTAAAAGTAGTAACATTGGATTTTTAAAACTTATGATGATGTTAAATTTATTTTTCTGCTGTAATATTTCCAGAAGTCATCATGGATAAACGCCAAAATTTGGCTTAATGTTTAATTGATTAAAATTTCAAAACTATTGCACCAAAGTGCACATTCCCACTTTCCAAAATATATATTTGTGCTCAGTTTAGCAGTTCTGTATCAAATGGTGTATCAAATAGATCAACGATCAATTAGAGTCCCAACATACACACAAATACACATTCATCTTTATTATAAATAATAAAGCTTTAGTCACTTCCATTATTTTTCCAATAAGTTTATCATTTAATACTTTTTGTTGATCTGAAAACTATTCATTGAAATAAAAGAAAAAAATATCATTATAAAGAGCTGTTTAAGAATGACAATATTCTTTCTTTTACACAACGACTAATATAATCTAAACCAGCGCTTCTCAACCTTTCAGTATTCGCGGCCCAGTTTTCAATCATAATTTTCATCTCGCCCCCCCCCTCCCGCTTACAATAAAATGAATACAATAATAATGTATATTGAATATTTTGTATTCTGTTTTTAAATTATTTTTAACTAACTGCCAAAAAAAAGAGTAAAAAGGGAGCCAACGTTGGCGAGAAATCACATCTACTTAAGTACATCTAAGAATACTTAAATTTTGGGTTTGCTAGTACTGAAGTAAATGGAGAAGAAAGGCCCCTGTGTATCATTTGTTCAAAAATGTTGGCCACAGGCAGCATGAAACCTAATAAACAAATGACATTTGGAAACGCGTCATAGTGAGTACGCCAACAAACCCAGAGAATTATTCCAATTAAAATTAAAATCATATAAAAAGCAAAAATCATTTTTTAAAGAAACTTTGTGAATAAAAAAGCTTTAATTGCATCTTACAAAGTTTCATATAAAATAGCCAGATGTAAAAAACCTCACACCATTGGTGAAGAGCTTATTTTGCCAGCAGCAATTGAGATTGTAGAAACTACACTGGTGTGCAAAAATTAAGCAACAGGTATGTTTTTTGCCATAACTTCACGAGAAATCATCTGAGAGACATGAAATTCAGAAATGAGATATAGCATTTTGTTCTGAAAGAATGACGAAAGCATAGTTGCGCAGAAATGAATACAATGCATACAGTATGGAATCAAACAAAAAAAGGCTTTATTGAACTCATAGTATAGTTACACATGATTGTCTGTCCAAGAGGAAAAACAGCAAGCAGATGTTCCTTAGTATGGGATATGCCCTCCCCTTACTGAAATGGTTGCTTCGCACCGTTTCCCCATACTCAGCACCAGATTGTCCAACAGTTCTTGAGGTAAGAGTGTCCATTCCTCAATGAGCATCTGTTTAAATTGTCAGGTGTTCCCAGGAGGATGGAATCGTGCCACAAGGTGTCTCCCCAAAGCATCCCACACATGTTCTATCGGATTTAAATCAGGGGAGCACACCAGCCAATCCATTCGAGTGATATCTTCACTTTCCAAGAGCTCCTCAACAGCATGAGTCCTTTGTGGCCGTGCATTGTCATCCATAAAACCGAAGTCTGATCCAATGGCACCTCGGAACAGACGCACATGGAGAAGGATCACCACCTGACAATAGCAATTTCCAGTTACAGAACCTCTGTCGAAAACGTGGAGCTCAGTCCGCCCGTTCATCATAATGCCTCCCCAGACGACAACTCCAGGACCACCGAAACGGTCTTTTCCCGTGATGTTACTGGGATGAAACCGTGTCCCGACCCCTCTCCAAATCAACTGGCGTTGGGAATCGCTTGTCGAATTGGTGGTATAGCTGAAGATGTACAGTGTCAGCTTTTCTCGAAGTTACGTGACAAATTGTTTTCAATACAGCTTGATAAAGCAACAGATAGTAATAAAGATGCTCATTTAATTGCCTTGTTCAAATTTGTGATAATATGTCAGTAGTAGAAACTTTTCTGCAAACCAATAGAACCCAAAACAACGGCCCTTGCATTATTTGCTATTTTAAATGATTTTATGAACGAGACAAACATAGAATGGAAAAATTGTGTCGGAATATGCACCGATGGTATTCGTTCAATCTCCGGAAGATTTCAACGTATAAAAGCACTTGTAAAACAAAAATCGCCTCAGTGTGCCTGGAAACATTGCATGATCCACAGAGAAGCTTTGGCTTCGAAAGAAATGAGTCCTGGTATGAATATTGTGTTAACTACGGTTGTAACCGTAGTAAATCATATAAAAATGAGACCCCTGAAATCGAGAATCTTTTCTGCACTTTGTAAAGACATGGGTTCAGTACATTCAGCGTTACTATTTTATTGCGAGGCAAGATGATTATCACGTGAGAAATTTTTGCAACTTGTTTATGAATTAAGAGAAGAAATCACCATTTTCCTAGAGGAAGAAAACAGACCGGAGGCCGAGAATTTTTGCGATGGTTTATTTGTGATGAAATTGAGCTACTTGGTCGACATATTCGAGAAATTAAATCATTTGAATTTTCCACTCCAAGAAGTAAATACGCATATGTTGGATACGAGTGATACTTTTTGTAGAAAAATGGAATTGTGGAGCAGAAATTTAAAGCAAAGAAATCTAACAATGTTTGCAAATATGGCTGATTGTTCTAAAACTTACAAGCTGAAGAAGAACATGTGAAAGAGGTTTTTGTAACCACTGAAAATCATTTAGCCATGCTGGGAAAGAATTTTAAAAAGTATTTTCTTTCTGGCGACAAACTGATAGCAAGTTACGAGTGAATTAGGGATCCATTTCATAAGACTCCCGAAGGACTCTCAATTGATGAGAAAGAAAAATTCATAGACTTCACGACAAGTGGCGAAACTAAAAGACAATTTAGTAATAAATTACTATTTGAATTTTGGGCAGGAATGGAGGATGATTTTTCTGCAATAAAAACAAGGGCATTTAGCATTCTATTACCATTTTCAACATCCTACCTTTGTGAAATTGGATTTTATGCTGTAGCTTCTTTGAAGACAAAATACAGATCTCAGCAGAACTAAGAGTGGCTATTTCTAACATTAGGCCTTCCTTCGAAAAACTTCGCTCTGTAAGATAGGCCCCAGGAAGTCATTAATAATTATTAAATTTGTTTTAATTTAGTATGTTTTGATTAATTAAGTTGTTTTACTTTAATAAGTTATTAAATATGTCGAAATTATTTTGCTTTATATGTGTATGTGTGCTTTCCTTTCAGTCAGTTAATCAATTTTTTAAAATAATATTTTCTCTTGGATATTCTCGTGCCCCCCTCTAATGTGGGCGCTCCACAGATTGAGAATCGCTGATCTAAACGAACAAATGCAAATGAATCAAGAGCAACCCAATATCGTACTATAGCTTTTAGAATTAATGATTTATTTATTTCCAGCGTCTTTCAAGTATTCATTAGAAAAGAAATAACATGGAATTTTCTAAAAATTTGTGTAAGTTTCTTAAAAGAATGATTATAGTTTAGGGTAGATATTTCATTGACAAATGTTACATAAATATTCTACAAACTAAAGTTGTTTATATGCACTTTTAAAAACCCTTTTCGTAAACTGAAACTCAAAAAAAAATCTTTCAAATGAAGGGAAAATTGAAGAGAGAATAAAACTATATTGTGCCTTTTTTGGTGATTTTTTCTGAAGAATATGGATAAATTTTCACTGCAACTTTTAACATTTGAATTTTTTAAAAGTTTTTTTTGTCTTCCTTGTTTTGTTTTTGAAACGATTTTAAAAATAAAAAATTTTCTATTCTAAAGTGGCAAGTATTTTATGATGCAGAAATATAAGAGCAACATCGATAGCAAATTTTCAATTTTTTGAAATTATGTAAATAACGGAAGAGATAGCAGAAAATTTTCTTTTTTTAATAATTATTTTCAAGTGCTTGACGAATTGAAGGGAAACATATTATATTCTTCAAAAAATCTGTTTCATTTTCATAGATCTCTTTGTTAAGGCATTCCCAAGTCAATTTTTTTTTCAATTCTGTTTCTTATCCATGAGTTTGGGAAAATAATTCAAAAACGGAACCACTTAGATAAATGAAATATCGCGTATTATCTCAACATCAGATCTAGAAATTAGTGTCAAACTTAGTTAAAACCCTTTGAGTTAGGAAGTATGTTTTTTCTTGTATATATAATTAGATATCTCAAAAACCCTTCGAAAGGCATAAGATAAAATTTATTATGTGGTTTTTCTTTCTAGAACAGTAGATCTGAATAAATGTTTTGACCAAACTCCAAATTCATGTATGGGTCGATTATCTGTTGATCTTAATTTCCCCCTTACTGTGCATATGAAATGAAAAACATGTAATGCCAAAGGAATGATATTCAGGATGCAATCGTTTCTCCAGAATTGAAGAGACATGTAAGATTTTGGATCATATCTGTAAAGGAGTAAACTGCCTCTCTGTTTATGAATCCATGTGCATTACGAACGCATCACACTGAGAAACGAATACGTTACCTTGGGATTAAAATGGTGGATCCAATCAGCAAATAGGAGGATATGGAAAATCAATATTTTATGTTTGTCTTCGCTATCAAAATGTGCTATTAAAAAAACTATGCCAGAAAAAAGTGGAAAGTGCAGTTCACTTAAAAGTGTATGTAAAAATTTAAACATATTTTGAACAATGATTTAGATTTTTTTTTCTGGCTTTTTCGATAGAATTTGATTATTACAAAAAAAAAAGATAAATCGAGAGATACTGGAATAATGCAACTCTTTTTGGTTAATAATCACTTAGAAATCTTATCCTATTCCTTATCTTTTAATGCATATCATCGTCATAATCATTCTTTATTGAAATATTTTTATTCTAAAAGGACCATACCTCCGCGACTGTGAAAGTGCAAAATTGGAAGAGGATAAGTTTTTGTAAAAAAAAAAAATTCATTTCAAAAAGATTATTATATTATCTCAATTTTAATCCAATTTGCTTCACAAATTTATGATATGACGTTTCTTCATGTCAGCAAATAATAAGATAAATATTTGAAAATGAATGTTAGAAAAATAATTAAAGTTAAAATCGGTGGAATTGTTTTCCTTCGAGCTTTCTCGAATGCTAACATTATTTAATGAATTGTGTGCTTCATTACAATACAAATAAAGCCGAGTCCGAAGAGAGCCGAATTTACTCAAATTTCTTTCCACAAATAAAGTCCTAAATTTCACGATGATCTGTAATTTTGATCAAAACGATTACGGTAAAGAATTCAGACTGACTTTCATATCGCAATGGATAGAGTCACACAGATAATTTCCCATGCATATTTGAAATTCAGAAATATATTAATTATAATGATCTCTATCTCATATTTTACTCTTATCTTTCTTTATCTCTTATCTCTTATATTTATCTCTAATAAAAATGAAAATGAAAGTGTGTGTGTATGTGCGTGTGTGTGTGTGTGTGTGTGTGTGTGTGTGTATGTGCGTGCATGTGTGTGTGTGTGTGTGTGTGTGTGTGTGTGTGTGTGTGTGTGTGT
>JAPMOR010049960.1:8009-22821 GCA_026543865.1 Argiope aurantia | reverse complement strand
AAGCCAAAAGACATGGAACTAAATATTGACATTTTCTGTCTATACGAGATATTGCAAAAATTTCACTGGTGTATTCTCAGTTTTTTGAGGCAAAAATCTGCATATATTTATTTAAAATGCGTCTGAAACTTTTCAATTTAGAAGTTTTTTCTTTCATTTTTCTTTATTTTTACTCTAAATTAAACCATTTGTTATGTGTAAAAATGAAAACATGTTTGCACTTGCCTGTAATGTGTTATTTCTGATGAAAGTTGGATTTATCAAGTATAAGTAAGGTGTACTCTCAATTTTTTGAGCCACTGTATTTTCATGTTTAGTGGAACTTTTTTTAATAGTTTCTTATTTCGCTAATTTAATCTTCGTTATATACATCCTGAAAATCAAACCAATTATAATTAAAATATTGTGCACCATCTATAAATATTTTAATTCATAATATCTTCAAATCTACAGAAGAGTGAAAAATGGAAAATCTATGAAATAGAAATTCCTTCCAAAGCAACGAACTCATTATGAAGGCTAAACAGGTATGACACTAAAAATTATTTATTTTCTTATAATTAAAAAAAATTATTTTTTTCACCAATCTCTCATAACTATAATTAAAATTAATTTATTCAGACAGAAAAGTACGCAACTAAGATCGTAATCCAAATTATACTAAATTCGATTCTTAAATAGCCATAAAACTAATACACAAAATCGACAACAGGACACAAGGATTAAATATTTTAATATCACAAATATTTAATATCACAAAAATATCCTTCAATTTTCATAAAATATATGTGAGGAAAAATATGCAAAATTTCCTGTTGTTCTAAAAGAATTGCCCTCAAAATAAAAGAAAATATATTTTGGAATCATTATAAATTTATGTTGTTTTAAAATTTTAGTATTTATCTAATTATATTTAATTTAGCGAAAAAAATTTTGTAGTAAATGTCTCAAATTAACGAGAATGAAATTTTATAATGAATTTTTTTAATTCTATTTTTGAGATTGAATTCCGAAATTTTGTACGATAGTGTTTTCTCAGTTTAAAGAAATTTAAATTTTTCAGAACTTTTTTAATAACAGGATTTTTTTATCAAATTTTGATTCCATATAAGTATGCCAACGGGCAGCGAATTTAACAATATAGACTTTAATATTTCTTAGTATTTATGATATTGAATTTTTAAATCTATGAAAATTTAAAATAGTTGTCAAAATCACTTTCTAAATAATGCATAAAAAACTAGAGAATCGTTTTTATTAAAAAAAAGGAGAAGTTAAAACAAAATCGTAAAAATGTGATGTATTAGAATCTTTATAAAAAATGAAGCCGCTTTGAATGTAAAAGGAAAAAAACTCCTCAAAAATCATAATATATCAGAAATGTGACTTAAATATGCTAAAAGTATTCCTATAAGCGTTTCCATTTATATGATTTTTACACTGATATCTATAATCTTGATTACAAATTATAACAATATAATTAATAATACATTAATGAAAACTTTATATTATTCTCTTTAACCCTTTAAAAGGTCATTTTTTTTTCTAGTCATGCATATTAAAATATTTTAGGATTAAGATTGGCTTTATAATAAATTATCCATTTGAATTATTAGATAAATTTACTTTGATTAATTAATAATTAAGCACCTAGTCAAAACACACCATTTTATATGAGATATGGAATAGAAGCATCTAAGTTTCTGCCTTATTGAAAAATTTGTCAAAACTTATGCCAACTTACATAACTTCATACAACGATTGATGAATTTGGCGGGAGTCAGGCTTCTCGTAGCCCGATAAAGGGTTCAGATGAGTATATTCTTTGTTTTTATAAATGTTTTCATAACATTTTGTATAATTTGGAGTATTTTTGATTATAATCTTGCACCATAAATTTGAAAAATATTTTCAGGGGTCTTCATGTTTCTTTATCACAATGAAACAAGCTATATTAGTCTTTCCAAACTAGTCCAAATTTTATGTTAAATATCTTGCTGCTCATGTTTTAATACAAAATATATGTAATCTTGAATGAAAGATGCTTCTGCACGAAAAATCTTTGTTATGAATTGCAGTAAAAGACTTCGGAACACATATACAATAGTAAATACAAACACTAAAAGACAGTAGAAACAAGCTAAATTATTTCATTTTTTTCCGCGCCGTTTGAACACTCAAAAAATGATATTTTAATGTCAATAAAACATATATCTTATATAATTCTATACAGATTGGAATGAAGAATTATGAAACGATCTTTAGTCTCTCTGATAAGCATTGTTGACGGCCCCAGCTTCCCCTCCTCGTCTCTCAGTCTGGAAAAAAAATGCGAAACAGAATGATAATTTTCGCTTACTTAACAAAGAATTGGTCACATTAAAATTATAAAACTGAATTAAGACTAATAAATACTTAAAAGATAATTAATAAAATCAAAATTTTGAAACTGAGTAAATTTTAACAAATATTCAATTATCTCTAGGCGGCATTTTTAATTACTAACAACAAATTAAGAAAAGAAAAAATAATTGAGAAACACATCATGTTTAAACTCATTAACTCTATCCAGATTAGTTAAAAAATTAATAATTCATGATGTATTTGTATCCAGATCATGATGCCATCGAGAAATATGTAATTCCATTATGAGCTCAAATAATATTATCTTTTGATAATTAAAAGCATATGATGCTAAATCACAAGGCCAGAAGGAGAAACTATAATATGTATTATATATATATATTTCTTAGTTGCTAAAGCCATAGCCGCTTTTGGCAACCAGTTTGTTCACCTAGACAGACTTTTAAGGCTGTTCACCCTTCAATATTGAATAGGTTTCTTTTTTAAAATTTCGGTTTGTTATTTAATACGACTTAAAAACTGACTTTAAATGAATCAATGCGTTACTAGTTACTATGGGCGCAATACAAAAAGTATTTATATTATGATATAAAAGCAGAATTAAAAATCCTATTTCGAAGTTAATGTCCAAAAAATAAGCAATTTTTTTAAAAAATCTGAATTTTAACATTGGCAAAAGTATGCGAATGAATATTATAATGCAAGAATTTGAATTTTATCATAACATTAAAATTATAGTTATAGGCATTCGTGACTGCCATGTTTAGTATATTGCTCGAATAATGTTATCATGAGCGAATAAACCGAAATCCGAATTTCCTATTTTGTTTAAAGGATCATTGTCAACGCTACGTTTTGCAAGTAGCATAAGTCATAAAATTCAAATTCATTTTATCATAGGTACAGATTATGTATGTCATTTAAGAGTTTTGTTAAACAAAAAAAAATATTCAGTAATGGAACTCATTTAAAAAATACTTTTCCGTTTTAAGATTATGTAAAAAATATTTTTGTGAAATAACAGTTCCGGAAGATATGGTCATTAATTTTTGTAGGTAAGTTGTAATGATAACTCCTCAAGCGACAATTAAGCCCAATTAAACTTTACGATTGACTTTTATTTATTTTTATTTCTTTATATTTTGTTTCCTCTGACTGAATGGACTTTTGAAAGATACGGCGTGATCTCTCCCGAGCATTTCTAATAATTTTTTCGCCCGCCTTAATTAACGAGGTGTTGTATTAAATGCAACTATAAAAACATTAAATGAAACAGTCTGCAATTCTTATGATGTTTTGTTTACATTTGACTCATCCTCCCATAGGAGGGCACCTCAAAAATGAAGATGAGAAGTTCCCGTTATGATGGTTGGTTCTCGCCCCCCTAGTGGGTTCAGATAGAGCTGGGGGTTTGCTACCTCCCATCGATGACGAGGTATTCTTCCCGAGGGAAGGGTTGTGCCGTAGCTGGTAGTGACCCTTAGGACTCAACTACAGTTTCTGTCAGTGTTGCTGTCACGGTGCTCTGGTCATTCAGTTTTATCCGTGTGCCCACGGGCGAGGATGTTACATAAGGCCGCAATGCGTTTAATACTGTAATAAAGCGTTTCTGAGAAATTAATTTCAATGTATCTTCTCCATAAACTATTCCAATGAGTATGATGAGTACGATTGCTATGATGCAGACTCTATTTTTACTCTTAAATTAATCTCAGTGCTGTAAATATTGAAAATATGGAAAGTAAAACTTTTTAAATGTATTAAAAAGATATTGTCAGTAGCACATCTATTTCTCTTTTTACAATTTAAAAATATGATAATTAAATATTGAAAAACTTAAAAAGGAACAATTAGTAGAGCAGATATCCGTCTTTTTACATTATTTCTGTCTAAAAATGTATATTATCTTTAAATATAGGAAAAAAAACTTCTTTTACTTTTTAGAGGTTTTAATTTACGAATAAAAAATAAAATAGATACCTTTTTTTTAAAAAACAAACAAAAAAGGAAATTACCATTTCTGTACCGTAAAGCATACGGTCGTTTTCTAACATTTTCTTCTTCTTCTTCAACCTGTAAAAATACTTAATTGATTAACTAATGCTACAAACTAAAATTAAAAATATTATTTTATCTGATAAGTATTGATATAACAATTGAAGCATATCTGATAAAATACAATAAAAAATTGATTTAATTTTTAAATGAAGGTTATTTTATACATTTAAACAAGTCATTCTCTATTGTAAATTGTTCTCGGGCAATAGATAAAGATAAATCTTCTGAATATTTTATTTAGTAATCTTCCTATAAATGGACTATCTAGAGCGATTCTTTTTCTCATTTTATAATCGCTAGAATTAAAACTTGTAACAATAGCTGAATATTTAATGTTTCATAACAGTTTATAAAGTTATCTCGCAAAATGTAGCTATTATGTTGAGATAAATTATAACTTTTATGCTATTACAAATTAATTCTACAGCAATTATCTTCACATAATTTTCGCAAAATCAATACGAAAGAAACATGTTACAAACATGTCACTAGAACAGTTTGAATTTTCTCATATATGTAGTATAGAAAAAGAATAGTAATCTTTAAAAAAATTTGAACTCTAGATTTTGAGGAATCTCTACATTTCAGACCTTCCTGAGTTCGAAAAACACATTTTTAGAAAATGTCCGTATGTCTGTCTGTCACAAAGATAATGCAAAAGGGCTTTAATTTATACGGATGAAATTTAGTATGCGACCGTTATACTAAATTTATAGATTTCTGTCAAATTTTCAATAAAATCCTCTCTTACGAAGTCTGTCTGACTGTCTGTTTGAATATAATTTAGCACGGTAATTATAAAACAAGAAGAGCTAGATAAATAAAATTCGACACACAGAATTAACGTCTATAGTCTACACACCTATCAGATCTTGAGCCAAAACTAATTACGGGTTGTTTGTCTATCGATCTTTACATTCAGAAACATATAAATACGATAAAAGAAAAACTCGATGAATTAAATATATCAAATTTAGTATGGGATTTTCTGACAGCAAGTGCAGTTTTTGTGTCAACTTCATCGGTTGAGAAAAATGTGTCTAAAACACAAATTCAATTTTTGGATACTATTAACGCATACCAGAGATTAATCGCCAAGAAACTCGCCAAAACTGACATGATAGATTCAGTAAAAATACTAAATTCACACCAAAAAATATTTCGTAATTATAATACGTGAATGCCATATAAGGCGTTCTCTGGCATGACAAGTCTAGTAGAGAATATAAGGAAAGTTTTGTAGAGACCAATTCCGCTGGTTCTTAATTACTTTCAAAGCTACTTTTGTTGTTGCTGTTGTTAATCTCCATGGCCTGAGTTAGTCAGACCAAGTCCAAAAATCTGTTGACAAGAAGTAAGTCGAAACCGACGAAGGGAGAAGAATAAATTTTTCTCCAAAGAAGTCCTAAACAGTCTAAAATATGTTCAGCAGAGGCCCGATGTTGGCAGCATTTCGGGCAAAGAGGGTAAGATTTTTCACCCTGAGAAAAGAAAAGACATTTAAGGTGACCACTGGTAAGGTGCGACAGGCAAGTGTTGGTTTTTCTATCACAAGGAAGAATTAAAGATTGGTCCTATACCAGTCATGAGTAGGGGGTACCATTCAATTCTTCTTATTTAGGAATTTCGCCTGAGAGAAGAGTTCTAAGTATGTGAGCTCAGCAGAAGATGAAGTCGCTAGACTGCTTCCTTTCTTTGCAAGCCTGTTTGCTATTTCGTTACCAAGTAGATCCACATGAGATACGATCCACTGGAAATGAATATCATGTTGGAGTGAAATCAGCTTCAACTTCTGAAGAATAGACAAACTTGTTTTATCTCCAATATAGGTCCAATTTTTTAAGGTGTTTCATTGAGCTGTGGCTTTCAGTAAGAATCCAAAGATTCTTATAATTATTTTCGTGTAAAATGGTCTTAAGTCCCTCATCGATTGCTACTTCTAAAAACGGAACAGAAGTCTGGATTTCATTGGCATAGAGAAAAACTAGACTGAGGAGTTACAATATACATGCCACTACCTGCAAAATTGTCGATTTTGTTGCCATCAGTATACAATTTAATGTCACACTTAGGGATTTTATTAATGACTTCTAAGGCCAATTGTCTAAGGTGTTCTGACGCATTTTCCTTTTTATTAATGGGAACAGGGAAATTGAAACGAAAGTGAACCCTGGTAAGTTCTTCAGTTTGATTCATACAGGAGTGAAGAGAATGTGGCTCTACATTTTTAGGAATTACATTCTGAGACAAGATTTGACTAAAGGGACTATTTTTCTTGAGTCTCTGGAGGTTAGTTCAATTACTTAGGTATTTTGAGGTGTTGTTTTGAATGCCATAACTGGAAAGTTTGTTGTAATATTTGATAAGGTTAGCATGTCTTCTAATATGGAAAGATTTCAATTCGGCTTCATAAAGAACAATATCTGAAGGGCAAATTCGTTTCAGACCAGTTATTATACGAACTGCACTCATCTGTACCTGTTCAAGTTTCTTCATGTGTGAATCGGAGGCATAGCAATAAAGTGGGAATCCATATTCAAGTTAAGGTCTGATGATAGCTAGATAAGTAGTTCTAAGGGGAGTCGCGTCAGCTACTTTTAAAAAGAATCAACCTTCCTCAAAACATTTTTTGAGTTGAGTGCACATTCTAATATTTGTGTATCAACGGAACTGGAATGAACTAGTGGCAATGAAATCGAAAATAGATTCCGACAAAATTTTAATTTATAATATTCATCAAATTTATCCCTAGATATATATGTATGAGCAATTAACGCCAGTCTAAAATTTACGACAGGGAAAAAAATTGTCAGTAATTTGGATCATTTTCTTGCACTTTCGTATCCGAAAGGAAAGTATAATAATCTTCAAAAATGAAAAAAAAGAAAGAAGAAAAAAAAAAGATTATCTTGATAACTTGACGAATCTCTGCGTTTCCGACCTCACTGAATTATAAAAACATATTTTTCGGATTCCGTTTGTCTGTTCTGTGAATGCGATAACTGACAAACCTTTTGAGCGAAAAGAATGAAATGTAACATATAATCTTTGCATGAAACTTCGAAATTTCTTTTAAATTTTTGAGAGAAATCCGATCAGGAAATTTCTATTTGTTCGGCTATCCGAGTGAACAGGTTAACCATAAAACCTAAAGAAATGGAACGATACAATTTGGCTCATAGATTAAGCATCCAAAATTAAATATATCAAATTTGGAATTAAATTTGGCAAAGGAAAGATCATGTGCTTTCGCATGCATGTGGACACGATTTTTAATATATGCAGCAATTTAAATAAATATAATTTTATGCATAGTTTTACCATCTTAAGTGTCTATTCTTATCAAATTTTTGAGCTAATTCTGTCTAAAATTAACCATTTATCAATCTGTAATTTCGAATGCATATTAATGCAATGATTCACAACCGTGATGATTTAAACAAGGGATATTTGGTACAATTTGGTTTTCATTGATGTGCTGCGAAAGTATAAAATGATGTCATAAAAATCTGAGAATTCGTGGTCTTCACGGCTTCGCCCAGGACCCTCAACTTTATGCGGGGAATGGGTATAACATCTTTTTTTTAAAGAACATGAGAGAAAATTTCGGAGAACCACTCACGTATGGTTCAGTTTAGGAAAATGAATTCTTTTTCATTAAAATTATCTTCTAATCGAAAATTCTGATAATAAAAAGCAATTAAATTTTCAAAAACCATGGCAAGCATATAATATATTTAAATAATTTAAATAACTTAACATAAATTTCCACTTTTCAAATAATCAGAGAATTTTTGCTTGTTTAATCCTTTAATCATCGATTATCCCCGATCTGAATCTTCGTAAAATGGTCTTTAACGTAAAAGGGGGAAAGAATCGTCGATTTTTTTAAGACTTGGAGAGTCTTCAAACACTTTTCAGAAAAAGATATTCTAGGTTTCATTCAGTTTTAGGGTAAAAAGCGAGAAAGATTTTTCTACGCTCGAGCCTTTAAAGAACAGATTCATTCGGATGAATTTCTGCATCCCAACATATTAAAGGATTGATTCAAAATAAGCATCGAGACATCTTTGCAACAAAAATTTAATAAGTAATAGTACGGAGTTTTTTTTTTATCTCCATAATAATAATAATTTAAAGAGAGATTATGAGTTAAAATAAGGAAGCGTTACAAGTTAAGAGCTTTACCTTGAAATATTGGCAATACTCAATATGATGACTACCAAAAGACAACCGCCAAGAACAGCACCAACAATTATAGTATTAGTTTTGGCACCTACAGAAGATAGAATCTGTTAAAATCAAGAATAAAATTATTAGTATAATAGCTACCAAAAAAATTACCAATATCAAGCAAAATTCCCGCAATATGGTACCAATTCTAAAACCTGCAAAATGGAAAGCCAGATGCATTCTCAAGTAAATTATTAGTAAAATGGCACCTTAAAGACAACCATCAAGTATATTACTAATACTTATAGTACTAATTGTGGCACTTACAAAGTATTGTGTTACATTCCAGAAAAAAATTGCTAGAAGATATAAAAAATTAGAAAAAAATGAATAAAAAAAATTGCAAAAAATTAACAAACTAGTTACATTTTATTCAACTTATGGATTTCAAAAAAATAATTACAGTAGCAATTTTAAGTAGCCAGATGAAGCATCATTAAATTTAATTAAACTGCATCATTGCATTTTTTTTTATTTTATGAAATATGGCAATATAACAAACAACAGGCCAGCGTCCTGGCCTAGGAGTAGCGCGTCTTCCCCGTGATGTGGGCGTCTGGGGTTCGAGTCCTGGTTCGGGCATGGTAATTCTTCACCCTGTGTTTTATCTGTGTGGTGTATGAAGGAGCCTCATGGAAAAAAAAAAAAAGGTTTGTGCAAGCGTGTTCATGTCATCTTCATATGAGCTAGACCTCTGCCTAGGTCTTTACCCTCTGAAGCTACTGCACCCCTCTTTTTGATATCATCATCGTCAACAACAAACGATATTTAAAAAAACTGTGTATTTAATGCACCATATAAGTGAAACGGGCTTTAAATAAAGAGAAGAAATAATATCCTGAAATGCTCCAACTATACTATGAAATAAAAATATATAGAGAAGACTTTCTACTTAATTCATAAGGCATAACATTCAAGAAGGCAATTATGCTAAATTTTTGGATTTCTTATGCTAAATAAATTATATGCAAGGTCATTCTTTGTAAAATGTATAGATAATGCTAACCCAAATTCCTTATTATTTCACAATATTAATTCAGGAGGGGTAATTGGGAATGAAGACAACAGTACACACTAGAGGCCTTAACGAGGTTTAAAACTTTAACCTTGCTTAAAGATAAAGGGGAAAAACATTTTCCTACTTATGTCAAAACATGCACGGGCTGAAAATTACACTCTACTAGATTTAATTTTCAGTATCAGTTAACTTATTTTTTAATGTGAGCTTTTATTAATGTGATGGCAACACGTTAGTAAAAGCTAATTTTTTCCCATGCACGCGAAACGGACTCGGGTAGGTTAAATTTTATTTTTATTTTGTCTGAAATAAATTGTTGAAAAATATGATTAAAATACTTTATTTAATTCATAGGAAATGGAAATTTAATTTATAAGTTAAAACATAGGTAATTAAAAAGATAATTTTTTTAACCTTTAACTTGATGTAAAAATTATTTTTATGCGATTATATTTTCGGAAGTTATCGCAAAAAAATCCCCTAAATTTCGGTTAATTATTAATTAATTTAAATTATAATTCGAAATTCAAAAAAATTGCTCAGAGGTGTATATTCCCGACCTCCAAGATATACGGGTGCCAAGTTTCATGGCTGTGGGTCATACGGTCTATCCCATAGAGCGCCAACACACACATTATGCATTTTTATTATAAGTATAAATATAGATATAGATCATCTCCTAGCCCTTACTTACTTTAATTGCAATAAGTTAAAAAAAATTGTAAAATTAAAACTTTCTTAAGTGTATCATTACTACATCGCTATTTACATCGGTTGTATGCAAGTTAAGTTGCTAAGCTATAAATTTATTGGAACTGTAAGATATTATAGCAATTTGTAGAATAAAACACAATTTTCACTACTAGGTTTTCTCTTGAGAAATATACTAGTATTCGCTACTATCCCTGACATCATGATGCAGTTTGGTACAGTTTTTGAAGCAGTAAAATTCTACTCAATAATTTTCATGAATTTGGAATAATTTGTTATATGCCAAGAATTGATAATAAATCCAGGAACGAGGTAATATTCCGTCCCTCTATTAATGCTTATTATTATACGTCAAATTAACAACTCACATTTTTAAAAGAATGTGACCTATAAAACAAATATATATATTACTTTCCACACATGAAAGTCGGTTAGTAATATGGATTTGAAGCCCTTTGATTTCAGATAATGAAGAAAATGGAAACCACTGTTGTCGAGAAAGAATCAAAATGTGATAGTTATGCAGAACTTTGATGACAATGATTTTGACTCTTTTCAGCAAGAAACAGGGGCTGTAGAAATGGAGTATCATTCCCTTTTTCAACAAATATGTATATTTTGATAGATTACGTTGAAGGTGGCAGAATTAATACTCTTTATTCGTGCATCTGCAAGACTGATAGAAGATGGATAATTGGATGTGGCAGATTTGAAGAGCATTAATTTGACTAATTCAAAATTTGTTTTATAGATAATGATAACTTGAAGTTTCTTATAGGTAGATAAAAGCTATAATGATAGATAATATGCCTTGGGAAATTTCTTTATACTTAAAATATTACCCCAGGTAAAGCAAGAATAGAAATAAAACGAGTTTTAACTGAAGATTAAACGTTTTGTGTGAAGTGGGAGCACTATTTTCTACATCAAAATTGACGACTCATTCTTACAAATTAAAGTGGGTTTCTAAAGCTTGTAATTTTCCTTCTCGTTTGTTCAAAATATTCAATCTGTCATTTGTGTTTTTCGATAAAAGTTCATTTCCCAGCTAAACTGGAAATGATTATAAAGTACTTGTAATTGAAGGAAATAAATAGTTATAACAGTTTATATTTCGTGAAATAGAATTCTAGGAAAACAGTGCAGAAACAGCATTTTGAATCAGGAGTAAGCAGTAAGATACAGTCTTCAACAATAAGCAGTAGTTTCTCGTCATTTCCTATATATTCTCTTCAAATCCGTTCTTAAAATATGACCAGGGCTCAGATTTAGTGTACGGTCACCCTTGGCGCGATTTTTTTACATTGGCGATAAATCTTTTCATATGGCAACCCCCATCCGACCCGACAACTAATTATAATAGAGTAATTGCATTAACCCTATTATAATTAGTCGCCATTTTGGCGACTTTTGGCGAGATTTTGAAGCAGTCGCCAAGGGTGACCGTACAGCAAATTTTTATAACACTGAATTATAGCATATAACACTTGTTATAACACTGAATTATAGCAGCATCTGGCATATTTTGACACTACATCATAAATTTGCGGCAAAACATATAGTATGTTGTGTCACAATCATACTTAGATGACTTCGATTATAAAAAAAATGCACCACATGATTTAGCATGTGACTTCATAAAGGAGGGAATATTGGCAATAAACCACTTTCATTTTTGAACAAATTTGAACGACCATATTCACCAATGAAATGTTCTTTTCCCTCTCATCATTTCTTACCTTTATTTTCCATTACAAAAATAGAGATAATCACCAAAATTAAAATACCATATATAATTGCTGAAGCAGTTATTCCATATATGCATTCAAAGGTTCAGCGATGTGCAAGGAAAATTTCTTTATCAATGGCCTTTTGCATACCAAGAGTTCAGAAAATAAACAAACCGTTCTTTAATTTTGGTAAAATTGAATTTTAGTGTGCACCCAGCTGCGCCAACAATGCCAAGTCGCCAATAAAGATGGCAGACAAAATAAACAAATACTTCCGCAGAACAGTTACGGTTACCATTTCTCACCATCTAATTAGGACTTTTTACTGATAAGTATTTTTTTCATTCTACCCGGTGCCTTCTACAGATGCCGAAGGCATCTGTAGAAGGCACCGATCAGAATGTTTTAACTTAAAAAAAAACATCCTTCGACTTCGCTAGTAGCGGGAGCGGGAACCTAGTAGCTTCGCTAGCACATTGAACATAAAGACTGTGAGGATAACAGAAACAGTACATAACCAAAATAAAAGAAAAAACAGAGAAATAAGCAATCAGAACATTCTCCATACAAAATTTCAAACAAACATACTTTTCCCAACTTCATCAACTCGTAAAAAAATATATTCCACTCACCCTTCATCCATTCTGCCGGTTCGATATCAAACAATTCTCAATACAAAATTTCAACCAAGCATCCTTTCCTAACTTCATCAACTCGTAAAATATATATATATACATATTTAACTCTCCCTTCATCCATTCTACAGGTTCGAAATACTCCCGACATAACAAATTATGAAGGGAACCAACCGTTATAACACCAAAAGAATTACGAGAACTGCGAAGAATTCCATTCAAGCTGTCTTTTAGAGTGAGAATGCAGACGATTTTTTTAAATCGCATACTGACAATTAAAAATTGCAAAAGAATAAATATTTTCTGTTCGTATTCACATTAAAAAAAAGAAAGAAGAAAATAACTTTTAATTATAAACTTAACATTCTTTATTTAATAAACTTTTAATTATAATATAGAACAAAATCGAAATCTTTAATCGATATTTTTTTAATATTTTTAATCTAACATTTTTCATGATATCATTGTAGTTTATGTACAACTCAGCCATTGCAAAAAGTAGTAAACAAAACAGCAGTACTGTTGCTATAAGAGGGATCCGATGGGTTGCCATATTGGCGACAAACAGCTGGTGCACACTAATCTTCACTTAGGCCTTAATTTGTAATTTCTTAATCGATTTCAAAATATCAAACCAAATCTATAAAAACATATAATTAAGTCTTTTCAGAAATTAATGATAGACTTCCTAAAAGTACTTTTTATTGAACTTCCTAGGAGAAGTATAGGGGAAAAAATTTACTTACGTTTGAAGTTTTCGTCTTGTAAATCACAAAATAATCCATTATAACCAGGTGAACACCTGCAAATTTAAAAAAGATTTTCTGAAAAATTCATTCAGTTATTGCCATTACTGAAGTACTAACGGATTAAACTATAAAAATATAGCAAAAAATTTGAAACTAGCTCAGAAATTAATTATTTCTGATGTTTGGGTAAAAATTCGGATTAACATTTTGTATATTTTCTATGCAATATAAATTTTTCTTTTTAACTCAAACGTCATAGAAAAATTACGCTAATTTTTCCTAATTCACTTTAATTTGCAATTTCATCTATATGAATGAAATCATACTGATGAAATCCGAACAGGCTAATTTTCAGAAAATATTTCGCGTCCAAAAATATTTTTGTTCTCGTGTATAAGCAAAGAATAACCAGGTGAAGTACTCTTTCCAAAACTTTCTCGCATACTCTCTAACAAATTTGTTATGCCAGTAAATGCCTTACAATAATTACGAAATATTAACTTTTGACGTGAATTCAGCATTTTTACTGAATCTGTCGAGTCATTCTTGGCGAGTTATTTGGCGATTAATTACTGGCATGCGATTAATAATTTTCGAAAATCGAATTTGTATTTTAACATGTTTTTCTTAACCAACTGAAACAAAAATTAGGCAAAAAAAAAACTGTACTTGTAATCAAAATTTCTCACACCAAATTTGATATATAGTCCTTGCGTTTTTGAATTACCGCGTTTGCTTACTTTTAAAAGTACAGACCGACGAACAGTCAATCTGAAGTTGAATTGACTTTTTTGACTATTACTATACTTTCACTATCTACGTATACGAGAAAATCAAAAGCACTGCATCGTCAAAAGAGCACTAAAAAGATGTTTCAATATTATTTTTTTCAATCTGTCTGTCCGTATATTATGAACAGGATTAATGAAAATGTTTATATGGTGTATATAGTGAAACTGTAGGCATGTATCACTCCTTATTTACCACATCCAGGAAACGAAAATTATTTTTCTGAAATGCCTGTAATATTTATTTTACTAGATTTTGAATTTTTTCTAGTATTAAGTAATTCATACTAAATACAAAAAACGAAGGTACTAAGCGCACTATATTTATAGAAATACGCCTTTTGAATTTTAAGATCAGTGGAAATACTACGTATATTTTCCGTTTTTCCTATTTATTTACCTGTAGGCTACCACTCACAGAAGGAAAATACTTGGTGCAATTTTATTTACTGTTGCCTTTTTTCCCCTCGCGATCAATAAAAAACACAACAACAAAAACACAATGACAAATGGAATTTAATGCACA
>JAPMOR010049958.1:0-11959 GCA_026543865.1 Argiope aurantia | reverse complement strand
TTCCTTGGTTAAAATGTTATGATATTGTTATTCATGCAATGATAATGTATTCAATAAGATTGTTTTGGACAATTTATTTGGTACATTTATTTTTCTTTTACTTAATTTATTAGCTTAGAAGCTCTTATAATAATCCCCAGTTGCCTTAACGATCCCATGCTCTATGGTAAAAATTTAATAGTTTATGTATTCCTTACCCATCTTTTAATTCTATCACTACTTAAAGATTCCGAACACCTACTCCTGACACTAATATGGCTGTCCGAAACGCCTGGATATTACTGCGTTAAATTGCGATTGATCGAATACCCGTAGCGTACATTTAATTCATCAGAGATGCTCGCCCAGATGGCTTTAAGGAATATAGGGTTATCTGAGAACACTTAAAGGATATGCATTTGCACAATAGTTATCAACACATGAGGTATTATTTTGTATATCAACCCCTAAAAAATATAAAATGTTATTAAGAATTTTGAATGGGTAGAGAATTTTTCTTATATCCGAAAAAGTAATTTGGATATTACAGTATTCTGAAATTCCTGAACTCGAATGTTCTTTGTACTGAGAGAATTAAAGGACCTTTTGGAAGCCCCCGTATATATTTTTACAATTACCATTATTAGTATTTTGAATTGTTTAAACTCAAATTATCTTAGGAATGAGAGAATTTAAGGACCTTTTGGAAACACCCATATAAAGTTTTACAATTATCATTATTAAGACAATTATCATTATTAGTATTTTGAAATACCTGAACTCGAATGATTTTAGGAACTAGAGATTTAATGAATATTTGGGGAACACTCATCTAAAGTTGTACAGTTACCATTATTAGTACTTTGAAGTTCCTGAACTCCAATGATCTTTGAAGCGAGAGAATTAAATGATCTATTGGGAGAATCCATATAAAATTTTACAATTGCTATTATTAGTACTCAGACCTGACTGAGCTCCAATAATTTTAGAAAAGAGATAGTTAACGGATATTTTGCGGCACCGATATAAAGTTTTACATTCACCAAAGAAAACACCTTAAATCCCCCACGTATTTATAGACATAAAATATGTGAATGTGTTTCGAGCATCTCAGTTACATGATTAATAATTTGAATATTGACAGTATTTCTTGGAGCAACAAGTCGATGAAAATAAACAAAAAAGACACACTATATTTACACCCTCAGTATATTAAATACACATTTGTTACATTGTTCATCATGAAAGGAGTTTATTCAAGACATAACAGGTTAGATGTTTCCTGTTTCGATTGAGTGCATGACTATTAAGTAACTTGCAAATATGACAGATACAAAAGAACATAAGTATAATAACAGACACGCCTAATGTAACAATTTGACAGGAGACCAACACTAATGTGGCAGATGGCAAACGTGTTTTTTTTCTTTCTTATATACAAAAAAATAAAAAAAATAAAAGCATTTGCTACTGACTGAAATCTTTTATCATGCAGATGCATTTTATAGCTGTCTGCAGACTGAAAGTTTTGTTGAATTCACTTTAATTAATGTACGACTTACAAATCATTAATTTAATTGTAATAAAACTATTTATTTAATTAATGTACTATAAGTTACTTAACAGTTATGGATTTTTCTTTAGCAATTGCAACTTTTCATATTGAATTAAATCTGTTTTATTTAAGGATATATTTTCTGATTTTTGTATTCTTATCATTTTAAGTTCATTTAAAGACAGTGAGCAAGAAATACTATATGAATTTTTCTTGAATTAGAAACAAAATTTTATTTAATTTTGTATTTTGAAGAATAAAAATATAAAATAACTATAGTTTTAAGTATATTTCTATAGGAAAACAAGGGTTCAGTGCTTATGCTTCTTAGCAGTTATTTATAGGTAGACTAGTGGGCAGGCATTTGAAGAAATTAATCAGGTGCTCGGCAGAGTTATGTGGCTATATCTACTAATCTACCTATGAATAACTTCTTCTTAACAGTTATCCATAGGTAGATTAGTGGGCAGGCATCTGAAGAGATTCATTATGTGCTTGGCAGCCTTCAGTGATTATGAGTTTTAACAGATATTCATATGTAGATTAGTGAGTAGGCATTTAAAAAGATCCATCATGTGCTCGCCAGGTTTCAGTGGTTATGCTTCTTAACAGTTATTCATGAAGATATTTAAGGATAAAGAAATCATAAAGACTGATGCTTGTTAGCAGCCTGACAGCAAAGTGAAAGGTGCCAAAGATAGATCGCCTGCCACCTTGTTGTCAGGCGAGAGATGCCATTTAGACAACAGCAAGGACAGCCATAAATGTTATTCACTCATATTACATCAAATGTACATTGCATTATAAATTAAAATTCATTGTAATTCAGATAAATTACAAATAAAAGAGATATTGATTTTATTATTTTAATTAACTGTATACTGAATTTAAGGTGGGACAAGGATAAATAAATAGTATCTAGAAAGATAAACTTCCTTCAGTCTTTTAATCCAGGTTATATAGAAACTTCTCGAACAAGAGATTACAAAGAAAATCATTGGAAGAAAATAGTGAAGAAAAAGTACTTCTTTAAGGGAAATCCCCCAATCTCGGTTAATCACCATTGTCCAACTCAAAAATCTCACATCTACTCTAACCCTATGTCGAGTTTTTCCATGGTTAGAATTGTGTGTGTTGACTCCCAAAAAAGATAAAATTTTCTGGAGCATTAAATAATATATAAACATCCATAGTCCCACAAACTGCCAGACAATACAAGTCGTGTCCTGTAAACAATCTTTTAATAGATATCGAAATATAAGTTTGTTTATCTTGAGTTATTAAGTTATAAAAATGATTATGTAATGAAGATAATCAATATTTATTACAAAGAGAGAATGTGATTTCTACAATAATATGAATATTTCAATAATTCTAACCTAAAGTAAATGAAAAAAAAAATTTAAATTAATAATAATATTATATTGTCCATTTAAATTGTACTAAAGAGTGCTCTGCCAATCAGCTCGCAAAATAACATGGGAAGTAAAACTTTTTAAATTAATAATGCACAAACATGCTGTGCAGCTATGTGAATATGTAGGACCATAGGTTGATCTATAACATATATCATAAATTTCTAATTTTTACAAATTAAAATGAGCAAAAAAATGTTTACTACATTGACAAACTATGAAAAGAAAAGACAATTATTGGAAAATATTTCTGTATGAATTTTAGAATGAAAATTGTTGCAGATTGCTTATATCATTTGCAGATTGCTTATATATGAGGAAACTCACCCCCATTTTCGAACACTGCAGTTTAATATTTAGCTTTCATTATACTGAAAATAAGGAGTATTTTTCAATAAATTAACTCCAAGGATATATTCCATTGGAATTATATACGTCTCAAATTTAGCTTCCATTACATTGACAACAAGAAGTATTTATCAATAAACTAATTTGATTGATATATTGCATGGGCATTTCGTACTTCTCAAATTGACACCAATAAAAAAATATAAACCGTGTGACCATAATTTTCCCTAATTGTTATTTTTGGGCATTTTTTCCCTCTTTTCTTTTTTCTTATAAAAATGACTGCAATTAATGTAAAATATATTTCCAATATTACATTCAATGTTTATTTTTTCGTCATTCTTTATTTCTTTTTTTGTTTTTCTTCCTATTCCTCACAATCATTTAAAAAAAATAATTTAAAGATATTTAAAATTTAGAGTTCAATCGAATATCACTGCCAAATTATTTGGTTCTTCAATACTTTCTTTTGGAAATTTAGCAAATAATGAAACAATTTTCTTTTTAAGTACATTATTTTAATATTTTCCAACCCGCTATATCACATAGATCGAATTATTAAATATAATTATAAATAATCTTTTTACATTCTTTATTTATTACATAAATTTTAAAAATTACTTAGCATTAACAAAAAAAAATCTTTCGTCTTAGAAAATCCTTTGATCCATCAATTGTTGATAATTACTTTAATAATTTGTACTTCTCTTACAGCTTGAAATTATGCATAATAAATTGTTAAAAGACAGCTAAATTGCAACGTTAGAAACAGGTCAAAATTAATCGTTCTAGGTGGGTAGGGCTTGAAAGAATGAAACTGGAGAAATATAATGCAAACTAGATTATCTCCAAAAAGATAAAATAAAAATAAGGTTTTGATGAAAGCTGAATTTTATGATGATTCATCATTTAGTGGCTCTATTCGTGGTATTTAAAATGCTGTTTGATTCTTCAAAGCAGCTGGAAATGCAAAAGAGAAATTATTCTTTTTATTTCTTAACAATTGTATTATCCTTTATCTTTTATTTTGAACGTTTTGCTGTTTTATATTCGGAAAGAACAGCTGCTACGTTATCATAAAAAATAAAAGAAAGACAGCATGAATATTTGTTAAAAGTAATTTTGCTTTTTTCATGAAAGTTGATGCAAATGTGTAAATTATTCTTATTTGTGTTTTTTAATAACATACAATCTTGTTTTAATTCTTTTCTATTTTAACTTTTTGAAAGTCAAAGTTAATTATTTTGATTAAAATGCTGTCATTTTTCTTATAGCAATATAACATAATGTTATTTTAAAAATTAATATGAATAATTTTATATGAATTTTTTTTTTGTAATAAGAATACTGAAATGCACGCTCAATTAAAATATCTGATATAGTAATATTGTGAACATAAAAAATTAATTTTCACGCAAAAAAAAATTATAGTTATTACAGATTTGAAGAAAAATAATAATTAATAATAAAACATAATAATACATATTTCAGTGAATAGAGATGTTTGGAATAAAGAAAATTCCCTGTACAAGATACAAGTATTCCATTCTATAAATCCTTTGAAATAAAATAAGCCTACTAATTATTATTCACTTGCATTTTTTGTCTTCTATTGTTAATATGTACTGATTTAGTAATATTATTACAAATTTCGATAAAGCTAAATTTCAAATTTGTAAGCGGATCGAAGAGTCTGCGATATATAGTGAATCGTTAAATTTTTGGTCCAAAGCTTTATATCTTTTAATGTCATAGCATTTATAATCTGGTCAACTATCTGTAGAAGACATCATTTCTATACATGACATAAACTAATCATTCAAAACACAGTATAGAATAAGCCGTTGGATACAGAGGTTCAGAGAAAATGTTTTTCAGAATTTTAAATAAGTTTAAAAAAAATATTTTAATATTTTTTTCTGAATCTTTGAGAGAATAATAATTATTAAAAGTATATAATAATTTTTTTACACCTTTAAAAAAACTGCGTGTAATGAGCAAATAATTTAAAGTTAAAAAAAGCATTGTATAGTATTCAGTGACATCAATTTCATTTCAAAACTTTTCCTTATTTAAAAAAAAAGACTTTTAATGATATTTTTAAGTTTATTTTACAACAATAATTTTCATTACTCTAATTCCTGGACTTAATTTAAAGATGCATTGCATTTTTATGAATGCTATATAATATTTTATGAATAATTTAGAGCATGTTTTAAAAATAAATTAAAGATTAAGCTTATCATGCTACTATGCTTAGAATTAGATACGGAAATCTCTTTTTTTATGATATTGTTTTATGTTTATGCAGTGATATTCTACGGGCATTCAATATTTGGTGCCTTCTTTAGACATTAATTTTCATTAATGTATTTATATATCAGGACGATATGAAATTTATACATATTTAAAGGGGCAATGAATTAGAATAATTCATCATTGGCTCACTTATTACTAAAAACGATTAAATACAGACAGAAAAAATGTTATAAACGTATTTAGATCCTTATCAATTTTACATGCACATAGAATGACAAAATGTTTTTAAATTTATTGACTATTATCTGTAACCAAAAAAGTTGACAGTGAGTAAGAATCTTTGAAAGGCAATCCAATTACAGGTAAATAATATAATATGCATTTTCATGCGAATTAGGATAAATATAATAAAATTTGCTATATGATGGATACTAATTATTGTTTAACACATAATAAAGATTATAGGGGATTAAAATAATATCAATTATATCGATTTATTTTTGCAAAATAATAAGAATAGATACAGAATACTAAATTGAATACAGCATTGCAATTTTAAGCTCTCACTAAATAATAGAACTTAATGCAATAATATTTCATAACCTCTGATTTATAATGTATTACAAGTTTAAAAATAGAATCTAGATATGTTACAAATGACTAAAATTTGCTTAGTACAAGATGGCAATATGCAAAGTAACAATTTTTCCTTGAATATTTTAACGACTTCTTAAAGCATGTGAAATATTTCAGAAACATAATGTTTATGTGAAATAACGCTGAAACTGTAACTGTAATGAAGGGTTCAGATCTGTGTCAGAGGATATAAGAGGAATCTGTTGGCGCCGTCTCCATAATACGTCACGAGTGATTTCCATGGCGGAAATCATCAATTTCCTCTTCTAATCCTGTTACCTCTGCTCAACCATTACTTTTTTCCCCTTTTTCACACAATGCAAGATCATTTAAGCCGATTGAGCAGCAGAAAATTGACGAATCGAGAAGTTTTGCTTTTTTTTTATTTTCTTCGGCCATTTCTTTTTCTGTCAGCCATGTTCTTGTTTGGCAGCCTCTAATTATTTTTCTATTATGCTTTGATCTTTATGAATTGTTGCTACTTTGTGGCTTTGATCCATGAACTAAGGAGGTGGATTGGAAGGGGAAGAAATGTGTTTAGTAGTTGGAGTTAAGTGGGTTTGAAAGTAATGCATAAATGATGATCTTACATGAGTGCAAGTTCGGATAATGAAAGTAGAATTGTTCCACTTATTTTTAGTATGTTTCTTTCCAGATTGCTTTTAATGGTTCATATGGGTCATATTGCATGTAATTGCTTCATATTCCTGGTATCCTATTAATAGTTAAATAACAAAGGATTAATTCTATTATTTTATCACCAAATTATATCTTTGATCATGTAATAGATAACAATCCAGTGTTTCGAACGTAATTAAAATTTATTTAGTAGTTAGATGGCGTTAAATATCATGTTTATTCAAGAAAAAGTAAATAATTACAATCTTATCCCTCTTACTAATGATTGATTACAACGTCCATAATTTGAAATTTAAAACCATGAGGAAGAATTATTTTTCAGTCTTTCTTGGAAAAGGCTTTTCCGAAAAATACAATAACGCAATCATGAAAAATTTTATTTTTTTATTACATATAGAGAAAAATGAACATTTCAAGTCAAACGCCTTAATGATGTCCAATTAACTTAATTAAAGGGATTTTTTGGCTTAGGAACGTACATATCAAGGATAGTCATTTTCCAGGCATAGAAAACTTATAATTTAAAATAATTCTACATATTTTATAGTTTATTTTATTTTCAATCAAGATTTGTTCATATATCGATAATTGGTAGATAAGTCAACTTTCTCATCTAGTTTCTTTTTAGTCCAGTAATAGAGCAGAGAATAAAAAGAAGAAAAAAAAAGAATTAGAAGTAGTCTCCCAAATATTTTCTTGTACACTTTCTAATAAACTTGTCATGTCAGAGAATGCCTTGCTGACAATGGCATACAATAATTACGAAATTTTAACTTTTGGCGTGAATGTAGCATTATTACTGAATCAATAGTGTCTTCCTTGGCGAGTGTTTTGGCGACATGCGGCTAATAATATCTGAAAATCGGAATTATGCAATAGACAAGTTTTTCGCAATCGATCGTAACAAAGATTTGGCACTGCGCTTATAGTTACAAAATCTGTTACATAATTTGATATATTTAAGTCAGTGCCTTTTTGAACTATCGCGTGTACATGTTTCTAAAAATACAGGTGGGTTTGGCTCAAACTTTGAAAAATGGCTACGATATGGATGTTAAATATGTGTACCGAATCTCTACTCGCTTCGTTTTGTAGTTATCGTGTTAACTTATATTCGAATATGCGGACAGACGGACTTCCTCTGAACAGATTTTTACTTAAAATTCGGTAGAAATCTGCAAAATTGGTGTAAAGCACGTATACCAAATTTCATCTGTCTTCATCAAAGGTTTTTTGAGTTATGTCACAGACAAACAGACGAGCATTTTTCAAAAGGTATTTTTCGAACTTAGGGATATCGAAAATGTGGAGTACATCAAAATCTCGATTTTTTTTACTATTACTATACTTTATCAATACTTCGTGTACTTGAAAGTAAAAAACACTTCATGGTCTATTCAAGATTGAAAGCAGCGCCCAGACTGTGAAAAGGAAAAAAAATCTAAATGGAACACATGATTGTACTAAAACCATTGTATCTGCACTTAGTATTATGTAATAGGACGACTGCGAGAAAGGGAATGAAATGTCCCAAGCGCCATTCATAGGATCACCTTGAAGAAAAATCATTAATAAGATTATGCTAATTTTTAAAATAAATTACGTTGAGTAGACAAGAAAAAAAAATAATTTTAGCATTTCCTTGGGATAATGGTTTCCAATCTTTTGGGTAATAATTTCTGGGTGCAAAATAATAATAATATTATGACCCGGACTGTATTTACCTTCGTCAAGCCACTGTCAACACATTACCCTTCCACACTTATTTAATTTAATCGGAAAGAAGTCACTATGACTTAGATGAGAGAACAGAACATAACGAAATCGAAATTGCATAAACATGATGAAAACTGGAAACTACTTTCTAAAGGTCAAAAACCACATTGGGCAGATTCTAATATCTCGGCTTCGGATTAGAGAGTTCAAGAGCCGATTCCACCGAAGAACCATCGGGTCAGTTTGGTAATCATTACGTCTATTGAAGCCATGTATCTTTTTGCTGGTGTGGAATGGAAGTTTGGAGAGATGGATGTCAATTTGTTATCTTTGTTATCTTACCATGGCTTCAAATTATGTGGTCATTCTAAAATAGTACTAGTACTACTTTAAAACTGAACATTAATATGACTAAACTAAATTCAAATAGACAAAAAAAATTATAAGAAGGAAATGGTAATAGAATCGAGTTTAATTTAAGTATAGATACACTACGCATTGAAAATAATATATCACTTATATACTCATACAACAGCAAAATATGGTTCGCTAAAAGATTGTCAGGTAGTATTGCAACTAACCCATGAATATTATTTTAAGGATATAAATCAGTTAGGAAATATTTCAAAGGTTCCACTCTTAATCCAGATTCCGGCATACAGACGTATTTATTTTTGTCATTTGTTAAATAGCTCGTTAAGTAGTGCTGTAACTAGCTCATGAATGCTATTTTAAGAATATAACTATCCACCAAATCAGTCAGAAATTATAGAAAATATTTCAAAGGTTAAACTCTTAATCCAACTGAGAATACACAAATGCATTTATTTTTGTCATTTGTTAAGTATCTTGTTAAGTAGAAATATAACTAGCCCATAAATGCTATTTTAAGAATATAACTATCCACTAAATCAGTCATTAATTCTAAAAAATATATCAAAGGTTAAACTCTTGATCCAACTGTGGGTACAAAGGCGTATTCATTTTTGTCACTTGTTAAGTAGTACTGGAACTAGCCCATGAATGCTATTTTAAGAATAGAAATATCCACTGAATCAGTTAGGAATTATCTATATCTATACTTATAATAAAGCTCAATGTGTGTGTGTGTGTGTGTGTGTGTGTGTGTTGGCGCTCTACAGACCAGACCATTCAACCTACAGCTACCAAATTTGCCACGTGTATACCTTGGAGGCCGGGAATGTGCACCTGGGGGTTATTTTTTCGAATTTTTAACTAGAATTTTATTTATTTAAAAATTAAGCGACATTTTAACGTGTTTCTGCTATAACTGCCGAAAATATTACAGCACAAAAAAGATTTTTACATGAAGTTAAAGATAAAAAATTTATCTTTTAAATGATACCAATGTTTTAATCTTAAAATTAAATTTCTATTTTTAATGAATTTTTAAATAAATATTTTAACTATGTTTTTCAATAATTTTTTTCGTCAAAAATAAAAATGAGGATTAAGCACGTTTCGCATTCATGAGAAAAAAAAAATAGCTTTTTTCAAAGTGTTGCCATCACATTGATTAAAGCTCTAACTGAAAATAAATTAAATCTTTTTGGAAATGAAATCTGTAAAAATATAATTTTTGGCACGTGTCTCTAGGAAATGAAACAAATATGAAATATTATTTTTTCTAAAAAATAAATTCAAGAAAAATTATCACGGATCCATTTTGAAATTTAATGACTCATAAAATAATGAAGATGTAAACAAACTTATGGCATTTATTGATGGAATAACTCATATATTTTCCTTTTCAGGTTTGAATATTTTTACTTTTGTAAATATTGTCTGCGCGTGTTTTTAATTTCAGTTAATTTCATTTTCCAGTCTAAATATCTGTACTTTTCTAAATATCGTCTGCTTATTAATTGCATTTTTCTCTCTTTTGTTTTTGGCAACTATTGAAATGTTATGTTTACTTTTGATGTGTTTCTTCTATTTAGTACTTTTGTATGTGATGTTTTATTCGATCGGATATTAAGGAGAATGCATACATCACAAGAGAAACCACAGATTTTATGGTGGTCATAGAGTTAATTTCCAATCAACTAAATCACTGACTTTTAAGAGTTAATTTCAAATCACTTAAACTGACTGATTTATGAAGATTTGAATATCACTATTCAATAAAAAAAGGATAATTTTAGATTTTTCATCGATCGTTTCAAAGAAAATACGCCAATAAGCGCGCAGGTTTCTGAAGATTAATTGGCCTAAGATTATGAAAATGGTGAGTTTTTCTAAATTTTTAACATTTAAAACTTCATAAATAAGTTAGTTGATCGTGGAAAATAGAAACATTCATTCATTTATTTAAAATTTGGTGTGTCCAGAATATTTATCAGAATATGATACCTTACTGCATTAAATTTAGACTTCATAATTTTTGAAATATATTTATAAGCAGGAACAAAATATTATTATTGATTTCATTTCAATCCTTTTGAAAGCAAAACTAAAAACTGAATTTTATACTGAATCTCAGAAATTTTTGTTCAATTATTGTTTGAGATTACATAAACTAAGAAAAATATTTTGTAGTTAACATAAGACTTAAATACCGAGCGATTCTGTTTGCAATACTCATATTCAATAATAATAATAATTAATAAATAACAATAAAGATGATAAATAAAATAAAACGCTTGGTTTTATTAAAAAATATCTTAATATTAATTGCAATTTCGTCATTTACATTTTTAATTAAAGTTGAAGTTTTACCAGAAATGGCAACAAATTAGCAAAATATATATAGTAAATTGAACGAAACGATCTAAACAATATAAGTTTGGTATGACTATCAAAATTTGAAGATTAAATATGTTTTGTTTGAGAATCCTTTAAGAGACCAGTTATTTAAAATATTTAATTGAAAATTGTAGCGAGCGGTAATACTGGCGAACCGGCTGGTCGCCAAAAGCGGCTAGTAGAAAATATTTCAAAGGTTCCACTGTTTGGATACACAGACATATTTACTTTTGTCATTTTGTAAGCAATGTCTTGAAAAAATTATATATGCAAGTCTGACCTGTAAGAGGGAACGACATATAATTTTACTGACAGCAGCAGCATATAATTGCTTGTAAAATACATTTCGATTATATTTCAAATATAATAATATTGAGTATTGTATATTGAATATTTCAAATATAATAATATTGAGTATTGAATATTGAATATTTCAAATATAATAATATTGAGAATTGAATATTGAATATTTCAAATATAATATATCGAATTTTGATTCCTTTTCAAATTTCAGCTCTTTATCATTTTATATGCTCATTCAATTTCTGTGTCGTTGGTTAATGGCCTAAGAAATGCGCATACATAATTATTAGATTTTTGGGTAGCATGACTCACAGATATGAACGTTTCTGATAGTCCTTTAGTG
>JAPMOR010049947.1:0-55735 GCA_026543865.1 Argiope aurantia | reverse complement strand
ATGATATTCCATACATGTAGGATTATGCAGATTTCTTTTCTTTAGATTAGTGCAGAAATAAAGTCTTCAAGTTACTGTTCCTTTGATATTCTTATTTTGCCAGATTTAAATCAGTATCAGTATTAGTGTAAAATCAGAGATTTGAAATACCTTTTATATTTGTACTTATAACAAGTGATACAGTAAAAGATTTTAATATTTATTTCAGAATAAGCTTTTCTTTCCTAAGAATATTCTTGAATGAATGAATTTCAGTTTGTTACTTTTTTTTTTTTTTTTTTTTTTACCAAAATTGTAGTTCGTTGTAGATTTTGGAGCAAACACATTAGAGGTAAGTAAGATGTTATATTTTTAAGAGTGCCTGTGTGTGCATATGAAAAAAGAAACAAAAAAAAGCATCGATTTAGGGGGGAAATGAAATTTTGCCTGAAGTGTTATCTTCGAAATTGTAGACCCATGTCGTATTTTGTAACCAATCAGTAATCGAGATGAGGCACAATTCCGAAATGGTTGTTTTGTTCTGTTTGCAGTTTTACGAACAAAACACAAAACGCTCCATATTATAAACGTATAAAGTGGATAAAATTCTTTCTCGTTCACTTAGTTTTCATCTATAAACTGTAGATTTATTTCTAACATTTATTACATTTTTATAATTACGCCTATGCATTAATACACTTGTTATTCTCTTCACCAGCTGTCAATATCTCTTCAAATAAATTACTAATGTTTCAGTGATTAGGTTAAATTCAAAATAATGTACAACCACTTTCCTTTAATGTGATGAATAAAATGGATCTAAATGAAGTAAGTTCACTTTTCTGCTAGTCAAATACTGAACATATTTCCTTAAAATGTTTTCGCTAATTGCTTAAGGAGATTATCTAAATCGTGAGTATATTTATTGGTAATTAATTATGTAATTATTCTTATTTTGGCTAATGTTAACTAATGAGACGTTGAATATAATAAAAATAACATAACGTTTTAATACAATGCTTTAAAGAAAAAAATATTTTTTTAATCAATTTCGATTATTTGATGAGGTGATCGAAATTTCTTTGGGTAAAGTAATTAAGAGCGGATATTATAATTTTGTACTGTGTGCTATTTTTATCAACTGTTTAATCATATATCTGCTACATTATTGGAATTTTTATTGGAAAAAATTGTAAATTTCTAATGGAATATTAACAGAAAAATAATTGCTTCCAATCAATACTCAAAATATGAAGTTTTTTTTAGTTATTTTCAAAAAAAATCTTGACATTTTTTTACTTGCTCTGGTTCTTAATTGTTAATACAAATAGGTATCTGTAAGTTTATTATTTAATATTTTTTAGTTATTCTACTAGTAACCGACCTTATATGCCAACACCTGTGATAAGTCGAATTTTTTCATAACTACTGGAAACCTAAAATGCAAATCTTAATTTTTGCAATCGAATTATGCCCTCATCCTTTGCATCGAGATCTTTATGTATTTAAATATGTCGCTATATCTGCGATGAAAGATTTTAATGGAATTTATTTAACTGGAAATGCATCAATAAATATTTGGCAATAAAATAAATTATCGGAAAAAATTTAAATATATTCTATTAGCTTCATGAAAGCATGTCACTCAGAGGCTTAAGTTTCTGCTACCGAGGAGAAAAATGAAAAAAAAAAAAAATGTGGTAATTCACTTCATATCATTAACTTTTAGCCTAACTTCTATCTTTACATTACTGAAAACTTATTAATATCAAAAATGCTCCCTTTTTGGCTAATGAAATGTTAAGTAATTCATAGGTATTTTTGGTTTGGAAGCTATCAATATTAATGCATGAAGCGCTACTTTAATTTGAAGCAAAGCTTTGTTTGTGGATAACTGGAGATATCAAAATTTTTCTCTTTGTGGTAAACTTAAATGATTTTAAGATCTAGTCTGCTGTTATATAATAACCCTATTAGAGGCATATCTGTATTTATTTGAAATTATTATGGCGTTTCCAGGATGATTATTTGATTTTTTGTTAAGTGACTTTGAAGGGGAAAAAATGAAAAATGGCATCATTGCGCAATTTACATTTCTCACAAAATTTTCTAGTTAGTTAAATATTTAGCGTTGTGTCTTAAGAAAATTTTGTATTAAAAAGAAATTAATAAACTAATCATGCTTTCACAAACTTTAACCTTGAATTAGTTATTTTATTAACTGATAGTTCATTAATCTAACTGATAAGAAACGCTTTATTAAATTTTTGTATATATGGCGTCTTCTGGTCACAAAAAATTTGTAAAAATGTTTCCCAGGAAAAAAAACTACGAAATATAAAATGCAAGATACAGGGAAGACGAATTATTCATTCCTTTCACCGACCTCTTTAATATTGATGATTTGAAACTGACGATGCTGTTCTCATAATCTGCTATCAAAACACGTTCTTGTGAACTAAAATGCGAGTTTTGTTGTGTACTGGGTTTTTTTTAATATCTTGGATATACAGAACTTCGAGTTTTTGTGTGAATAATTTGGATTTATATGTCGAGCTAATAAACTTGAAAGATTTTATAGTTAAATATTGGAAAATCAGTCGAGAGAGATTTTTAGCTTGTAACATTGGTATACGCTGCCAATATATTTTCATCATTTGGTGAATAAACTGGACACAGGGTTGCCATGCCAGCTGGAAAATAAAAAGAATGTCTATAAAATAGGAAACTACAGGGAATTTTGATATTTTCCTTAAAAACCGTTTAATTACAAAGGAGTTTAAATTCTTTAGTTTTTTCATCTAAAAATAATGTTTTGTTAGGGGATAATTAAATGTATGTATCTTGAGAGCAATGTATGTATCTTGAGTATGTAAATGTTTGTATCTTGAGAGCCAGAATGTTATTTTGCCTTTTATTTCACTCGAGTCCTTAATTTTGCGTGACTTTAAATTAGGGAGCATGAGGTAAGCGATTAGTATTTTCTTTTTTAGAATATGAATTTTGTCTTGTTAAATTCTATTCAATAAATAAAAAGAAATTGTTTATTTTTCTGAATGAAAATGCAAACATTCATTTTATATGCATTATTTCAGATAATGCATAATTGCTCCGTACTCTTAATTCTTTTTTCTCTAAATAAATCATGGGGGCATTGTAATTCTATTATAGCTAGCATATGAGTCGAAAATAAATATATATATATACAGCATAAACAGTATATTGACCGAGGCAATCTGAAATCAGGTATTATAGTCTACAATAAATATATTCAAGCAATGGAGGCTTCCGCTTCCAATAATATCATCGCTGTAACCATTCCTTTTGGCAAATCAACTTTCATGATCATCTCAGTTTACTGTCCTCCTTCAGAAGATACTGAAACTACTTTAATTAAATTAGAGCATTGTTTACAGCACTCTCATGATAGTGCCGCATTGAAGAAGGATAGTCGAATCTCCATGGACGAATGGTCAGAGCACTGGTCTCATGATCAAGAAAGCTGGGTTCGAATCCCGCTAGAGACAATGCGATTAAATAGTATATGTAAATACTTAATTCTTTGATTTTATATTTTCCTTCACTTCATGTTCCAGAAGATACTGAACATTTCTTTAGTTGGCTAGACATGTGTTCTGGACTTTTCTTACTGTCTCCAGAAGAGTATTCTGGAACTTTCTCTGCTTGTATAAAAGCAGAAGATTTGTCAGTTACTGTATTCTCAGTTCTGAGTTGAGTTAATAAATTGGTTTAGCTCGCCTTCTTGTGTGCGTCATTAAGTTCAACACTAGAATATCTACGTGACATTCTTTGGTGGAGGCTCCGGGTACGATTCCATTCAGCGTGGAAACCGATTTACGAAGAAGTAATCGCCTGAAGGGCCTTGAACCAGAATTTGGACTTTATCATCCACCACAGAGAAAAACAAGTGAAATGTCTGTAGAACCGGAAACTAAATCTGCCATCCTGACACCAGCACAGCTACAGTACAGGAATACATCAGTATTTAAAGGAGAAGTGGGACAAGACCCAAACAAATGACTTAAGGAATACGACAGAGTATCATAATTCAACAGATGCGATGACATTGCGAGACATGACCTGTCTCGCAAATGTGTTCTTCTTCCTGGATGGTACAGCAAAACAATGGTTCGAAAATAATGAAGAAAAATTGACTTCCTGGGACATTTTCAAATCAATGTAAAAAGAGGCATTTGGAGAAACACAGCACTATGTGAAGAAGGCAGAAGATGAGCTAAAGTATCGAGATCAAAAATCTGGCGAAAGCACGCAGTCATGTTGGGATTATGCCATCAAGTCAAACCAGATATGTCAGAAGAAGAAAAAGAGTCTCATCTTATTAAAGCAGTCGTCCAAGATGTTTACCAGGCACTACTGACGAAAGAAATAACCACAACAGAGGACTTTATTAAGTGGTGTAGAAAGATCGAAGAGATGCAGCGAAAGAGAATCCGGAGTAGGAAATTTGAACACAATGACATTCCAAAAGGCTTCCAAATGTCGTACCAATGGCTGCAATTGACGAAAAACTGGATCTGGCATCACTAATACGTCAAATAGTGCGAGAGGAGGTCCAACGCCTCATATCTCCAGTATTTGATCCTGAACTCCAAGAACAAGGCATTGAAGCCATTGTTAGAGAGGAAGTAGAAAATGCCTTGGATCCTTTGTCAAAGACAGCACCAGAGTGGAAAAAGGTCAAACCAAGACGCCGACCTTCCTATGCTGACGTTGCCAGACGACCTACACCCGCAGCACAGCAACCACAGAGAAAGATAGATGTCTGGCGTACTCCTGACAGAAGACCCGTCTGTTTCCATTGTGGCCGCTCTGGCCATGTAGTTCGATACTGCCGAGATCACAAAGCTTTTTTGAGGCATATCGGGCTAATAGGAGAGATTTCAGGGCGTCAGACGTCGAATGAGGTACGCTATGCTGACGAGTACAGCCGACCAGCAGTCCGAAGTTTGTCGCCCAGCACATCACGAGGACGATCGCCGACACGCCGCTACAGATCTCCGCCACCATATAGAAGATCCAGTCAATCTCCTAGCCGCAGAAATGAGGAAAACTAAGCAGTGCGACCCTCCTTGGGGGTGAGGCCGCTAATGATAAAAATCCTCCGATTGCCGCAAAGATGTCTGGGAACAATATTGAAGTAATCGTCGACAATGAGCCAGTAGCTATCCTTGTAGACTCTGGACCCTCATTTTCTGTTATCTCGGAGAAGTATCGTCGCCTACTGAAGAAAGTTATGTTTCCAACAACTAACAATGTTCTTTTAAAAGTTAACGATGGAAACTACGTGAGACCAGTGGGAAAATGTACGCTTCGTCTCGAAATCAATGGCAGACCTCAGGCTTTTGAATTTATTGTGTTGACGCAATGCAGTCACGATATCATCCTTGGTTGGGACTTTTTGGACGCTTCTCAAGCTGTTATAGATTGTGGCCGTTCGGAGCTCTTGTTTCAAGATGTCCTTCGAGAATCCCAGACTCCAGCCGTTTATTCACGATAGAAGATTATACAGTACCTGCTCGTTCTATCAGAAAAATTACTGTCTTAGGCCGTAGGAACCTTCGAGCTATCGACGTAATAGTAGAGGGAAATAGGATGCTCCTCTTGAACAAGGAAGTTGCAATTCCGTCTACTATAGTTACGCTCCTTAATGGAAAAGCCGAACTATGGGTTGCCAACGGACAAGAGAAGCTCAGATCATCCCTAAAGGCATGTGCATCGAGTATACCGAACCTTTACACGAAGACTGCGTAAATACCATAAATGAGGGATCGCCTTATTCCACGACCACTTCAAAGGCAAAGTTGGGTGTCATCGATTATACTACGATGATAGCTCCGGATTTGAGGATCGATCAAAAAGAAAGAATGTTTCATCTACTCCAGAGGTTTTCAGAAATTTTCGATCAAGAAAGTACGTTCAAGAACGGAAACCAACACAATGTTAAACACCGAATAAACACAGGCGACCACTTACCTATTAGTCAGAGAGCTTACAGAGTGTCCCCATATGAAAGCCGCATTATCAGTGAGGAGGTAACCAAAATGTTAGAGAAAAACATAATTCAACCATCAGTAAGTCCATGGTCATCTCCAGTCGTCTTGGTCAGGAAAAAAGATGGAAGCTGTCGTTTTTATGTTGATTATCGCCGACTCAACAAAATTACCAAGAAAGATTTGTATCCATTGCCACGTATTGACGACACCTTGGATTGCCGGAAAGGGGCAAAATATTTTTCGTCTATGGATCTCTACTCCGGTTACTGGCAAATAGAAGTCGATGAAGACGATCGTGAGAAAACGGCTTTTATTATACCTGAGGGATTATACGAGTTTAAAGTGATGCCATTTGGCTTATGCAGTGCTCCTGCAACTTTTGAAAGGATGATGGATAATCTTCTGCGACATTTAAAATGGACAATGTACCTTTGCTATTTAAATGACATTGTGGTGTTCTCAGAAACATTCGATGAACATCTTTAGAGGTTGAATACCGTCCTTCAGTGTATACAGAACGCCGGCTTTATCCTTAATCCAAAAAACTGTCGCTTTGGAGCACAAGAGATAAAGATCTTGGGACACCTAGTATCCAGTGATGGCTTACTACCGGACCCAGAAAAAATAAAGGCCGTGAGTGACATTCCCGTGCCCAGGAATATCCATGACATCAGAAGCTTTCTGGGACTTTGCTCTTACTATCGCCGATTTATCAAGGTCTTTTGCCATAAACCCGAACCTCTACAGTTGTTACTGAAGGGGGACACAAAATTCTGTTGGGGACCTGAACAAGTGGAAGCTTTTAATACCTTGAAGAAAGATCTTACCTCCGATCCTGTCTTAGGCCTTTATAACGAAACTGCACCAACGGAACTTCACACCGACGCGAGTGGATACGGAAAAAGCGCAGTATTAGTTCAAATCCAAGTTGGGAAAGAAAAAGTAATAGCGTATGCCTCGCGGACTCTGACGATGGCTGAGAAAAACTATTCCACAACTGAAAGAGAAAGTTATAGCCCATATGGCCGCAAGACAAAGTTTCGGCCATATCTCTTTCGAAAGGCTTTCAAGATCATCACAGACCATCATTTCCTGTGTTGGCTGACAGGACTGAAGGATCCCTCTGGAAGACACGCTAGATGGGCGCTGCGACTCCAAGTATACGACGTATCAGTGGTGTAAAAAAGTGGAAGGAAACACAAAGATGCTGATAGTCTGTCCAGAAACGAATTGAAAGTCGATGCTTCATGGTATGGGGATTCCATAGGTGCCATTTTATTCACTAATCTCTCAGAAGAACAGATGAAAGATCCGGTATTGGCAAAAATAACAGACCAACAAAGTATGTGATGCACTGCCGTGAATGTCAAAGGAGAAAATCTATTCCTCAGAAGCCACCAGATCGTCTCGTGCCTATTCCACCAGCTGCTGCTCCTTTCCATCGCATCGGAATCGACCTTCTAGGACGATTTCCAAAATCTGACGACGGCAACAAATGGATTGTAGTATGCACCGGTTATTTGATACGGTACGCAGTCACCAGACCTTTACCGACGGCGGAAGCTACACAAATAGCCAAATTCCTACTAGAGGACATAGTCCTGAAACATGGGGCTCCACGAGTTATCATTACAGACCGTGGTCAAGTATTCCAAGCTGGTGTCTGATATTAATAGACTGTGCAATATCACTCATCGAATGACTACAGCCGCAAACAAATGACCTCACAGAGCGATTCAACAAAACGCTAGCAGATATGCTTTCTATATATGTTGATGTCGAACAAAAGAACTGAGACCAGATATTGCCATTCTTCACATTCGCCTACAACACTGGCAAGCAAGACACGACAGGTTTTACGCCCTTCTACCTACTAGATGGGCGAGAAGCTGAAACGCCGTTGGATACGATGTTTCCTCTCTGCCCCAACGAGTTCAGCCGAGAAGACGATTATGTTAGTCATCTGATCAATAAGGCAGAAGAATCGAGGCAATTAGCTCGTGCACGAACTCTCGAGGCTCATCAGAAAGATCGCCGGCATTATGACTCCAAACATCGGATGGTGGCATACGAACCAGGGGATTTGGTGTGGATTTTTATTCCAGTTCGTAAAAAGGGGCTTTCTGAGAAGCTACTCAAGAGGTACTTCGGCCCTTATCAAGTCTTGAGGCGGTTGTCCGACGTCACTTATGAAGTAGCCTATTTCGATCCTAATTCTAGAAGGCGGAAACCGAAGGAAGTTGTCCACGTTTTACGCATGAAGCCATACCATGCCCCAGAAGAACAAGACGACCAACATTCTTATAAAAATAATGGAGGTTCCGGAAAGAGACATTTCTCAAGAGACTACTCACCTTGAAGACGCGACAACTTATACTGGCCCTGTGATTCGATCGAGAGCTAGAGCCACACAATGAAATGTCATAACATCGCGACGTTGTTCTTCTAAGGAGGGAGCAATGCCGCATTGAAGAAAGATTGTCGAATCTTCATGGCTGAATGGTCATGGCACTGGTCTTGTGATCAAGAGACCTGGGTTCGAATCCCGCTAGAGACAATGCGATTAAATAGTATATGTAAATACTTAATTCTTTGATTTTATGTTTTCCTTTACTTCATGTTCCAGAAGATACTGGACATTTCTTTAGCTTGCCAGACAAGTGTTCTGGACTTTTCTTACTGTCTCCAGAAGAGTATTCTGGAACTTTCTCTGTTAGTATAAAAGCAGATCTGTCATTCACTGTGTTCTCAGTTCTGAGTTGAGTTAATAAATTGGTTTAGCTCTACTTCTTGTGTGCGTCATTGAGTTCAACACTAGAATATCTACGTGACAATAGAGTATTTATTGCAGGAGATTTCAGTGCATACAGTAGTGGTTTTGGAAGATTATAGAGGTCGTATATTACTTGAATTTCTCTTTTCAAAAGGACTTGCTGTTTTAAATGATGAAAATTTACCTCCAACATTTGATGGTTCGCTAGGAAGATCATGGATAGAAATTAGCTTCAGCGACTCTATATTATCAGAAAATATTTTTAAATGGAAAATTGGTTTAGAACCAACCAGTTTTTCACTTAATTGATAGAATTTATTTAGAAAACTTAAATTTCCAAAAATTTAAATTTCTGCTTACCAAAAATTTCCAAAAGGAGGAAATTATAGGAAATGAAAACCTTGAATTCTATGTTGAGAATATCACAAAAGCTATTATTTCTGCCTGTAAGAAGAGTAAATTACATAAATTGCACCTAAAGAAAAACGTAATTAGTGGTCTAGTAAACTAGAGATTCTCAGAAGTGATGTGAGAAGATCAAAAAGAAAATTGTTTAAAGTCAAAGATATAAGAGATAAGAAATATCTTTGAACGCTGGTTAAAGATGTAGATGCGAATTATAAAATAATTTTAAATTGGGCTAAAAAATTTATTGGTCTAATCTATGTGAAAATGTAACATCAAGTGAACCATTTGGAATTCATTTTTATGTGGATAAAAATCCAGGCAGTAAATTACTCCACCTTAGTGCAATTAGAAAAACAGATAGTTCTTTAGCCCAATCTCCTGATGGATGGCTTACTTGAATTTCATTTCCCCTGGGATAATGATGATTCTACGCTTTTTGATGAAAATATTCAAAACAAGTCGAATTTCTCCAAATTCTCCAAATCATCTTCTATTTTCAATATTCGAAGTGGAGCATACTGTCAACAGTTTAAATACCAAAAAAGTTCTAGGTCCGGGTGGCATTTCAACAAGAATTATTAAAGAAGGATTTAAGTGTAAGCAAAATTTTTGTTGATCTTTACAAAAGATGTCAGCACCATAGATAATTCCCTGATAAATGGAAAGTAGCGCAAGTTGTGTTATTTAACAAGTCAAACAAAAAAGATGCAGATCCAGAATTTTTTTGTCCTATTTGTTTTCTTGATTTCATTGGAAAAATATTTGATAAAATGATTACACAAAGGAATATTCTATCAGTTATTAAAAAATAATTATTTACATAAAAATCAATTCCTACACCTTTCCTGGGAAAAGTACAACTGAAGCAAATTTACACATTAAAAATAGGTTTGCTAAGACAAGAAATAACTCAAAACGTAGAGTAATAATTTCTTTGAAAAGTGCTTTTAGTCGAGTTTGGTGACCATTAGTGCTATAACATAAAAAATATGAATTGCTACGAAAGCCTTTTTAATGTGCTTTCAAGTTTCCTCGACGACAGAAAAGTCTTTATGGCGATTAAATTTCTAATAGAGAATAGTCAACTGGATGCTAAAATAATTGCGTACTCTGAGATTTTTATCTCTTTTTGTGGCAGCAACTGGCAAACATAAAATCCAAGATCAGGTTAAAAGACCATTAGAAAAATTAGAATGTTGCAGGAAGGATTCTAAGTAGGGTTTAACGGTTTTTCAAACCCGGTTTTAAAAAACCGGTTTTTTAAGACAGATTTGTCAGATTTGAAAACCGGTTTTTAAATTAAGAAAGCTGGTTTTCAAGAACACCTGGATATTCCTTTTCTTCAATAAAAACAAATATCTTGAATTTTATTGGTTGGGACCGATTCGTCTAGCAGCTGAAGGCTTAGGGCGACAAGATGCCAATTTCTTAACAAGTGGAAGTATATTTGAATTTCTGTTAAATGAACTGAAAAATTTAAACACTGAAATTAGTTTGAAATTATTATATGCTTTAGAATTCAAGAAAGAAGACAAGTAGAATTAGCAACACTTTTGCTGTATTTGCAAAATCCACAAAATATTTCTAGTTCAGCGAAGAAATCTAGTTTACTTTCTTTGGCTTCAAAAATCGAAATGACCAAGTTATCTGGAAAAATATTGTCAAGAATATTTCCAAATTCTTAAGTAGAAACCGATTCTGACGAAGAGAAAATCGAAGAAACTACTCATCAGAGTAATGCTTTTTTAAAAGAAGTGATAGAAAAATCAATTTATAAGTTTCTTCAAGACACTGAAGGAAAACTTACAAATCCAAAAACATTGAAAGGTGAATTTTTATTATTTGAGGCAAGAAATAAAAGAACAAAAAACTTAGATTTGTTATTTGATGCATTGAAAACTATAAAATCAAACTCAGTAGCTAGCTGAAAGAGTATTTTCCATTTCAGGCAATATTGTGTCCAAAATAAGAACAAGACTTAGCCACAGTTCAGTGGATATTTTATGTTTTCTTTAAATCCTGTTTTCTTAGGAGAAATTTAAATGAGTGAAAATAATATAAAAATTATTTGAAATTTTTGTTTGAGTTATCGTTATTTTGTATAAGTAATATGTATATGAATCCTTAATATTTTTTTTTATATTTTGACTTTTACTTGGATAATGATTTCGTTTTTTGTTATTTTATATAAATTAAATAAAATATTTTTCCCTTTTCTATTTTTTTTTTTTTTTTTTTGACGAAAACCGGCTAAAACCGGTCTTTTGGAAATATTGAATTCGAAAACCGGATTTCAAAAAGGTGGTTTTCGTATAAACTCTAATTCTAAGGTTACTTATGAAAAGCAAATGTGTATTTATTTGAAGATTAAACTTTTTTTGTATATATCATAAAATAAAAAATAATAAAAAAAATATTGTTTTTTAAATGTTTTCACAATAACTGATAAATATGTTTGTATTTCCTTTTTGATAATGGCAGTATCAAATAAAATAATTTTAAACATCCATCCATTGAATCTTAATTTTTGAAGAAGTTTGTTAAATTTATTTTTATATTTCAGCTACAAAATGTGGAGTGTTTCTTAAAAATTAAAGTGCTTCATTCAAAAAGGAAAAATTTCATTTTCTTCACAAACGTTTTAAAGATTGGCCAATTTGGCTAAATGGCAATTTTGCTCCTACATCCTTTCTGGTAGAGAAAGTTTGAAACGAATTTTAACTAATTCACTATTTCTAATTGTTTTGTGAAATTTCACTGAATGCGTTTTTCTCACTTTTAAAAGTGAAATCACAAAATTCTAAGTATTTCCAAAATAAGTGAATGAATCCTCCAAAATGAGCTTTAATCATTCTTTTGGATTTGAGGATGAAAAAAGTTGAATTATACACCTTTCGAAATCGCTAGGAAAAGTTTTGAAAAAGTAATCCGATATTCTGATTATCTTGAACATCTTGAAATATCTTATCGGAACATCTTGAAAAAATCGCCGCGTACAGTAGATCGGGTTCAAAATCGAACATGGTTTAAGATATCCAACAATGTTTGGGGCCTTTTTTTTTTTTTTTGCCTAAGAGATAGGTGAAGCAATATTTTTATATTTTTAGATGGAATGTAGGCTAAAATTTTATAAATTTTACAAATATATTTAAGACGTTAATTTTTTTTAATATTTGAGAAAACTTGAAATTTCTTACTCTAAATGTGCACTTTTTCATACTTCCTAGATTTTTAACAAATAACCAGAATATTATAACCTAAAATATGTATAATCATTTAAATATTGGCTAAGGGTTAGATGTTTTGATATATATATAAATATTTGCCAATCACATGTCTTTTTAATAGTCTGGTTTCTGACTCTGCAATTTCATTAGCGAGTGGGAGGGGGAGGGCGATCGGTCATGTGTATCAAAAAGTATTAATGCGTAGTTTCCAAATAAATAAATTTCTAAAAAATTTGACTTCTATGTATAATAAAATATTAGGATAATATTAATGCTTTGCTAACTGCAATTGTCAGGCTCTTGTCTGTTTCCTTACATTTACTTAGTTATCACAATATTTATAAACACTTAAATATGATTATGAACAAATTTTGATATCTGCCGCTTAGTCACGAGCCATGATAAATAATTGAAAACATATGTATTTTCGCAGAATCACTAAAGTAAAGCAATTAATCCAAGATTTTAATTAAACTATAAACAAGTAGTAAAGTGAGGCTTAATTGAACAGTTTATTAAAAGAAGGACCTCATTATCCTCATTGCCCAAGGCCTCAAAATATTTAAATCTGCTACAGAGAGTATGTCACTAGTATGGTTCTCGTCGCTTGATTATGGTACAAAATTAAATTTCGAGCTTGGAATCCAATGATATTTGAAGTCGTGTGAACTTATATTATATGTATTGTTCCCGGATTTTAAATATCAGCTATCAAAAATATTTAAGAAAACTATCTTGTTTAAGGCGCTTTATAAAAGTTTTAGGTATTAAATGATTTTTTAAATTTACCATTTATTAAAAGATCGTGTACGGCAAATATTTTAAGAATACCCGATTTATACTACGATTTATTTTTCAAGTTTCTCAGCTATCATGCTGCAATAATTATTAATTTCAAAACTATCCAAATGGTATGGTTATGTATTTGCACAAGTTGTTGAACCTTTTCACTACTGACCCGGCTCAACAGGCCATTTAAATTCTATCTTGGCTGGTCGGTTTCTGTTTCAAACGAGTGTAGAAGGGTGTAAAAGAATTAGCCTCATGTATATTCTAGCTTTATATCTTGTAAACTTTGTGTGAAACAGAAACTGGCTAGACAAGATAGAATTTGCATGGACAGTTGGCCCGATTCATTAATGAGAGGGTTAATGTCATAGAAGTTTTTTAAATAAATCATAAATATAGTTTAAATATGATCTAAGATGCACTGAGATTCATATTTTCCATTTTATTGCTTAGAAAGTCGACTTTAATTTTAATTTTAAAAAGCCCGACTTATTCCGAACTGTGCCATAAATTGTTTGGTTACTTCTAATTGTAGAGAAAATGCAGATAAAATTTTGCTTGCCACCTATTGATAAAATGCTTGTGGAGAGGTATATAGAAAATGTTTTCTGGATACTGTATTTAACCAACAGAAAATGCTGAATAATGTTGCTCAATAGGGTGGAACAAAAACGGCCTTAATTTTTTTTTCGATTTTAGTTTGGTAATAGTAAGAAAAAGTTGTTAAAAAGTTTTTTTAAAAAAATTTAAAAATTTCGTTGTAATATTGCATTATCTTAAGGTGCCTAAAAAATCTTGAAATTTGTAAAAAAATGGAAATTTTTAAAAAGGGCATTTAAAAAGTTTTCTTAGATTTTAGTTTGGTAATAGTGAAGAAGAGTTAGCTTTTAGGTTCAAAATGAATTTTCAAAAATTTGGTTGCAATAAAAAAATATCTCGAGGTGCCACAAACAGCTTAAAGTTTGTAAAAAAATTGAAAAATTATAAACTTTGATAAAATATTTTTATGTCTTTTTTGTTCATATAATGTTACAAAAGATGATTTTAAATACATAAATAAGCATTACAATTGGAAAAATTATTAATTACAAATAATAATAATAAAATTTTTATGTGAAATTTTCCGTTTCTTACTTCTGTATCCTTAATGATTACAAATGTTACAGCTGCAAAATGTTTTTTCTACTTCATTGCCACATTAAACTGTTTTTTAATTAAATTTTGCCATATTCACACGTGAGTAAATTTTTGCTCTTATGTATCCTTCTCTTGCGATTGAACCGCAGACATTTTGAGCTGATTAGGCCACCAGTTTCACAGTTCTTTCCACTGCCTGCGACAAGGAAACCAGGGAAAGTCGATAACTGAGTCTCCTATACTATTTGGTTCAGCTTCAGTATAAAGTCTTTCAGAGAATCACTGTTAACACATTTTAACAAGGGGGGTGGGGGTCAGTTACTTCATTTTCAAGCCATGAGATCACGTAGATCTAATCCTTTGCATCGAAGTTTATCTTTGAAACTTTAAACTTCCTGACTCTATCTTTACATTCTGTTCTTGCTTTTAAAACACGTTGTAAACCACGTTCTCTTTGAATTTTATGTTCATCACTTAGCATAAACAAAAGGATATTTTCTGAAGCAACAAAGTACCCATTTCTTTGAATAATCTGGTCTATAAATTTCTTGAGATCGTCAGAGAGATAGCGTGAATATGAGATAAGGTTAAAAAGATGTTTGGGACCATAAGTACATCAAAATTTTAACTTAATATTAAATCACACAGGCACCTGGTAGTTTTATCTCTTCTTGTTTATTTGATGGAAAGGGTTGGTTTGCCCCTCTTCAGCGTTGCCATTGTCGAAAGTAATCGTTTCTGATACACAAGCGTTTTTTGCACGTTCTTGATTAAATTTAGTTATTCTCTGTAATTCTTTATTCTTTCTTGCTTCTTTCTTCCTCAAAGCGCTTGTGGTAGCAATATCAATATTGCTTAACTTCAACTTCAAGCAAATCACTAAATTTCTCAAAAATAGAGCACACCGATATTTGTCTTGTCTTCACTGATTTAGACTGAGCCATTTTTACTCACATCAAAGTACACAAGCACAAACTAACAACGTTACGTTAATCAGTTACACAATAGACAGAGTAGACACTCCAACTTAATTGAACTCGGCAAACATATTGATTTGAAACCAGCTCTGTCCTTGTTACCGGTTGCAGATAAATCTCCACCTTATCTCAATAACAACCGCTCCCGCTACGACTCAGTGCAATAGTAAAACTGTTTTTGTACTTTTATTGATATGACAATGAATAATGAAAAGTTTTTTATTTCATAATCGAGGCTCGCAAAAATCCTTAAAAAGTTGCAAAAAGTGTGTTTTTATGAAATTTTAACGTCTTTGCGGCACCTCAAGACATACTTTAATATTTTTAATATTTATAATTTATTTTATCTACATAAAAAGGCAGCTTCTCCGCGCTATTGCAAACTAAAAATCAACAATTAATTTTTTCGTTCCACTCTGTTGCTCAAATATTTCAACGAGCAAATTATTTACAGTTTCTCACGCCTGGATAAAGTTCTCCATAAAAGTTTTATCTTTGCGTTTGAATTTAAATCTTAATAGACTAATTTTTAAAGCTCATAAATAAAGTGATTCTAAACCTTCTTCATTTAAATGAAATTATATATATTTTAATAAAGCCACCGATTCCAAAACGTGCTCTTTTTATTAGGTTCTTTATCTCTAATTTGTAAGATTAGAAGATAAGAAAGAAAATCGAAATATTCTTTATATTGCAGTATTTATCGTGCTCTATACCGATTTCTAATAATAAACAATGACAAATTAAAACTAATTCTAAAATGATAAGTAATAGTTTGCATAAATAAGGATTCAAGATGCTCTTATACTAAAGAACGAGAAAAAAAATATATTGCGCGCAACGTTTGTATTTCTGATTTATCTTAGAAATAAAATTAAGATGTAAATTAGTATACAGTTAATACATAAAACATAATAATCTAATTTTTAGATATCAAGTTTATTTTTCCCGTGAAACAACTGATAACTGCATCTTTTTTCGCAAAATTCTTCTTCATGTACTTTAAAACAATTTTGTGTGCTTAACTAAAATCAGAAAACAAATTTTTTTTATCTTTATCCATTGAGGCATTTTAAGCATAAAAATTTTACTATACAAAAATAATATTTTTTGTACAGATTCACAGATTCATTAAAAACAATCAATCAATATATATATACATATATATATATATTAACCTGAGAATTTAGAGTCTATTTTACAACAATTATACACAATTTAATGTACTTATTTGTAAATTTTTAATTCAATTGGTTCACTTTCGTTTTATTTTCCACTAATAATGTCATGATTTAATTCTTTTTTATATATCAGCTTATTCTATTGCAAATAAAATCACATTAAAAATTTTCAGTCTCAGTAATGGGGCCCTGTCTGTCTGGTGATACGTTTTAGCAAACGAAAAGTTTCAAATTTGAAACTCGATTTCACTAAAGAACCTCCGTTATATCCACTCCTGGGTATAGCGCACTCTAATTCTAAAGTCAAGGATTAAATGTTCGATGGTGTCCACTGTAATCATGGTTCCTTAACAAATTTCCAAATTTATATATATCCAATGGAAAATGTTCTAAATAACGTAAAGAATTACTATATTTTATGTTCTTTGAATCAAAATACATAGGATGAAAATATTATGAAATTTAATTTTTATAAGTTCTCCTGTCCTATTAGCAAATACTGAACACGACATTTTTAACATACTTAAACTTTAAAATGTGCATTCCTTTACGACTAAAGTTTATTGAGTTATGAGGCTTCGAATTGCATTATTTTAGACCAATAAATGGTTGCCTTACAGAAGCACTATCCACGGATTAACAGATGTTCTACTAAACGGAAATTGAAATGGTCTAAAATAGCGATGTTCAATGTTTCATCCTTCTATCAGTTTTATTGGCAGAAGTGTGGAGCTTCTTTGTGTAAAATTTAATTAAAATAATTGTGTGTGGATAATGTTTATAGTGATAAGGCAATACTAATGTTTATAGTGATAAGGCAATACATCATTAAAATTAACATTTTTTTTTCTTTATTTTACTAAAATTAAAATTTTATTTTCACGTTTACGAAGTATCACAGTCATCTTCTAGTAATATGACCCTGTGAATTTACTGAAACTTCATGGTTTAGACTTCTTTGAAGTATATAAAAAATTTTTATTTGAAATTTTATTCTCTGTGTGAAAATGGTAACTCAAAGATGGAGCGATTTAGAGCAATGAAATTTCGTGTGTTGTTTTTTCGCCCGCTGAATGAGAACACGATAGTTTAAAAAAGTCTAGATAGAGGAAATCAAGTAGAAGGTTTTACCATCAGACTTGATGATATGTGTCAAAATTTGAACCAGCGCTATCAAATGCCTGTTAATCTTCTGATCCCTGCGCATTCTTCTGCGACTAAAACTGATTCAGTAATGAAGCGTTGGAGTCCATTATTTCATGATTATCATTGGCTGCCTTGCCATGACCATCGAAATGGCTTCAAATAGTGATATTCAAGGTTTCAATCCTCGGTCAGTTTTAGTGACAGAAGTGTAGAACATTTTTAGGTAAAATGTAAGTGTGCGAAAAATGTTTTACAGAATAAGACTCCTAGAACTGAAAGTTTGAAAAAAAAGGCTTGTATTTCGTAATTTTCCCAGCAATATATGTATTGATATATGTATTTTTAACATTTTTCAATTGAAAACTCACATCTATCTCTAAATATGTAGAAATTTGGTTAACAGGCCAAGATTCTAGACAGAACCTTGCACAATTCTTATTCCCATTTCGATTTGGCATTTAATGTTGGATATAAACGGTCTTAAAAGTTACTTTCACTCTCACGATTTTTAAAAAGGCTTTCATTTTATCTTTGGCGAATTTATGCTATGTTTAAATAACTTCATGGTACAGTTTACCCTTGATGTCCAAATGAAATATTCATCATTCAAATAAAAGCTGTGATAATCCTTTAAATGGTAAAATTTGATTTTTTTTCAAATGAGCACTAATGTTAGGTAATAATTGTTTATGACTATAGCATGCAAATTAATCTGCACCTCATACTTTATTTATACGGAAATTCTTTTATATCTGCGCCTTCCACTTTGAATATTTTTGGAGCATGTTTTTTATTTATTATGGATTAAAAATACATATAATTATATGGCATGTCAACATTGAGAACTTACAGAATGTTTTTTTGCGCAACTTTCGGTATATTGTTTCTGAATTTGCATTTATTCCCTATTATTCTATCTCATAATACAAGGCATTCCTACGTATTACGTCATCATTCCAGTTTTTGAACTTACGAAATTTATTTTTCTATCGGTATCTTATTTAGCATATATAGAAGCAGTTACTTTTACATTCATGCACGAATCTCTATTTTAATGTACTATAAATAACATTATAAATTTTATATTTTGTTTATTTTTTATTTCAGCTCAGAATGTTTTTCAAAGTTTGAGCGATAAATGATGATATAAAGAAAGATTCTACTTTAAATATCACACTTTTCGACGACATTTATCTTGAGATTACCTATTCATTTCTTATATTCATTTTAACATTTAGCATTCCCTTCCTTTGTTTATAATTTAGATATGATATTGTAGGTAATTCTTGGAAGTATATTTTGATATATGTTTTCAAAAAGAAAAGCAAGAAGTTATTTTTTATGAATTTGCGTGATAAATAGCAAAATTAACTTGAGATTTTTCCTTTCTAAATTAAAATTAGTTAATTAATTACTGTTGGAGTTTACCCACACTTTACATTTTATACATTGGAAACCGAGTATGTTACATCGAAAAAAAGTATTAAGTATTTCTTGAATAGCAAGTTAATTGAATTTCTCGATTTCAATAGGGCAGCCGAACCTGAAATCTCAGAAGTATTTATTATTCTTTTTATCGAAAAACTACTGAAGTTATATATGCGTCTTTGTCACCACTTGACAACAAAGTCTTTCCCAGTAAATAAAATGTTGTTTTTTCCAACCTGTATGAAATTTAATCCTTTCAAGTTTATTTTATGCCTACAGGCTTTTATTGCTCTTACGTAGAGCCATTTCCCATGGCTTGTTCTATAATGCTGTATTTTTGAAAAGAATAAGTAGAACTGAACTATGTCCAATACTAATTTGCGATAGCTTTCAAATTAAAAAAAAGGAAGATTATTATAAAGAATCCTTTCATGAGGCAGAAATTAAATAATTTCGTCTTATTAAATTTTCATTTAACGACAAAAGGTGTCTGATTCAACAGATTCAAAAACAAGATCTGAATTCCATAGCATTAAATACGTTAAACACAAATAAATTATTTTTTATTTTCTTATGCCTTCCCAAATTAACGACTGTGAATTTGGATCCGTGAATCTCCGTTGCAAGAGATTTATTTGGTGAGAGATTGAGACGATCCCTCAAACAAACAGACCCTTCATCGACGACAGCCCGTTAACCAACAGACAACAGTGTCATTAATGCACTCTCCAAGAAAGCGAGACATCACATACAGACAAAACATGGACGAAAAACTCATAATATTGCCGATAATAACCAGCGAGATGTGTCTAATTGCACAAGATTTTATGAAAACATTAATGTCGAGGTAAGAAAGAAAGCACCTACTCATTACTCGCTCTCCAACTACATGGTTTAGAGAGTACAATCATCACCGAAAAAATGGAATATCTGTGTAACTCTGGTGAACTCTGTAACAAAATTGGTGTCGATGGAAATTATTCAAGAATATTTATTTATAATAACTGATTGACCTAGTTAATTATCATAGTTAGTTAGTTAATATCTCAAAATTACAGAAATTGAGAGTTTTTAAAAATTTGATTCAGTATACCCTTTTATACATGGGTATCGAATTTCGTTCCGAAATTTCCAGTAGTTCTTGAGTTATTATTAATTTTGTTTGCATAAAACTCTGCCTGAAAAGTGTCAATCCACCAAGTACTATATATTATGTAAATCTCGGATTTCTAAAAGCAAAAAGTGCATTTCTTTCATTTTCTTTAACTCAGATTCCGAAAAATTAACCAAACGAGAATCAGACTGATCTTTAGCATGAAGTTAATTTTTAAATTCCAATATATGATTTTTTTAATTGGAAATTTAGACATTTCAATATCTTTCAAAGTATTTTCGAATCGACCTCTATGGTTGATCCTTCCTTGAAGGTTCAGTACAGCCTAGAAATTTTTATTACGAACTAACTGGTACCCGGAGCGTTGCTGCCGCAGAAGAAATAATTTTGAAAATATCGTTTGAAATAGCTATCTTGTTTAATTAGAAATGATAGAAAGAATGATATTTATTTTCTTGTCGTCCCTGAATACATTCATTGAAATTCAATGACATATATAGGAGGAGTATAAATAATATTTATTCTGTTTTTTTACTTTATTATTCAAGTATGCTTTAGGGTAGACAATATTTTTTGTTATTCCGTCTTCAGCAAAAACAAATAAATTTTGTGGCTGTCCTGCTCTTGAACATTTAACATACAACAGGCCATGTGATAAACATGGATTTTCTAGGTACAAAGCAAAGAGTGGAAAGTTTTATCACAATCGGATCGGTAGAGCATAAAATACGAACAAACAAAAGTCCATTTTTATATATTAGATATAATAATATATAAAATATTATTATTAGATATAGATATAATAATATATTAGATATAATAATATATATACCTATAACCTTCGCGTAAGTGCAAGCAATAAGTTGGTCAAAGTTTTATCACCATCGGATGAACAGTACGGCAGCTCATAGAATACGAACAAACAAAAATTCATTTTTGTACATTAGATTACATGGAATGGATCCTTATCAGCTTTTATATAAAGGCGATTTTTGTTTTCATGTCGAAGCGATTGTTAATCAGATAGGAAATTCATTAAACTAAGAAACTCTTTTTTTGGTAAGAAATTTATTACATTTTGGTTTCAAACGGATTTGAAGAATATTTTAATCAAACCAAAAGTGAAAATGTAAGTTTAGGATTTTAAATCGCAGAAATAAGGTTAATTCACAGAAAAAAAATTCACTTGACGTCATCTGATTAAAATAACTGCGTAGAGGTAATGTCTATTGTGATGAAGAAATTCATCATTCAAATCAACATTTTTTACTTTACTTTACTGGAATTAAAAATTTTATTTCCCAGTATACGAAGTACACAAAACAAATCACTGTAACTGTCTAATAATTTGACGCTCTGAATTTACTGAAACCTCACATCTTAGAACTCTTAGAAGCAATAAAAAAATTTTTAAAAAATGAAATTTTGTTTCTCTATCTGTGCAAATGAAAACTGTGAAACGGAACTAGTTAAAGCAATGAAACTTCGTATCTGGTATTTTCACCACAAATGTAGAATTGTATAATAAAATCAAAATTAGGGAAAATATTAGGTTTGGCTACACGACCGCGTGCATGAGAGCACCATAGATCAAAAAAGTCTAGATGGAGGAAATCAGGTAAAACATTTTATCATCAGACTTGATGTTCTGAGTCAAAATTTGGACCGGCGTTATCAAATGGCTTACTGCCTGTCTGCCGATTCCTTCACATTCAAAAGAGATTCGTCGATGGTTTAACAAGTTAGATATATAAAATTTGGTTCGTAATTTTGACACTTAACTGCAATCATGTGCTACAATTTCGTTTCTGTCGATTAATGTCCAAATGACGTGTTTTTATAACTCTAAGGGCCGTGGTGGCATGGTGGTAAGATCACGGCTTTTGAGCCTTAGACTTTCAGGTTCGAGACCCCATTCCAACGAAAAACCGTCGTGTAAGAAGGTTTGTTGCACGATAAATCCGTTAGAGCCAAACGTCCTCCCGTTGGTGTGGTGTGGAGAGGGGAGGTGCCAACTCAGGTGTCGTCCTCGTCATCTGACCGCGGTTCAAAGTTACGAGGTTCGTCCCAAAATAGCCCTAGTGTTGCTTTAAAACGAGACGTTAATATAACTAACCTAACTTATTACTGTAAATTAACAGAAACATCAATTGCCCTTTTGAATATTTTCAATAAGAGTATTCATCTGCAGTAGAGATGCAATACATATATAGCCGTGAGAGCAATCATAATAAAAAAAGAGATAAATAAAAGGGTCAAGTGACTATTAATTTGCATATGAATTGTGCTATATTGCAGCTTTCCATTCGAATCGTATCATAGACACCAATAACTATAGAAAGAGATATGACTATGCGTGACCTCCGACTATGCAACTAGCGGAAGTGAATCAAATATGAACTATGAATATGTAACTTGATTTTTTAAACTATACTTTTGTGATTATATATTAAAACTTGTTTAATTTTCATTAATATATAGGGCAGTTTTAATCACCTTTATTTGAAATATTTTCCCAAAGAAGCATTTATAGAGCAGAATTGATGCTTAAAATTTACTTAAAAATCATAAATATTCATAACTTGCAGATCTAGTCATTTATCATTAAATCTTAGAAAGAAAGACAATAGAACATAGATGATTCGTCAAAAATAGCAGCTATCCAGCAATATAAGTATTCTTTCTCCTAATAAGAAATTTTTCTTAATATTTTACATATTTTATATCAAACTGATTAAATGTATTTATTTTTGATAAAGTACGATTCCTACTTTATATAAAAATCAACTGATGTTCAAACTATCCAATAGTGATTTGTAACACGCACCATCACGTACTCACGTATCAGGATGCGCAGATCAATAGAAACAATTAGAAATAATATGCAATCCTTCAACAAGTAGATTTGTCCAGGCAATTCCAATCCCCAGTGAAAGTATTGCAGTTTTCCGAAATAGTTCAAAAACTATTATAAGTATACAAATAAATCCGTCGATTCCGATATTATAATATCCCATCTTTGCTGTCATGTAAAAATTTTACTATATTACAATTCACTTTTTTAAATCACATCCGTGCTTAAGGATTTCTAATAAAATATTAATTTTTTATTACAATTTATTAATTAAAATTTATTTCATGCGTTTGTGCTGCAAAATTCTGTTTTTAAATTAATAAAAATGTTGCGAAAGATATTTTTGGTTCCGAGACACCTGCAAAAGATTTTTTGATTCATTTAACATTGGACGAGGCCATTTTTCAAAACTTTACGATTCTTGAAATTTTTATCAAATGCTTACAAAATTTTTGGTCACTATTTTCATGAAAAGGAATTAATTGAGCAAAAAAAAAAAATATTGATAAGTGTAATAGAAAAATTTCTAGATACTAAATAATTAAATGCATTAATTTGCCTAGTTAATCAAAATATATATCTAAGTAAACCTTTACCCTTCAGCCATTTCCATCGATGCCAGTTTTGAGAAGATGTGATAATAAATAGGAAAGTTAAGAGATGTGTCCCTTATTAATTTTGTTGACGACCGTGCACTAAAATATCGTTTCACAAGGTAGATAGGATCGCACAAAAAACATATGCAATAACTTCATAAACTTCATATAACAAATAAAGTTTTATACCATATTTTAAAAAAAAAGAATTTTATGCATTGAGAGGGACCGCATAAAAAATGTCTCATTTAGAAAATCCCTTGAAGATTTAAGAAATAATGAGAAAGTGCTTTAAAAATAAAATAAATAATTAAATTGCATGTATAACTACCTTTTTAATTTAATTTCACATTTTAAACATGGAGAAATTTTCAAAATGCTCTAATTCAATACTACTCGTCGTAATCCAAAACGCGCATTTTCTTGTGATGAATTGGTTCAAAATCACTTTCATCACTTGAAGATATTAGAATTGATTTCTTTTTAGAATATATTATTTATTTTATCTTGTAATAGTGTAATTAGTTAACGCAATATGCGCATACATTGTTTACTAATGTATATATGTACACTAATGGAAAACATTACAACGATATGCGGTATATGAATGCCAAATACCTTTGGCATTCATATACCGCATAAAAGAATCGCACAGAAAATGGCAGCACATAAACCGGTTTGACTGTTTAGAGAGTACGTGCAACACCATCTATCGACAGTATTAATCAACATATTTAGGGGATGAATAATTATATAAAAAAAATAATATTCAGAAATAATAAAAGCGCATGAACGTGTGTCATTTGACATCCTATAATTTCCTTAGATGAGATTTTGGTAGGTCAAGATTCAATTCAAGACATTTTGCCTTGTTTTTTTCTCCCAAAAAATACTAGATATTTTTCAAAAATTCTTTGATACAAAAAGCGAAATCTTTCAAGCGGAGGAAATGTTTATTTTCTGTGTTATATTTCTAGTAAATATTATTACGCATTAGAAAATGCTGCTAATTTTGACTCTCTTTTTTTTTCTGGCTGTAATCATCAAAAAATTCAGTTTAGAAATTTTGATGTATGTTCATTTTTAGATCTCTAAGGGTCAGATAAGCTGTTTTAAACCTATAAGTGCATGTCTTAAAACAATAACTGAAAAATACCAAAACCTAAGTGGAAAAAGTTTGGCATGTGGGCTTGGAATAAAAATGGCAGGTGTCTATCAAATTGTGAAAGAAATCCAACAAAGCTAAATCCGTACATCTGCCCTTGTGTATACTAACATTAATTTTAAAATACAAGAAGCTAGATGAATGCAATTTAAAATTTGATCTTCGTTTCACAGTTGTAGATCAGAATTTAATTTGAATCAAAAGCAATAGAAAATAGATTTTCTATCTGTTTATCTGCACTAGTGTTTGTGAACATCATAACTGAAAAAGAAGAATTAAGAAATCAAATACGTATGAGGTCTTAACATTACAATTCCAGATGTGTACCCAATTTTGAATCTAAACGAAGAGCAGAAAGTTTACTCCATTCCTCTGTTAAACGATGAATCAAAACGCTCCATAATATGGAAGTCCAGGACAGAGAAACAATGAAAGAACGCATCCATTGGTTGGCTTCATTCCCATACATAATTTTTAGAGACTGGTATTCATTAGATTTCTTTTAACGACGAGACTCTTCTTCGTAATATGCAACGAAATGCATATTAATCCCGCACCCGATATCTCTTCAAACAAATTGTGGACGTTGGAAGAACTTGAGCAGAATTTATGAAATATCTGTCATTCTTTCTCTAAACATGATAAATAGAGTGGTCCAAATGTGCGATTAGTTTAGTTTTCTGGAAACGGATAAAAGAAAAAAAGTTTTTGAAATGGTATTGTTTCAATTTCTAACTCCATTTCGGGCTAAGAAATTTTTCCCGTACACAAGTGTATACTCCTTAAGTGGAAAATAAGATAATGGAGTAATAGCTCTGATTAAAGAAAAGTAGGCATGAAAAATGAGTAGTTGACTTAAGCAAGACTGTTGCTACATTTTAAGGTAATGTTTACGATAATAATTATATTATTAGTTATTAATAAAAAGGGCCAAAAATAAGATAAGTATTAAATATGAAATTATCGGGCTTTCCGTATATTGCTATATTTTTTTTTATAAAGGCATTTCTGTAAAGATAGAGTCAGAAGATGTTACCAGTACGCTAGGAGTTACTATTGTATTTAAACACAAATAAATCTGAATTTTCTGTAAAATATTGCTTTTATTTCTTTTCTATAGTCATTAAAGATCTGACAAATTATTTCTGCAACAATTTCTTTCTTTTTGTTATTAAAACGTAATTTAGCTTGTAATGTAAACGGAGTAGAATTTTTATATGTCAATATTTCCCTCAACTTTATATTTATTTAAAGAAAAAATAAAATACATATTTTTTAAATTAAAAATCAATGTTGAAGGATGGGTTTTCTTTTCCCGTTTCATTCATTTTTCACCTACCAGCGAATTCTATTGTAGATTTGAGAATGACCTCTATAAAGAGAAAGCTAAATTATACTGTTTTGAAATTTTGTTATTGATAAATGACTTTAAAATGTTTGACGGAAATGAATATATTTTGAAAAAGTGACATTTTAACTCCTGCTTCTTCTACTGGCATCAACCATCAAACTTTTTTAATGCTTATATACTACGCCATTTTTAATTGCGTAATAATTTCATCCGTTTATTAAAAATTATAAAATCCAATATTTATTTTAAGCTAGTGAATTCTTTCCTATTTGCATTCGAAATTGGTTATTAACAACTAAAAAAGATAGTTTGTGTTAATCTAAATATAAAGACGCCATGCATCAAATTATTTTATACAATTTTAATGGGCATATTTTTGCAGTTACAGGTGCATTTGCAATGTTCGCTTTGGAAAATTGAGAACCTATAGATATTTTTTGATAGAGTATTCTGAAGTAATTAAGAAAAATATTTTCTCTGGCTATTGAAACTGACATATTATTACTAGTATTTTATTGTTATTTTTGTATATACCTTTTGTATATTTTCTCCTCCTATGAAGGCATGTCCTACCAACTCAATGAATTACATTCATAATGCGTTCGATTAATTTTCTTAATCTGTAATTGTATAGTGTATTTGAATATCTTTTTTCATACATTTAGAGCCATTATTAAATTAATTTTCTAATTAAGACGTTCGTTTTCTTTTTTCTGTGTTATTTAACACAATAACGCAGCAAACCTTTTTATATATAAAATTATTTGCAATAAATTTGAGAGATATAAACAATTTATTTCGACGGATATAATTCTTCTTTATCATAGAAGAATTGTAGTAACGAATGAGAAAAATATAGTTAATCGAAATATTTCATAACATCTATTATTTATTTGAAAATTTTATTGATGTTTATTCTCAAATAAATTAAAACTATTGGCATATCAAATAGTTTGGTAAATCAAAATAAATTTGGTATATTCAAAATTACCCAATTATCTATTTATTCGAGATATTTTAATCTAGTAAATTATTCTACAGGCATTTTGAACTGGTTATTACCAACTCAAAAAAGGAGTTTGAATAAATCTAACCATGAAATTCCTTCATTCATAAAATATGTTATTTTTACAGTGACAGACATGCACAGAGGTTTTGTTCGGTTTGGAAAATTGAGCGATTATTTGATGGAATGTGCTTAAGAAATTTAGAGAAATATTTCATATTCCAGTTATAAAACGTGACTCTCAAAACGTTACTGTTCAAATTTTGATATAATGTACAGTGAAGATTGTCCACTCTCAAGTATCCAAAGAAAAAAAACAGTAGAAAAAGGAAGTGTAAAGCATTTCATACCTAACAGGAAATTGTATGTTAAAACTGATATCTCAAAAATTATGCATATTTCTCCAAAAAGAAAACAATCTCTTTTCCTTAAAATATAAAATTATTTTTTATGTAGGTGATATACTGGAATATATAAGTTTTCATAAATATTTTTGAATTTCCATTGTACATCATTATGTTATGCATACAAATTAGAGATTTTCTCGAACCGTACTTTAAAACTCTTTGAAAAATATCAAGTTGCAGACCTGTGGCATATATTGAAAAAAGGAATATGATTCATAAACAACAATATTATAGAAAGAAATATGTACTTTCTATCAAAACTGTATCCGGATACTTCCTACTGGTCGTAAATATCAAGAATAAATTCAAGAGAGATATGATGTTCAACATAAAAATATGAACTTTTTATAGTTATACAAACTGCCTTCATATAACCATATATTAATATATACACCATCTTCATATTTTAATGCAAATCCAGATTTTTAATCTTTTAAATAATTTTAACAATGTTTTTAACACCAGTAAATTAATTTTCATGGAAAATTTTGCGTTCTTGTTTTTTTTATGTATCTTGAAGATCTGATGAAATATTTCTGGAAACATTATCTTTCTTTCTGCTTAATTAACTTTAAATGTAAATGGAGTAAAACCTTTATATGGCATTATTTCTCTAAACGTTACATTTTTTGTTAAATAAGGAATAAAATATTTTAAACGAATCAGTGTTAAGGAATGTGCTATGCAATCCATTTCATAATTTCATAATTTTATCATTGTATCCAATTCTTCAAATGATAAGAATTGTGTCTTTATGTGACTCAAACTCGATCGATAATTTTTTGGTATAAACTAAATTACATACTAAATACGATTTAATTTAGTATGTAGCACCATTACATACTAAATACGATCTAGGAACCAAATGGTGCAGAAGCGCAACCAAAAGTGAAAATAAACGCAAACGAATCGAACCTTCAATTAATCTATAGACCCATTGACTGCATAAATTTAAGATGCATGACGAAATATAAAACAGAGTATCTCTAAATATATTTTAAATAAACTCGGATCATTTTGACAAGTACAAGTAAGTAGACAACATAAAATAATATTGAAAAACTGCTCAAATACTACGCAGAGTTTCTGACGTGAAGGAAAGGACTGCGCAAGAAAATTTTTATGTAAACTAATATTTTGGCACAAAATTATGGATCATTTAGTCAAATTTTTAAGGCGATATCATTGAATGTTGAAAGCATTTTATTTAATGAGTATGCTATTAAATTATGAAATGTTCCGTGAAACTCTTTTTGCTTTTAGCCACAGTGTTGTCTAAAACAATTGGTTTAGGCTCTTAGTCTTACTTGCTTTGAGTGAATCTTTATTCAACTAACTATGCCCTTGGTTCAATGCATTTTTTTTCTATTGTATTGTTAAATTTTAAATCAATATTAGTTTCGTTTTAGAGAATAATATGTTGCAGCAGATCCTTGTATTAATATACCCGCTTTCATCAAAGTCAGAGAAAAATAGAATGCGGAGAAAAGAGCGGACTGGCTGAATGTGATTATAATCAGGAATTTGGCTTTCTTGCTATGAGTGAAGATTTATTGAACTCTATCTGCCGACCAGTTCAATACATTTTATTTATTGTATTATTAAATCCTTACTGAGAATTAGATTATTTTAGGTCTAAATTGCAGCGGTTTTCTGGAATTAAATACACTATTTTAGCAAGTTAGAGAAAAAAAAAAAGCTTGCTCCCTCTGAAGCATGGAAGACAAGGGATTACATGAATATCAGAAACAACTAATGACTAGTCTTTCTGTTTTTGAATGAAACATTAATCATCCCACTCATTACATTCTGTTTATTGTTTTTTCTATTTTCTTATAAAATTTTATCTGAAAATGAGATTGTTTCTAAACAATATTTAATTGCTCTTGATAATTGACATAACATTTTCGATTTCATCAAATTCGGAGAAAAATGGAATGCTTCTCTCGAAACGATGAAGCCAAGCGACTCAGTGACTGTGATTATAAACACATGTGATTGTATTTCTTTGCATGAAGCTGTTTTTAACTCTCTGTACATGCACTTTACGCCAATTTTTTTATTGTATTTTCTATTATTTTATGAAATTTTAAATTCATTGATAGATTGTTTGTTGGATATTTTGATTTTCGATGTCTTTTCGCTGCGGATCCTTCGATTCACATATCCGAATTTATCAAGTTCGGAGAAAAATGGAATGCTTCCCTCGAAGAACACGATGGACTCTGTATATGCTCTCTGTTTTTGTATTTGGAGTTTCGAGTGAAGATTTATTCCGCTCATTTTCTATGGAGTTCAGTATATCGTTTATTAAATTTTCTTATGTATTATGAAATTTTAACAAAAAATGAGGTTTTTTTAGGGAATATTATGTTCCTCCAGATCGTTACTCTAATATACCAGTTTATTTTTTCAAATATGGATAAAAATGGAATGCCTCTCCAGAAGCGAGGATGCAAGTGACTGGATGAAATTTACTATAAACACTCAGATCCTTCTCTTTCTTGCTTCGAGTTGGAGTGTTTCTCATACCGCTATGCCTGAAATTTCTATGCATTTTGTTTTTTGATTTTTTTCTATTATATTAATTAAATTTCAACTCGAAATGATTGTTTATTTAGAAAATATTATGTAGATGAAGATCCATTGACTGATATAACCGTCAAGTTCGGAGAAGAATCGGATGCTTCTCTCGGAGCGAAGAAAAGGAAACGCCTGCTTGAATGTGGCGAGAAATACTCCGGGTTTTCTTTATCTTCTTTTGAGTGAAGCTTTATTCAACTCGTTATGTCCGTAGTTCCATGCATTTTGATTGTTAGAGAGATGGATGGATGCAATGGATCCGAAAAGTGAAAGACAATTGCCTTGGTGAATATCATTATAAACCCTCTGTTGTTTTTCTTTCTTGATATGAGTGCAGATTCAATAAACTCGTTATATCAATAGTTCTAAGCATTTTGATTATTGTATTGTCAAGAAAACTATTAAACTTTTCCTGAAGGTGAGTTTTTGATTAGAAAATATTATGTTGCTGCTTATCCTTGTACTAATATACAGGATATTTTCAAGTTCGTAGAAAAGTGGGATTATTCCGAATTAGCGAGGCAGGCAAGAAACTGGATGCATGTTATTATAAACAACCAGTTTTCTTCCGTTGCTATGAGTGAAGATTTATTCAATATTTTCTCTCGACAGGTTTAGCACAATTATTTTATAATATTATTAGATCCTCACTAATAAACTTATTATTTTTAGGCATAAATTGCAACTGCTCTCAGGAAAAAAATTGATTATTTTAGCAAGTTATTTAAAACATATGTCGCTTCCTCCGAAGTAGGTAAAGAAACGTTTCTGGTGAATGATCCTAAACACTTAATCAGTTGTCTTTCTTGCTTAGAGTGGAGCTTTATTCATTTTGCTCTGTCCGTAAGTTATACGCAATTAGTTTATTATTCTTTCTATTGAATTATGAAATTCTAACAAAAAAGGAGTTTTTTGCTACACAATATTTTGTCATTTCGGATGTTTAGAATCATGTGTCCGATTTCATCAAGTTTGAAGGAAAATCTTATGCAATTCTTTACTTTGAGTGGACCTTTATTCATTTTAATATGGATGTAATTTGCACGCATTTTTTTCCTTTATACTATGATGTTTTCATTGAATATGTGTTTGCTCTTAGACAATATTTTGTAGATGCGGATCCTTGGAATCGTATTTCAATTTCATCAAGTTTTGTGAAAACTGGGATGTTGCCCTAGAGAAAGTAAAACAAGGGACTGGGTAAATGACATTATAAATGCTCTGTTCTTTGTCTCTCTTGCTTTCAGGTAAGCTTTGTTCACTTCGTTATGTCCTTTCTTCAATACAGTTTAATTATTGTATTTTCTTGAGTAACATAAAATTTTAACTGAATAATATTTTTTTAGAGAATACAATTTTCCAACTAATTCTGGCACTAATATACTGGATCTTATCTAATTTATAAGAAAAAAATGGATGCTTCCGCGAAATCAAAAACCCAAGGGAAAGTGATTATAAATACTCAGGTGGCTGTCTAAACTGCTTTGAGTGAAGCATTATTCAGTTCGCTCTGCCCGTAATTTAAATACGTTTTATTTTTATATTATTTAATCCTTACTGAATGTTAGATTTTTAGGCATAAATTTCAGCAGTTCTCGGCTATAAAATAGGTGATTTTACCAAGTTGGAAAAATATACGTGGCTTCCTTCGAAGTGAGGTAAGCAATAGATTAGGTGAAAAATCATAAACACCTAATCTGTCGTTTTTCTCGCTTTGAGTGGAGCATTACTCAACCCGCTGTGTCGGTAAGTTCTATATATTTTATTTTTTGATTTTTCTATTGTATTAAAGACTTTTAAATTAAATAAATTTGGGATTGTATTTACAAAATGTTATGTCTCTGTAGATCATTACACTCATATACCAGATACCATCAATTTCGGAGAAAAATTGGATACTTTACTTGAAGGGAGGAAGTTAAGGGCCTCGGTGAATGTTATTATAAACACTCCGGAATTTGCCTTCCTTTTTCTGAATAAAGATATATTGAAATCTACATACCGGCAAGTTCAGTACATTTTGTTTATTGTATTATTAAATCCTCACTGAAAATTAAATTATTCAGCGGTTATTTCAGAGGTCCTCAAGAATAAAATACATGATTTTAGCATCATGGAAAAAACAAACATCACTTCCTTCGAAGTAGGGAAGTCAACAGATTACGTAAATGGTCATAGACAATCAGTTGTCTTTCTCGCTACTCATCCCGCTCTGCTCGCTAGTTCTATGCAATATTTTTTTTCTTTCTCTTTATGAAATATTAACCGAAAATGAATTTGTTTTTAGAGAAAAATTTGCTTCTGCGGATACTTTGTATAAAATTCTCTATTTCATCAAACTCGGAGAAATAACGAAATGCTTCTCTGAATACGTGGAAGACAAAGGACTACGCAAATGTGATTATTATAAACTCACGTTTGTTTGTATTTCTTTGCATGAAGCTGTTTTTAATTTTCTATGGCTGCACTTCAATCCATTTTTTGTTTTACATTTTCTATTTTTTTTACAAAATTTTTAATTGAATGTTTGATTGATATTAGATTTTTTCTTGCTGATGATCCTTCGATTCTTATATCTGATTTTATCTTTATGTATGAAATTTTAACTGAAAATGAGGTTTTATTATTTTTTTTTCGACAATATTATGTTTCTGCTGATCCTTGCTCTAATATGCCGGGTTTTTATTTTGTTTTTTTTTCAAGTTTGGAGAAAGATAGAATGCTTCCCCCGTACGAGGACACCATAGTACTTACTGGGTGAAATTGATTATAAACACACATGTCGCCTGTCTTGCCTCGAATTGGAATGTTTTTCATAAAGCTATACCGGAAATTTCTATGTATTTTGTTTTTTAGTTTTTCTATTCTGTTATGAAATTTCATCTTAAAACCATTGTGTATTTACAAAATGTTATTATTTTTGACCTCTGTACATGTCAGTATTTTTGACCTCTGTACATAAAGCTTTGTTCTTCCCACTATTCCCTAACTTTCAGTGCTTTCTGTTTACTGTATTTTCTATTTCTTTAATAAAGTTTAACAGAAAAAGAGTTTGTTTACAGACAATAAGTGTCAGAGATGCCACATTGTTTGGGGAAGGGGGGGGGGGGAAGGGAGAGTCGAAGATTATGAACTGATGATTGTGATCTGTGTGAATTAAACCTATTAGAAATATTAGTAAACTTTGTAATAATTGTATATAATTTTAACATGCAATTTTAAGAATCTATAATTTTTTGGTATATAATTCATAAATACATCTCATAACTGTAGAAAGGATCTATAAATATTTTTTTAGGTTTTGAATATTTGTTTTCCTCTTTTTCTTCATGTTATATTTTTATACATAAAATACATATCCATTAAGTGAAAAGTGTAAGAAATTCTTCAGTTTTTTGTTGATATCAGACACTTGTTGAAACTTTCATAACACAAAAACTGAAAACTGCCGTTCTGATCCACCGCTGCAATTGAGAATTCCTCAATTTCAGTATTTGCTGGGCAAAGCTATTACTCTTAATTGACATTCATGACAAAATACTAAGTATAATTGATGGTCCAATCTTATATTTAAGGCCTCAGTAATATTATGTCATGTGCCATTGTCCATTACTCTTCCCCTCCATATTTAGATCTACGCTTATAAATATCCTAAGAATGTGTGTTCGTTCCTTGGTTGAATATTCTCTGCCTGTTAGGTTATGTTTGTAACCTTTTGTTTTGAATCTTCAATAGTTTTTTGGGTCAGAAAAACCCACAACCAAAAAAGAGCCTAAAGACTTAAAGTCAAAAGGAAAGAAACTTTTGTTTGTTTCAAACGTTGTTATTTAAAATTAAGTCCGGAAGCAAAGGAATATTCACTATGGAACAAGTTATCTATAGCTAAACAAAGGCCAACAAAAACAACTTATTGTTTCTATAAATTAAAAAAAATGCTTCACAGTGGCTCTTAATGTCTAATTAATAGAAATGATAATTTAATGTGCCATTTCAAGATTCCTTAGAAATATGAATTTGATATATGAATTTAATTTGCCAATAACTCTATTTTTTAAGCAGTGTGTCCATCCTAATCTTAATTGAATACTTAATTCCTAAACCATTAGATGTAGGCATACAATGCCAGTTTGAAAAATGTTTTCAATGATATAAAGAATTATATGTATTTAAAATGTTTCGGACAATAAATGTACTATAGAAGAGATAAGGAATTTTAGTACATTCCCCAGGTTCTATTAGGCATGTTTAATAAAATATTGTAGACGCTGTAATGTTTCAGCGAAAAAGAAATTAAATTCTTCTGCACCTTAATATCGTAGAGTCATAGAGCTTCATAATGCGTTGAGTTTTAAACGCAGAATAGTAAATTTTCGTTTAAAGTATCAACATTCCAAAATTATTTTACTAAAAATGGTTTAATATAATCTGGAAATTATATAACAATGTAGATTTCTTAGACTTATATTCATTCAAATATCTTAAATAATACTTTTTTACACTATTTAAAGTATTTTTCAAACGTGGAGCTATATTCCAATTTCTAAAAAAATTAGAAATTAAGGAAACCCATTTTTTTCTTCTACATATATTTTTCAAGATATTTCATCATCAAAATGTCTACAAATGCCAAATAGAGAAAAGAAGCATGAGAAATCTATTGGTATCTTTTGTTTTGAAAGGTGAAGACTCATATTTCAAAGTTTGACATAAGCAAGTCTTGAAATATGTGTCATTACACTTCGATTTAAACATTATAAATTATTTATTTCTGCAGAATATCGACATAGCGAAAGAAATTTTACAATTATAAATTCTCCAGTGCCAGTTTACTCTACATTTTTGTCAGTTCTATAGAGGTGTGTGCATGAGACTTGTTCCTTTAGTTTTTTTTCTCTCTTTTTAAAAGTTTTTGCACTTTTTACATTTTTAAATTTCTTTATATATTTCTGATAAGTAAGAAATACAGATTAGTCTTTTTTTATTAGTTTCATTTTTCATTAGATTTTGTTTCTATATCATATCTATTGATGTGTCTGCATGACAATTGTTTCTTCCCTTTTATAATTTTCCTCTTTTTAAAAAATTCTTCTCTTTTTACATTTTTAAATTTTGTTCTATATATATAATAAATAATATATACTGATTAGTCTCAATTTTTATTCATAGTAAAAAAGACCGTTATCTTCATCTGAATTTATTTATAAAAAGGTTTTGTCATTGTAGTGTTTAGAAATAACAAAAGAAAAGAAGAAGAAGCATGTATCTACTAGTGTCTTTTGTTTTGAACGGTGAATACTCATGTTTCAAAGTCTGACATAAGTAACTTTTGAAATATGGGTCTTTGCCCTTCAATTCCAACTTCATCAAATTGAAATTTCTCTGGGATATCGTTAGAGGAGAAGAAAAGTTACAGGTATAAATTTTTAATACATCAGTTTATTCTATATTTGTGTCTGTTCTATAGATGTGTGTGCGTGAGAGTTATTTCTTTACTTTGATAATTTTTCTGTTTATAAAAGTATCTACTCTTTTTTACATATATATTTTGTTGCATGTTTATGACAAATGAGATATACTGATTAGTCTTAATTTATAATGAAAGTAAGAAAGAATTGCATCTTCTTAATTTATTCATCCAAATACTTGATTATGTGACCTGAAAACATATCACTTAAATTACTTTATAGCAAGAAAAGTATCTGAGATTCTTTAAATCCGAGAAATATATTTGGCTTATAACTGATATACAAAAGTTGATTTTTAATTAAAAAAAGATTCAATGACTGAGTTCAACTGATATAATTTAAATCAAACTGAAAAATATGAAATAGTACCTCGTTCAGTTGTATGAGATTTTCTTTGCGAAACAAAGGTCCAAATGATCTTTTCCTGCTGAGAAAAATGAAATTAAAGGATTGAAAGTACTTCCAAAATCGATTAAAAATAAAATCGTACAAACAAAAATAAATTTTGAGTTTTACTCCAAATATAAATTGAAAGAAAACTATAAAAAAAATAAAGAAAGAAGAGAAAAATCTATATATTTCTAGGGATCAATTGTTTGTCAAAACATCTTACATTAATTCCTCCTTAATTAAAAGTCTGAAATTTCTTTCCGTAACTCATAGCTGCCTTGCGTATTCATGTAGGATATTAAAGATATTTTAGAAATCAAAAATAGATAATTGAAATTACAAAAATCTGCAATGAATTTCTTTATGTGATCTATAATTTAGAAAAAAGATATTTCATGGAACTTTATGGAGCAAATTTTTCGGTTTCTCAGACAAAGAATCCGATCCACTAGATTATAATTAAATTAATCATTTTAATATTAGATGATTAGAAATAATTGAAATGTAATGAATATTTTTCCTTTCATTCACTCTTATTTCTACTTGATTTCAAGAGTAGTGGGTCCGTTCTTTGGTGTGTAATAATAAAAGCATCAGATATCGGACTCTTACTCTGTAAGTTAAGTACAATTCAACTGATACTTGAACCTGCGTCTCTTGCACGAAAGGCGATGAAAAAAGCCGGGGGGGGGGGGGAATATATGTTGAGATTTCATTTTCATATGCTGGTAGCTCGATGACATTCTTTTTTTTAAGGTATGTAATTCTTATTATTTTCTTATTTAAAATCGGTATTTTATAAATATAAGATATAGGAATATATTTGTTGAACTATTGCAAGAACTTCAATCTTCAGAAAATTTATTGCCCATTTCTATAAATATTTTTTGAAGCGTTTTGGGCTAGCTGCTTTTGTGTGGGACGATCACTGAGTTTGCCACATTTTTAGTTACATATTGTCCAACTCGCTCGAAATATATTTTTATGGAATTTGATTCGAAAAAGTATACAATTTAGATCCCATGAAATCATATTTTTAAAAAATTCTAAAATGATAGAGAGGTATATGGATGAAAATAACGGTATAAATAAATCTTTTTTGTGCTTTTGATGGAATTTTCATGCGATTTAATCGTCACGTCAGGTAAATTCTTTTCACGGCGATTGATGTTGTGTTATTAAGAACGTAATGCAAATTTGTTTTTAAGCTAATAATTGTTGCGGATCTATGGAATAAAACAATCAGCTTAACAAATAGAAAGAGAAAAACATTATTTCGAATCTCGATGATTAAGTGCTGTGTGAATATGGTCATAAATATTCAACTACTAGTAGTTTTCATTTTGAAAGAAGCTTTGTTCAACCTGAGATTACATTATGTTTCAAATTATAAGTCCTAAAAAAACGGGATCTAAATAAATGATCTTAAGGAATGCATAAAAAGGGTAAGTAATAAGACCATTCAATGAAATTAGCACTTCTGTCCCAAAATTAATCGCTAACAAATCGAAAAGCAAAAATTATTGCTTTATAAATTGATACAAGTAAATTATTAGAGTAAGGAAATTTTGTTTTAAATTTGTTTAATTAAAAAAATGTATTGATAATATCATCATAAATAAAATTGTTTTTGTCTAATAATTGAGTTGCTATAAATTAAGTCCTAAAAAGATCGGTCTTTCTTGACTGACTGAAAAGCGAAAGTTTTTGCAATTTTCGATTTTGCAGTGAGATTTAAAGCACGCAATTTCAGGTGGATTTGTGAACCCGAAGTGTACGAAAATAGCTGGATAATATTCAGATTGAAACAAAAAATTATTTGTAATTTTTTTTCTTTGGAAAATCAGCCAAACGTACATTGCGATCGTTAACACAGGATCTTGGGCGCCTGCACCATTCGCTGTCAAATTTTCGAAATTCGTTGAAATTTTCCACAGAATTGATTGTATGTCATATTTTTCTTAGACTAAAAAAAAATTTTAATTACAGCTTGAATGAAGTCTTCAAACTTTTCTGAAATATTATTTTGCGTTTCCTTTGGTTTAACATTTTTATGATTTAATCAGCATAGTTTCATTGAAATTGCATTTTATTACGTTTTATAAACTATTTTTTATATTAAATTATTTATTCTTAATTTTCGTTCAACTTATATAGTCTATAACTGTGGAAATTACTTATAATTTTTGGAATATTTGTTCGCTTAATCTTTTTGTGAATAAAATAATTTCCACCTATGTACACCTTTAAATTTCTAATCCCGTAGCTGCAATGCTGCTGCCATCTTTTATCTTAAGAGTAAATGAAATGTTCTTTAATTATTTAGACCATTTTATTTATCTTCATCTATTTCAAGTTGTTTTCATTTCTTTATTCTTAGATCTTGAGTCAAGGCATTCCTTTAAATATTTAACTAAATTTAATACTATCCAAAGTTGTAAAAAATAACATATGTATTCTTTCAATCAAATAACCGAGAGAATAATAGTCCTTCAATGTTCTGCTAAAATTTTAAAATACATTTAAAATTAATTTAATAATTAGAATTTCAGTTTTTACAATCCTAAAAGAGAAATGCTAGTAGAAATCATGCTTTATTTTAAATCGGTATTCCTAATATAGAGATAGTTATCATTAGCGGTTGAAAAATTCAGGTTCAATTTCGGAAAAAAGTTAAAAATCTATCAGCTGAGGACTCGTCGAATGTCTATATTTTATTGCCTTCTGCATTGAGGTTAATTGGGAAAAAATTATTTATATATTATTTCTAAAACTATTAAACAGTTTGCATTAACTTCAGAATAATCTTTTATGTAATTATATTTAAGCGTTTACCGAGATAAACGGAATTTAAGATTTCAAGGATTCTTTAACTTTGCAATATAAAGCTACCTACACTTGTCTAAGAAGTTGTATCTTTTTTTCACCGATTCTTCCTGCTGTATATTTAGAAATACATAGAATGACTTTTATTATGTTAAATTATTATAAGTTTTTTTTCCAGTTCTCCCTTTTTCCCCCGATATTTTTTAATCTTTAGATCCCACTTTTATTTCGATAATGCAATCCCTTTAAATGTATTTTATATGCTTCTCGAGTAGTATAAACATCGTGACGAATAGTTTTTTAAAGGAATATTTCCCATAATTAGTCAAAAAGACATCTATATAATTAAATTGTATGCAATCTCAGTGCAGAAGGTTTTGTTTATAACGATAACAGAAGTGGTTCATCAAGGGGCACTTGAAGTATTTGTTGTCTTTTCAAACCACCTATTACACATTAGAGATTTCCCCTTGATAATAGGAAAAATTCAGTAATGGGCGTTCTCGAGCTTATGGTTTCTAATAAATTTCTAAACCCCCTTCATGAAGTAAATTCTACTTCCTAGAGTCTTATTTCATAGCTTAACAGTACTTACTCTGTGGTTTAACTCAACTGCACTGGCTTAGTTTTAGCTAATGAGTAGATAAGGACACTTTTGGTCTTTTATCGTAATGTTAATACAAACATTATAAAACCAACTTTCTGGCTTTACTAATATAATCGTTATTAGAAGTTCTGATTTAATTTCATTGCTCAAACGGCTGTTACAGAAGAGGAATTCAGGGCTGGATACAAACATCTGCATATATAACACTACTTTTAATAAGTTTCTAAGGCAGCGACACCATATTTTGACTTTCAACACGTAAGATTCCCTTTAATACTTCTGAGTTTCCTTCAGTCAGATATTTTTATTTGAAAGGTTATTGTATAAATACTTTTTAGCTAATTTAACAAAAACATTTTAGTTTGGATATTTCTAGAGAAGAAATTCCCTACATTAACTCAGAAAACACTTAAATTACATTAATTCAAAAAAGCTCATCTTTGCTTTAACATTTAAAAGCAGTCAATTCCTCAAGTTTTCTTAATTGAACTGGAAGACGCAAGATTCTTTGAACCCCAATATACATACTTTGAATTTCTATCATATATTTTCAGTGATATAAAAAAGAACTCTCTTTGCAGGCTGTTCTAAAGACAAACATTTTATTGATTCAAACGTCATGGCGATTGATATGATGCCGTCTGACTGCCGACATTGCATCCAGTCAAAAGACGCATGTCTCTTTCTTTTAAATTTGACATCACCGGTGCATAAAACTTGTTATTAATCTTTAGTGCATAAGTGCTAGCTGATTTAAATAAAAAGAGTAGAAACAATTAGTTCTGTAGTGTCATCTCCTGATCTCAAATTCAAGATATGTAATATTTGTATTCCTACATGCATATCGTAAATCCTATTTGGTTTTAAATAATCAAAAATCCCATTTTTTTAGAATTGTTTTTTAAAACATTTTTTTTTCAATTTATTTGGTTACTGACGTTTAAATTTTCATCACATTTCTTCCCTTAGTATATATATCTGAATGGTACCTCTGTACTTGAGAATTCTGCAGTTCTCCCTTTTGGAGCTTGAATGATTCGAGTTTAATCTTTATACATTTCATAGAGCTAAAACTCCTATGTACTTTGCTTCGTAAAGAGTTGGCTTATTATAACTATGCAAAACAATGCGTTTTAATGTTCCGTTCTGTATTATGAAATGGCTCTGAAGTGGCATACTACCTCCTCACCAATGATTTCATCAACCAATGTACATGCAAATCTTTCTAAATATGGAAAGCCATCAATGAATCTTTTGGACTAAAATCCATTTTTATCCAATAATTAATACCAATTTATCGGTGTTTTGCAGCATGTACTATGTAAATGGGCATTGTACATCTTCTGCTCATATAAGTTATGTTTTGACCATTCTTATAAAAAAAGAAAGAAAAGTTTCAATGAAAGTATTCCAAATGGCTCATCCTTGTACCAATCGATAGTTCAAAATCTAATCTAATGAAAGTGATCAAATGTAAGCTTCACTCCTTCCTCCAAACTTTTGCGCCATATAAATAATATTACTTTCAAATTCCTCTGTTAATTTCGTTAATGATCCGGTTTAATTTGAAAACTATATTTAAGTGTTACCTTCTAGCCTTCAATCTTGAGGTTACCTAACTCTTCAATCTTGAGGTACACATATGTGTACTTGCAACTTTTTTCCTTTTTCTTATCCGGTAAAATTAAATTTTGACGAAATAATGCATGCATTTCAATATTTATTAATGTAGCTTCCATTTTTCATATATAAATAGCACTGCAGTTCGATATTTTTTTCATATCCATCGCCATTAATTAGAGACATAACGAAAAGAGCGTTGAACAGAAAACACAGCAAATATAAGTACATTTTTTAATATTTATAATTAAAATAAACGCTTGTATATTTTTTATAAAATAATAAGTGTCTGGTTAAAGTTATTGCCAAATTATATCTTGTTTTCTATAATAGAATCGGTGAAAATACAAATTTAACTAAGGTACACATATGTGTACCTCAGGCGTTTTCACGCCCATTTCCTGACTGCTTGCGATCCATTGCGCTGTTTATCTTTTGAGCGCTTGTTTTCAAATTGTCATTTCTTGTCCTTGAATGTATTGTATATCTTTTTTATAATAAATAATTCTTATGTTCTGTAATGTAATAAAATATAAATTTATAAATATTTATTTTTTAACTTTAGTAAGAAATTTAATTTTATAGCTGTCTTCCAAGATATTTATTGCGTATTATTAAGATGGAAGAAGATATAGTATCGAATTACTTTGTTTAAGCTCGTAACCGATGTTTTATTTTATAATTTATTTTATTTTTTTAAATATTTATTTTATGTAATAATATTTTATTTTATACTTTAAAACACTATTTAAAGTATAATTAATTACTTAATTATCATGATCTGTAATATTATTCATTCATGAGCTCTTTATGTTACTTTTCAGATGGTAAAATGTATATATTTACTTCACTGAGTATAATGAATGATAAATTTCAAAATAAATGTTCTTTAATAGCAAATGTGAGAAAGAAAAGGAAGTATCTGTTATCATCACTTTAGTTTAAACAAACCAGTACTGGAAAATCAAAAAGTAAAATTAATTTTCGTATTCAAGAGTAGGTCGGTTTATATCAAACGGATATTGTGAAAAATACCAGTAAATATTGATTTTATCTAAGCTTGTGAATTTATGCAGAGGCATAAAAATTTATAGTTACCATTACTTAGGACTGTAGAGAGGACTTTTCAAAGCCTATAATCCGTTCACTTTTTTAATTTAAAGAAGCTTTTACTGAGGACCAAAAAATTTGTATCAATTTTGATCCACAATTAGAAACGAATTTAAAATAAAATTAACAGAAATTTTTCTCCTCATTTGATGTGAATCCGGGCGTGCAGACAGCATCATTCTCAGTTATCATGCAGTTTGAAATAGGAAAAAAAGAGAAAAAGACAGAGAGAATGAGAGAGTGTTAGAAAATTTTTGGTCCTCAATAAAAGCTTCTTTAAATTAAAAAAATAGCGGCTGATAGGTACTGAAAAGTCGTCTCAGCAGCCCAAAATATTCGAAATTATTTTTTCATGCTTCAGTGTAATATCACAATTTCTACTTCGATAAAATCGATCTGTATTTGCATATGTCACATTTTCCGACCTATTCGTTAAAGCTACCTTGACGGAAATTCGTCGGTGATTATATGGTATTTCAATTCCAAATATTTTAAATGATGGAAAAAAAATTTCCGCTGTAATGAAAATAATAAACTCCATGAAACTAATGAGCATTTACTGAAATATCATGCAGATGTACTGAAATATCATGCAGATGTACTGAAATATCGTGCAGAAAAAATTTGGTTCTATTATTTAATTTCTTTTTGACTAATAAACTTCTAAGACATTCATTTTGCAATAGTGTGACTAAAGAAGTTATAAATACGGAGTACAGGTGGTTATCAAAATAATGGAAACACCTTAGATTTATAAAAAAAAATCCTTTATTATGATGATGTAGGATCGCCTTTGGCATGTAATACAGCTTGGATTCGCCTAGGAATCCATTCATACAAGTGTTGAATAGTTTTTAGAGGAATATTATACCATTCTTCCTGGAGACATTGTGAAAGTTCTGGGAGATATGACGGTGCAGGATATCGATTCCATATTGAACGCTCTAAACTAGACCATAACGGTTCAATTATATTGAGATTGGATGATTGTGCGGATCAATGCAGATGTTTAACTTTATCCTCGTGTTCATCAAACCATGATTGCACAAGTTTCGCTGGATGGGTAGGTGCATTATCATCCTGCAAAATTCCATCTCTTGCAGAAAACAAATTTTGCATCATAGGATGGACCTGGTCAGCTAAAATTTCTCTATATTTCTCCCCAGTGATCCTTCCTTTTCAGGGTTACGATTGGTCCAGCAGAAAACCAAGATATGGCTGCCCATATCATGACGGGTCCACCTCCATGCTTGACAGTTGGGAGGAGACTATCAAGATCATATGCTTGTGCAGGTGTCCTCCAAAGGTGCACCCATCCTGTTGTAGGGAAAAATGGGAAGCACGATTCATCTGACCATATTACTTTCTTCCACTTATCAATCGACCAGGTTTTGTGAGTTTGACACCACTGTTGAAGACGTTTACCATTAACATCTGTGACAACTGTCTTGGAAATTATTACTCTGCCATAAATGTTCTGTTTGATTACACTGGAGAATCCAGATAGGTATTGAGCTCTACGGTCACTTTTGCTGCAGTTATTCGCTTTTTAGACATTACAATCCGCTTTAATACTCGTCGGTCTCTTTCATTGACCTTCTCTTTCCTCTCACTATTTTGCTTTGCTGAGCTTGTCTTGCCGCGTTGTGTGCACGCTGTCATGACTTTAGATACGTACCTCTAGAAACACGTAAAGGTTGGGATATTACAGTCACACTTGCTCCAACTAGACGGGGTCCTACAATTTGACCTTTTTGAAAAGGAGAGATCCGATATTTTACACTTTTGAAAAAAATCCAATAAATACTGAATTTCAATAAATCTAACAAATTCTACCAGAATATATATATTGCCATTTTTAGAAAAACTGGTGGCTATTATTATATTTTAATGCTTACGAATCGCATTCAGAAATGTCACTTTTGTTCCCATTATTTTGATAACCACCTGTAATCCTTTAAATTTGTGTTTATTCTTTTATGTAGTAATGTAATTTATTTCAATACTTATGAAAAGTTAATATTTATAGCAACCTGTTTTACAAGTCTGTCCTTTTCTTTCTCTCTTTTAGCTGTTCCAAAAAGCATGATATTTGAGAATGATACTTCTGTGTGCCCGACTTTGCATCAAATGAGAAGACGACTTTCTGTTTATTTTAGGCTCTTAAAAGTCATCTCCGCAGTGCAAAGTAATGGTAATTATGAATTTTTTATACCTCAGCATGAAATCACAAATTCTGCTTAGATAAAATCGATTTCTACTTACACATGTCACAATATCGGTTTAATGTAAATCGGCCTGCTCTTGTAAACGAAAATTAATTTTACTTTTTGACTTTCAAGTTCTAGTTTGTTTAAACAGAAGTGGTGATGATAACAGATACTTAATTTCCTTTCTCGTTTTGCAATTAATGACCATTTATTTTCAAATTTATCATTCACCATATTCAGTCAAGTAAATATATGCATTTTACCATACAAAATGTAACATAAAGCATTCATGAATGAATAATATTGTAATATATAATAATTAAGTAATAAATTATGCTTTAATTAATGGTTTCAATAGTTCTTAGAGGGATACCCTTGTTGTCAAACATTTCATAATTCACACAATTCATATTTATTAATAATTTATTTACTTGAAAAATAGGATAATAATAATTATTTTAAGACCTGATTGTTGAAACACCTATTCAAATCAGCTGCCTTTTCCGAAATACTTCAGTGATTGTGATAGAAGTTGAATAAGAAAATTTTTAAAATAATCTGAAAAAAGTTACTAAAACAGGAATGAACGAGAAAAAGTAGTAAATTTTTTAACTAATAAATTTCTAAAATATTCATTTGCAAGAAGATATAATTTCGAGTTACTTCCTTCCAGCTTGTAACTTTTGTTTAATTTAATAATTTATTTAATTTTTTACGTATATAAAATATAATCGTTTTAGCAACCCTTTTTCTTATTCTGTATCATTCTCTGTGTCTCTTTCTCTCTTTTTGCTGCTCCAAACCGCATGATATTTCAGCATGTTCCTGCCGGTGTGCCCGACTTCACATCATATCAGAAGACACAGTTACGGTACGTCATATTTTCAATTAGCTTCTACTTGTGCATCAAAATTGTTACAAAGTTTATGTGCATAGATAACAGCTTCATTCAATTAAAAATGTTTCGCCTAATAAATACCGAAAATAAGTCGTCTCAGCAGTCCAAAATGTTAGTAATTATTTTTTCATGCTTCAGCGCAATGTGACAAACTCTGCTTAGATAAAACCGATCTGTACTTGCAAATGTCACATGTTCTCACCTCTTCATTGAAGCTACCTTGACGGAAATCCGTCGGTGATTCTATGGTATTTCATTTCTAAATATTTTAAATGATGGGAAAATACATTTATCTTTAATGTAAATAATAAACTCCCTAAAACTAATAAACATTTACTGAAATATCATTCAGAAAAATTTTCGTTACTTTAATTGACTTTTTTTTAAATAATAAAATTCTAAGATATTCATTCTTCAATAGTGTGACGAAAGCAGATATAAATACGAAGTATATCCTTTAAACGTATTTGGTGCGTTATGTTGTAATGTAGTTTATTTTAATTCTTATGAAAAATTAATAGCTTTAGAAACCTGCTTTCTAACTCTCTCTCTTTTTCTTTTTCTCTTTTCGCTGTTTGAAAAGGAATGATAATGAAGAATGATACTTCTATGTGCCCGACTTTGCATCAAAGGAGGGGACGAAGGTTCTGTTTATTTTATTTTAAATTGGCTTCTACATGTTCATCAAAATTGTTTTCAAAATTTATGGGCAATTAGAAGCTTCTTTAAATTAAAAAAAGTAACGACTAATATGCTCTAAACAGCCATCTCTGCAGTCCAAAGTAATGGTAAGTATGAACTTTTCATGCCTCTGCATAAAGTCACAAATTCTGCTTGGAAAAAATCGATCTCTATTTAAATATATCGCAATATCCTTTTAATATAAATCGACCTATTCGTGTATACGAAAATTAATTTTATTTTTTGACTTCTAAGTTCTTGTGATGATAACAGATACTTCTTTTCTTTTTTCAAATTTGCAATTTAAGAACATTTATTTCCAAACTGATCAGTCATTGTTCTCAACCAATTAAATGTATGAATTTTACCATCTGGAAAATAGCATGAAGAGCTAATGAATGATTAATATTACAGTACATGATAATTAGTTAATTAATTATACTTTAATTAGTGTTTTCAATAGTTCTTGGACAGGGTACATTGTTGTCCATAAATTATATAATTCATGGAATTCATATTTAATTCTAATATATTTACTTGAAAAATAGGATAATAATAATTAGTTTAAAACCTGCTTGTAGCCCCACCTATTCAGACTAGCTGTCTTTTCCGAAATACTTCATTGATTGTTACAGAATTTGAATAATCCGAATTTAAACGATCCGAAAAAAGTTAACACCTCAGAAATGAAAAACAAATTCATTTTTTAAAACTAATAATAAGATTTTCATTGCGTAGTATTTAGATGAAAGAAGATAAAATTTGCAATTAATTTCTTTTCGCTTTTAACTACTGTTTCATTTTATAATTTCTTTTTTATTTTGACATACATAAAATTTAATTGTTTTAGTATCCCGTTTTCTAACTCTCTCTCTCATTCTCTCTGTCTCTTTCTCTCTTTCTGCTGTTCCAAACCCTATGATAATTGAAAATAATACTATCCGTTTGCCCTACTTTACATCAAATTAGAATGCACAGTTTCTATTTATTTTATTTTAAATTAGTTTCTATTTGTGGATCAAAATTGTTACACATTTTTGATCCTCAGTAAAAGCTTCTTTATATTAAAAAATAATAGCTAATAGCCCTGAAAAGCTGCCAATGATATGATATGTTATGGTAATTATTACATTTTCCAGGATTCTGCACAAAGTGATAAATTCTGCGTAGATAAAATCGATCTTTAACTGTACTTGTCACTATTTCCATTTAATAGAAATCAACCTATTCTTGTACTTGAAAATTATTTCTAATTTTTGGCCGTTTAGTTTTGGTTTATTTAAACTGAAGTCGTGATGATAACAGATACTTACTTCCCTCTCTCTTATTTGCAATTCCAGAAAAGTCTTCTCAGCAACCCAAATTATTGGTAATTATTTTTCATGCTTCAGTGTAAAGTTACAAATTCTGCTTCGATGAAACGAATAAAAAAGTAACGGTTAATTGGCTCTGAAAAGTCATCTCCGCAGTGCAAAGTAATGGTAACTATGAACTTTTCAGGCTTCTGTTTAAAGCCAAAAATTCTGCTTAGATAGAAATAATCTCTATTTGTACATGTCACAATTTCCATATAATATATATCGACCTGTTGTTGTATACGAAAATTAATTTTAGTTTTCGACTTTCCAGTTCTAGTTTGTTTAAACTGAAATCGTCATGGTAATAAATGTTTCCTTTACAATATACTTTACATATGATACATTTGTAAATCATATTGGGGACTATCGTGTATCATACTATAAATTATAAATAGCATTTTGTATGATAATTGCATTAATATTAAGCCGAGAATATGGGCTAAAGGTCTTAAATTTGTGAAATTCATTTTTTCTATTTTGTCACTTAGTCGTTCCTCTGTATGAAATCATATGTTACCGACGAAAATTCTACATTTATATAATTTGACTTCTGTTTCAAAAGAAAAAAATATTTTCCAATATTAGATTGATTTGTTAAAGTTTGCTTAAATTAAGTAACAGGGATTGCAATACCGGTATACCGGGATACCGAATACCGGTATTTTGAGCCGTTTGTACAATTTTGTAATACCGATATTCACAAGTTTAAATATCGGTTTTTCGGTATTGACTAGAAATTTTTAAAATTGTCTCCACTATATATTCAGGGATGGCCAACATAGCAAAATAGTATCCGTTTTTTGTTTTCTTGTCTCCCTAACGGCGAAATTAATTAGACTCTGAATACAAAGTTGCATTGTACAATCAAGAGGAGTGATAAAATACTGTTTGACAACGGATTGTAAAACCCTCCGCGCTTTTGCGCGTGAATTAGGATGGGTTTAATTCGACAAAATAAGGGTTAGAGGAAAGATGAAAGGACGAGATGTTTACATTTAACAATGAAACATTAGCAGTTTTATGAGACCTAAACATTGCAGATAAATAGTAATACAGAAGGGAAAAGGTACTAATGCACAGTAAAATATTTCAGAGCAATTTTTATTTAATATAGGGGACATAAACATTAAACTTAAACCTGCAAATTAATTTTTCAGATAGTGAATTCGACTTAATATCCAGAACTGTATCAGCTCTACTTCCAGTAAAACTGGCTGCTGAGGCATTATGTCGGAGAGATTTTAATTTATTAACAACAGCTAATGTAACAATAAATTTCATGTTGCAATCAATGAAAGAACAGCACACATCACTATCTGAAGAATTATATATTACATTGAAAAATCGCACAGAAGAAAGGCATAGCATACTGAAATAAAAAATGTCTTACGGTATTTACATAATTATAATGATTTAAAAAATGGAAATAAAAAAGAAGAAAAGAGACTAACCAATTCAAATCTGATTAAGTTTATTATAATTTTTTTGTACCTACAAACCTCTCCACATTCAGAAGAATTTGGTACAGTTATCGAAGATTATGGTGACACTAATATCGATAGTGAAAAGGAATTGTCTCTTGTTTAAACAGCAAAATTAGAATTAGCGATAAATAAAAAAAAATGTCAACAAACCAAAATACAATACAGAAATCGGCTATATGCAAAACCATCCGACGAGAAATCGATTTATTTGAAGATGAGGGATTTATAGGTAAATACTTGGAAAAAGTATATCGCGCATTGCTAATCGTACCACCAACTAGCGTAGATGTTGAAAGAGCATTTTCGGCAGTTGGTAATTTTTGCACAAAATTACGTTCCAGGTTTAATGACAGTACAATTGATGCATTATGTTTTTTAAGATCACATTTCAAAAATTTGTAATCTTACCACAGAGTAAATAGTGATATTTACACTTTTTTGTGATTTAAATAAATAAGATGTTCCTTTACTTTTTTTTATTATTTATATACTGTTATGATTTATAAGTTACAAATTTTTTTTGTGATATTTACACTCCTTAATAAAACAGGCAAATAAAACAAAGAAAACACCTCATACATTTGCAATTAAAGAAATTTAGTTGTCAAATTTCAAATTCGTTTTACTCAGATAAGTAAATATATGTATTTTACCATGTGAAATGTAACATAAAGAGATAATGAATGATTAATATTGCAGTACTCGAGACAAAAGTAATTTGCTATAATTTGAATAATGATTAATGTTAATTTAGAGCAGATTAATGTTAATTTAGTGATTGTAATTCTCATACTTCATATTCCGAAGACATTTCCTCTTTTTACAAATTTACTTACTTCCAGGCTAATATTAAAGTTTTCCTTGTTCCAACTACCTTGTCAGAAATCCGCTTCCGACGGCTTTCCAAACTTATCCAATCTTTTTTTTTCTTTAGAATAAATATTTGTAACGAAAGTTGAATCCTCAAATGTTTAATATAATCGAAAAGATTCAATAGCAGACTAATGAAAGTAATAAACTCCATAAATCTAATAAGTACTTACTAACTTATTTTCTTATTCAAGCAGAAAAGATTATCTTTATCTAGCCGATTTTTTCAAGCAAAAAAAAAAAAAAAAATAGTTCAAGTAGACCTCTTTTGGTTTTCAGTAGACGAAAAAAGGTTTTATAGTCTTCTTTATTTGTGCGTCATTGTGACTTAAGAAAATGTATCTACGAACTACTTACTTTTTACATTATATTGGTTGCTTTAATATAATATATGCACAAAATGATTGTTATGGCAGACCGTTAAAAAAAGCGTTTTATCTTATCCTAATTCATGATGACAGAAAATTTTTATGCCCGATTTAGCATCGAATGCGAAAACATAGCAACCGTTTTTATTTTTTTAATTAGCGTGAGACTGCGAGTCAAAATTGTTTCTAATATTTTTATCGCAGCTGCTGGATAAATTAAATTAAAATACAACATGTGAAAAGTCATCTTCACAGCCGAAAGTGATGGTAAGCATTATTTCATGTTTCTGTTTGAAAAGCACTAATTCCATTTAATTCAACCCGATCTATTCTTGAACATGAAAATTATTACTGATTCTTGACTTGCGCTTTCTGATTTTTTAAAACTAAAATTGTGATGTTGGCAGGTATTTGCTTTCCTAGCAAAGTTTGCCTAATAAACATGGCAGTACTGCCATGTTTATTAAGAAAACTTCGCTAAGAGCTCACTAAAATGAAGGTATTGTGTATTAGCACAGTTACTTTAAAAAAAAAAAAAAAGAAGAATGTCGAGGTTAATTCATTTGCTTTTAAGCCTTAATTTAAATCAGAACTGAATTTAATTTATTGGCCTTCGAAAAGGTCCTTTTCTTGATTTTCGTAAGCATTTAGAAAACGAATCGAATAAACATGAAAATCATGCAAGTTCAAAATGCAGGAGATGAAAGTGTTAAGATTATTTAAAGAAAATATCGGAAGAAATTTTATATATTCATCAATAAAGAACTTATTGTGCCACATTATAAAAAAATGGCAATTTTGTGAATTAAACTGGTTAATAGTACCTCTCTATGAATATCTATCCATCAGCTACAGACTACTGCAACGTTTTCAACTTCATTTTAAATCATTGCCAATGAGGTAATTCATTTACCTCAATGAGGTATTTTCATTTACCTCATCTCACAGTGCAGAAATAAACCATTTTTCAAATATCACCAATGGGGACCTAAATCAAAGCTGCTCCATTTTAAATTATACTTGAGAAATAATAATAGAATATTCTGATTAATTAGCTGTGTTCATTCGCTCCAACTGGATATACTTATTTCATTCGCTCCAACTGGATATACTTATGAATAATCTTTCAACACTTTCATTTGCTTTTTCTTTTATTGATGCATTTACCTGATGAATTCATCTTTCATTGTTTCGATAATATTTAACAGCAGGTCTCTAATTTATGTTTAAATAATAACAGTAAACAGTCGAAACTAGGGTCGCATTTGCTTACATTTTAAAAGAGAAATCACGACTGCCGTATTGACAAATCCTGCGTTTTTGTGTGAGCCACATACATGAAATATTGATATAGATGCTTGTTAATTCATACATGCATTTCACCAAATAGAATGAAACATAGAGATAATGAATGATTGCTATTGCTGTGCATGATTACTAAGTAATGAATTATACTTTGACTAATGAATATAATAATTCATTTTGAGGGCAGATTCTAATTCTCATATTTTATACTCCATTTTTTTTACAAATTTATTTATTAGAAAACTATGCAATTAACAATTTTTAAAAGTCCTTCTTTCGTCCTGGCCTCATCGTTGAAGCTCCCTTGTATCAAGTTCGTCGCTAATTATAATCGAATTTGAATTTTCAAATTTTAAAAATGATGGAAAAATTTAATATCTCAAGAATGAAAATAGTAAATTCCATATACCAATGAGCAACTACTAAATTCTTTGAATGGGCCACAGTGACCTGGTGGTAAGGTCTCACCTTCGGAAATATAGGGCTTCAACTTCGAGACCCGCTTCAACCGAAGAATCTTCGTGCAAGTGGGGCTTGTGCCGAATTTCGTCGGGGCCAAACGCCTTCCAGCTGGTGTGGTATGGAAGTTTGGAGAGGAGGTGCCAGCTAAGTTGTTGTCCTTGACATCTGACCGACATTCAAAATTACGAGGTCCGTCCCAAAATAGCCCTATCGTTGTTTTAAAACGAGACGTTAATGTAACTAAACTAAATTATTTGTTTATCCATGTAGAAAAAGGTTATGTTTGCTTTAGCTGATTTTTGTAATGTGAAGCAATAAATTTACAGAAATACTATGCGTTGCAGAGTGACGAAATATATAAATATGAATTAATTGCTTTAAATTTATATATGAGGCTTTATATTATAACGTATGTTTTTTATTATATATCAAAAAAGGATTGTTTGAACAATCTTTTTTTTTTTCTTCTTTTTGTTCCAAACTGCATGGTAATTTGAAAATGATGCTGTCTGTGTACCCGACATTACATTCAATGAGGAGATGCCATTTCTATTTGTTTTTTAAATTATTTTTTGTCATTAAAATTATTACATGTCTTTAATGCGCCTTTTATTGCGTCTTTAAATTAAAAAAAAAAAAAAGGTAACGGCTAGTGTGTTCTAAAAGGTTATCTCCGAAGCCCCAAATGAAGGCAAGTATTATTACTGCATTCTTTTGTCACAAATTCTGCCTAGTTTAAATCGAACTATACTTAGCAACTATACCGTTTATCCTCATAAACATTATCAGCACTTATTAAATGTTTTATTTATTCACGTAGAAAATAATTGTTTACTTTAGCTGATTTTTTGAAGTAATATATTTCCAGAATATTCTATGTGTAACTGAATGATGAAGGAACATCTGATTGCGAAGTACTTTCTTTAAATTAACATTTGATGTTATATATATATATAATATATATTCAATGAAAAGACGCGCATGCTTCTGCATGAAAGTCACAAATTCTACCCATATTCTACTCATCTATACTTGTACTTGAAAATTATTGCTGAATGTTGACTTGCTTGTTTTGACGTGTTTAATTTCATGTTGTGATAGTGAGAAACATTTCCTTTCCTTCCTTATACGAGGTGGGTAGAAAAGTTTCCGGCCTAACAAGGAAAATAAAGAAAAATATGTTTAATGATTGCTTTAATTTCCAACGTAGTCCCTTTCCAAAGATATACACTTGCTCCAGCGGTGTGGAAATGCTTGGATCCTCTCTCTATTCGAGCTTTCTTCTAAATCTTCAAAGTAAGCATTCGTAGCTGAGATGACTTCGGTATTAGAATAGAATTTCCTTCCAGGCAAAAAAAATTTCAGGTTGGGGAAGAAGCTGTAGTCAGAGGGGGGCATATCTGGAGAATACGGTGCATGGAGAAGAATTTCAAACTTCAGTTCATGAAGTTTTGCCATGACAATAACAGCTTTGTGACAAGAGCACTGTCCTAGTGAGACCGGAGTTTCTTCTTATCCACACCTGTTTTTTTTTCCTTCGATTTTGGAAAGCAATTTATCCAAAAGATTAACAGAATATTCAGCAATGATGGTCTTGCCTTTTTCTAGATAATCCAATAATAAAATTCACTTATTGTTCCAAAAAACTGTTGCCATAACTTTTCCAGCAAATAGAGCAGTTTTTGCTTTTTTGGGGGCTGATTCGCCCTTCGATATCCACTGTTTTGATTGCTGTTTAGTCTCTGGAGTATAGTAATAGATCCATATCTTAAAAATATTTATTAAAATATAATGTGCTCATTGTTGTTGTGACTTATGGCACTTTACAAGCCCGCTGACATTTATCTGTCAGCGATTTAAGCCGAGTGAGCGTCTTTTTTTTTTCAGTAGCACCAACTAGGGCCTAGAGTATGACTTAGCTACTTCATGCGTCACATTCGTTTGCACAACCCCTTTTTGCAGGGAGACACATCACACACCTCACAGATAGAACATAGAAGAAGAACAATCATGCACGAACTCGGACCCGGGACGCCCAGCTCACGGGGAAGACGCGCTACCCCATGCCAAAACGCCGGCTGATCTACTCATTGTTTAGATATGCCAACAGGCACGACAACTTATGTCAATTTCAATCGGTGATCATTCCTAATATTTTTGTGAATTTTTCTAACGATTTCTTCTGTAGTGGCTGACTTTGACCAGAACACTTCTCATCTAGAGTGCTTGTCGAACATATTTAAAGTCTGCAACCTATATTTTAATAGTTGTAAATGAAGGAGCAGTGTAGTATTTAGCTCAGTTTTAATATCCGTTGAAGATCAGCCTTTTATGAAAAATATTTTATCACAGTTCGAATTACAGTTTTCTCCACATGCGGCTAAAAGTTATAGAAGAACATTTTAAAACCTCACAATTTAAAAACAACCGAACACAAATCTTTGAAAATACGCAAGAAGTATCAAACAAAGATGGCATCTTGAAACACTTTAGTCTAAGTAATTCCGGGAGCGCTACCTCTAGGTCAGGCCGGAAACTTTTCCTCCCACCCTCGTATTTACAATTAAAAAAAACTTTATTTTCAAATTTATCATTTATTGTATTCTGTTTAGCAAATCTTTACATTTTGCCATGTGGAATGTAACATTAAAAGTTAATGAACAATTAATATTGCAGAACATGATAATAAAAAAATTAATTATACTTTGATTAGTGATTTCAATAGTACCTTGAGAACACTCATTGTAATCCAAATATTTTATAATTCAATGAATTTGTATTTTATTCAAATTTACTTACTTAAAAATCACGCTATTAATTTTTTAAAGACCTAATGCGGCATCATCTCCTTGGCCTGGTTCCTCATCGCAAGTCCGTTGCTGATTCTGACACAAGTTTAATATTGAAATATTTAAAACAATCAAAAAAATAAATATTTCATGAAAAATGAAAGTAATAAACTTAATGATCACTTACTAAATTATTTGCTTATTCCTGTTGGTAAAGATTATCTTTTTTTAAACAGATTTTTTTAAATAATAAAATTTTAAGATATCTTTTTGAGACAGTGTGATTAATGAAGACATAAAAACCAAGTAATTCCTTTAAATTTTTGGACGTTTTATGGTATAATGCATTTTATTTTACATTATGTATTTAAAAAATTAATAATTTTGACAGAAAGTTCATTTTTTTTTACTATTTATCCTATCTGCGTGATAATTCATAACTTTGCTATCTATATGCCCGACATAACAGCAACAGCGGGCACTTTGTCTTCTTATTTGATGCTTTTTTCATTAGCTTGTACTTGTGCTTCAGAATATTTATTTATATTTACAGCGCAGCTATAGTCTTGTAAAGCCTATGTTCTGAGGCACCATCATTAGAGTCCAAAAAAGTAAAAATTATTCGTTCCTGAGTGAAAATGGCTAATTCTCTTTAGTTTAATCCCATCTCTACTTGTACTTGATTTTCATTATTAATTCTTGACTAAATTTTCCTTGCTTGTTTATCTAAATTTTTTTTTAATTAATGGTGGCATGAATTTTCTTTCTGCTTCTTGGATTTCAAATTGAAGATAATCATATCTTATATTTAATATATTTAATTTAGTAAATATTTACGTGTTGCCTATGAACATATATTAAAGTTTATCTGCATTAATGTTATTTTTCTCTTCATTCCTAAATTTCATATTTGTACCCAAGTATTATTCGTACTTAATTAAACAACTTCTATCTCAAGAATTGTGAATAATCCCAAAAATTTCGAGAGAAAAATTAAAACCATTTATAACGCCTTAAAAGAAATATATGAAATGAAAAAGATGCGTATCAAAATTTAGCAATTACGTAAGCTTTGGATAAATATTTAAAGGGATTTTTGTTAGTCTGAAATTACAGATAAACTTGTAATATAATTA